>VWZW01006279.1:1886830-1952879 GCA_013397115.1 Edolisoma coerulescens
GCGGCCGCGTCCCCCCGCAGCCCCGGCGCGGCAGCGGGCGGCCGGCTTTGTTACTACTCGGAAGAGCCGCGGCTCAGCGCCGTCGCTATAGAAACTGGCTGCGCCTCGAAGAGACACCGGCGAGTAGCGGGAGGGAGGCGGGAGCCGGGCGGAGGTGTGGGGTGAGGAGCGAGCCGTTCATTCAGGAATATCCTGGCCTTTTCCTCCTCCTCCGCCTGCAGCCAGCCCCCGGCACCGCCCAGCCTGGCCGGAGGTTGGGAGGGCGCCTCGCCGCCCTCACCTCGACTGCCTCTTCGGGCCAGGATGTGGTCCCCGGGCTCGGAGCATCCCCGTCCCAGCCCTGCAGCCTCTTCAGGGAGATTTGTCCCCAAAACACACACAGAGGTACACTCACTCTCGGAGAACGGATCCCAGGGCAGCAGCGACGCAGGGAGCACCCATGACATGAAATAACCATGGGAGCTGACCTGCACTCTCGCTCCTGCCCTCCTGCCTTTGCAGCCCCTTTGGTCCCAGAACATCACCACAAAAACCCCACACAAAAGTCCCACAAAGCCAGGACCAAACTTTTTTAGCAACTGTTTTTCATTCCGTGAAAGTGGTTTAGCTCCACATCCTCAGGTGATGAACTGCTTTTGTGTGGGAACTTGCTGCTGGGACCCCTCTGGACGGCAGCTCATGGTCCAAGCATGCCGCAGGGTTTTTGACTTCTGCAGAATATTTAGTATGATGCAGCAGGCCCTAAGGGTTGAGGAGGTGTAGGGCTCATCCTGTGTGCTGTAAACAGGAAGGGAAGCATGGGTGATTGGAAGGAAGAGGAGGGAAAGGCTGAGAATGGGTTAGGGTAAAGCAGCCAGATGTGTGGGAGATATCCTTGTGTCCTGACACATTTGAGATTTAGGGTTATCTTGAGTCTGTGGCGTGGTATGTTCTCCTACAGCAACAGCCTATGGTGTGTCAGGGACACCCATCTTCATATCCTTCTCCCTGCTTGACATGACTGACAAAAGCTGAGGCAATTCCTCTGTTCTTCTTCGTTTCCTCCTCCTGCACTGAAGGCTCAGTGCTATCGGCTTGTTGGATCTATCCTCTTCTAATTTGTCTGCCTGAAACATTCTTATTCTCTCAATAGTAGTAAAGTTGATAAAACATCCTTTGAAGTGCAAGATGGATCTCCCCTTTTCTCTTTTCCTGGTTTATATTGATTAAATTGGACTTTCCAAGTTTGCCACACAGAAGAAACCTAGCATGCAAGGAGCAACTTGGAGGCTGCATTATCCGTCTCAGCTACTGCCAAGCTACAGGGGATGACTATTAAGTATCTGCACTGCAAGTCACTGTGAGCTGATGAATCTGTGCCAAGAGCTGCTGGCACACTGCAGAAAATACTCTTTGGGAAGAGTTTGCCAAAGACAAGAAAGACCCCCATGTCTTTTCAGGAGCTCTTCACAAAGCAGCCCAGCTTACAGCAGAGCTGCTGGCAGACCATCACACAGCCAAATGACAATGGTGGCACAAATGAGGGAGACAGAAGGTTGGGTATGAAAGACAAGGGGTTACCACGTATTTCTCTACCTAATTTGCATGCTAAATACCAATTTGAGAGTTAAAAAAAGAAAAAAAAGTAATATAAATCTAGTCAGAGCATAGCAGAGCTTACTTTTTTGTTTGTTGGTTTTACCTTCTAGCGAATTTGCTTGCTCTGAGGAGGAAAGAGTAACATTAGAGAAGTGAAAGATCTGCAGCATCCTGGATCTTACAGCATAGGAGAGATTCTGCCTATTTTTCCCAATATAAAAGAATGCTCACATCCTTTTAATCAAATGGCCTATCAATATTCATAACAAATAAAATGTAAAAATACCCCAAAACCCAAAAACCCCCCCAAGAGCAGGAAAGCAATTCATATTCTAAAATCTTTTGGAAGAGTAAGAATGCTTTTTAACTTAAGATTCATTTAGAAAAGAAAGCTGAGCAACGAAAATGTTGCTCAAAGAAATGGTCATTGTTTTGACAGCAAGAAAGCAATGCTGTTGCTATAATGCCTATTCCTTTTTCTTACGAAATAAATTCACAGCACTTTCTCGCAGGGGGAAACATAGGAAGGGACAGAGAAATGATAGGAAAGGCATACTTACTATCTGGTCTTCACTGATACAAAGCACCTGAGTACTGATATAATTTCGTGTGCTCCTGGGGCTTTTAATCTTCAATGCAGTTTTACACACGGGCTTCTAAACATTTCCTTCTGCAGGCTGAAGGTGAAGAATAGCATTTCCAGAAGGGGCAGTTGAGACAATTGGGTGATATGTTAAAGGACTTGCAGGAGAACTCAATTGGACATATCTTAGCATTGTGCAGATGTCTATGCCTTCTAGACTACTTTCCCTATCAAGGTTACAATGATATTTTACTCACAGAGATGAGCCATTTTTGTAGATGCATATCACCTATATCTTTAGGACAGAACTTTAGGCAGTTCACTGCTCTAGTGCTTGTAATGTGTTTTCCTGTGTGGTTTGTGTTCTTTTTTTTTTTAACTCTGCTTGAAATTTTAACTGGCTTAATGTCATTTGGAGCCTAACTTTTGCAATAGCATTTACAGAGTAGGGCACTTACTGCAAACATGCCAAGTTGTTGCTTGGACTGTTGGCAGTCACAATAATTCTATACTTATAGAGAGGGGAATGAAACATACGAATATTAAACCCATGCATTGCAGTAATAAATCAGTATTAAATCAGCAATTGCATTTTGTAGCATTTTAACACTAAGCTATCCTGCCTTTGCATTTTGACATTTTGTCCCCGTATGTCCCAGCTTGGCTTGAGGACAATATGTTTAAAATCTACATCTGGAATGCCTTCTGGCAACAACTTTTAAGGAGCAGCTGCTTCTTTGGGGTAGGGTGACAAACCTCCCCAAAAAGAACACTAAAAAAAATGTTTGCTGATATGACCATGGCCATCTTCTGACTCAGCAGTGACGTGTGCGTCTTTCTCAGTGCCGCGGATTTTTTCCAGTAACTCGCTGTACTGAAGGAATTCATCGTGGGACATTGAGCAAGTGTTAGCATTCATGTGGAGCGCAACAGCTTTTGATGGTGTCCCCTCTCTTTTGCCATTTGTCCTCACTCTGAACACCATTCATCCCACCAAACACTTATTCTATTGGCCTATTTGTTCCCTGGAAGCAGAGCAAAGTATCCTTAGCCAGCATCAAAACCTTGAATAAAGAATTCTTCAGCTGAAGGAGTGAAACCCATTCTTATCACATCATATGAAAACAAAAGATAGGTGTAAGCTGTGATAAAACTGAAGTAACGATATTTAATACTAATATTAATTATCATTACTACTATTATTATTAGGATTGTGCTGCAGCCTCCAGGCTGTACCAACACCAGGCACTGTTTTCCCACAGAACAAAAATGTGGGTAATTTCTGCCCTGAGGAGTTTACCTTAGATTTAAATGTTTTTCCTGAGGGCCTGAAATGCCATTAGTTACACATTTGGGTAGTGGTGAGTGCAGTGGGACCTAATTTAATTGCAGCCTTTTAGAGATGTGTAATATAAATTTCAAATAATGTAATAATTGTAATAATAATTCTGACAGGAGACAGTGCAAAACCATTTTTCTGTGTCTATAGGCTAGCAGTCCTTTTGGAAATTAGAGACTTTGGAACATGGAAAATGAGCTGAAGTGATAATTGAAGGAAGCAATAAAACATGAATATGCTAAAATAGGGGATGAACTCGTAGGCTCTGTCTTTTGTAAAAGGAAAATATGCTTTCTCCAGAGCATTTTTTTTCTTTACCTTGGGAAGAAATGCATATTTTAAACCATTGCTTGAGATTTCTGGATGTCCTGAGGAGACAAAGCTACAGCAGTACAAAAGGACTGGAGTGCCAAAAGGACACAGGCCTTTCCCAGCTCTGCTGGCTGCTTCTCACAGGCAGCTCCAGATGGGCAGAGCCACTGCGGCAGTGGCAGTGGCTCGAAGTGGCTTTCAGGGATGAGGGACACAAAAAGTTTTTTGAGGGTAGGAGGGCTTAAGTGGGAACACTGTATTTACCAGGTCCATGGTGTCTGGGCACGCTCAGATTCACAACCTTCCTGTTTCTATATCTTTCTTTTTACCACATTGGGAAGATTCTGGGGTAAGGAAATCAAGTATGTAGACATATGTCCAGACTTGCAGATGACCATTTAACGAAATAATTGTCAGAGGTTTATAAAGGCTTCTACCCAAATTTGTGGCAGGAGAGAAAGTACTGTTGAGCATTAAAAACTGTCAGAAAGCAAATATGGCTATGTTGTGGTTGACTTTCAACATGGCCAGGCTCATGCCCACCCTTCACCATGTACTGCCATGCTGAGATACCACAGCCACTGAAAACAAAGCAGTGAAGGAGCCTGCTGAGAAACAGACAACTCATGGGTTGAGCCATTACAGACATGCCTATGTTTGTATTCACTGTGTGAGGCAGTGTAGATACATCCCAAATCTAAACTCCTGGTGGCCTCCTGTGACAACATGGCATCTCGAGGAAACACCTGAATCAAACGGCATGTTAAGAATATTATTGATCCGGGAAGTGGTAGAATGATGTGGCAACATACAGATTGCACACCATTATCTAAATTTTGCTTATGTTGAAGAGCCTCAGAGACAGTGAAGGGAAGCATAACCTAAGGAGCTGAATAAACACCACAGCAGACAAAGGGATTAATGCTGGGTTTGCATAACACTGGATGGCATATTTTGCGTTACTCAGACAACTTACTGGGTGGGACCTTAATTGAGTACAACTGCTTAGAAAAAAAAAATCCTGACTCAGTGGACATCAGTGTTAAACAAAATGCTAGTGGGAAATTAAAAATCAGTCTGGAAATATTGTAATTCCCAAAGGTTGGTTATTTGATATGTCATGAGTACTTTGTTCAGTTCTGGGAACTCAGCTGCAGAATAGATACAGAAGACAGAGAGATCATCTGGAGACAGGCAATGCAAATGATTAGAGGCTGAGAGAGAAAATTTTGAGGCATGAAGAAAGGACATGATAGAGCTTTATAGAAAATAATGAATGGCACAAAGAAGATAAATCCTGCATTTCTAGTCACCTTTTTTTCATAATTTAAGAACAAGAGTTCATCCAGTGGAATTAAAAAGATATAAATTTGCAAGTGATGAAAGGAAATACTAGCTATTAAAGTGAAAGCATTCACTGTTACATGAGATTAAATTTGGAGAAAGGACTAGATTGTATAAAACATGTGTAAAGAGATAAAAATTTTAATATTTCAATGCATAAGCCTGTCATAAAGCCAGAGGGACAGGGAAAGACTCATTAACAGAAACTCTAGGCAAATTATTGAATTTCTTGAAGCTTCTTCTGAAGCATTTACTGCTGATGGTTAGGGGGAGAAGATATGCCAACAGATGATACTGGTTCTCATTTGGGATGCAGATTAATTTTTTTATCCAGGAAGGACTAATGTCCCACCGCCACAGTTAGCCATTTGTGCCCGAGTGAACATCCTCTCCAGCCGCACGTTTGGGTGTTTCTTTTTCCACAGTTTACCAAGGGCAACATTGGTGGGAAACTGCAAAATGTTCTTTTAAAACTCATTTGCAAGTCTGGCCTTTAGGGACTTAGGTATCTAAAGACACATCCATGTGACAATCTGTATTTGTATGATCCATGATGTAAGTAATCCTGCAAAGCACCCTCTCATTCCAGTTTGAAAACCTCTTGATTACTGGTGCTGGTAACTCGCTGTGTGGTTCATACTCAACCCAGCTCAGGGGTAGATTGAATATGTGACCCATTACTGTTTCTTCAAATAGATGCAAACTTAATAGGTGAAAACCAACAGAAGCTACGTTCTTCAGAGGCAGAACGTTTCCATTTTTTTAATATGTTACAATCTCCACTCAACAAAATTTTCACTTCCAGCCTTGCATTCATTAGTAACACAAAACTCCCAGTTGGAGACATTAAGAGAGGTTTTTTCCCCCCCATAATAATATAGATTCACCCATTTTAGATATATGTTTTTCATATTCAGTACAACAACATGCTAAATGTGCCTGGCAAAAAGAGTAGGGACTTCATATATCTTGGGAAAGATGACAATGTGACAAGAACACTCATATCCCAAGATATTCAGCCAACTGAAAACTACTTACACCTCACAGAGACTTACTTATATATAAACCTGAATTATACTTAAATTTGATAGTGAACTATGATGCAGTACAGAGTTCTACTACACCTGTGACATTCTGTCCTAGTTTTGGCCAGGGCAGGGTTAATTTGTTTCAGTAGCCTGGAGGGGGGCATGGCCACACCCTAATATTATTTGATACCACCTCACATCATTGCCAGGGACTGGGGAAAGGGACTCTCTTTTGCTTCCAAGGAGAAGGGCTTCCTTTTCCGGTTCGGTGAGAAACATGGTCAGGAAGAGGTGGTCAGCATTTGTTGCAGTTTTCCTTGTAAATAGTTTCTTTGTCTTATACCTTTTGTTAATATTGTTGCTCCTACTGTTTGTTTTCTTATCTCATTGCTGTTTCCAGTAAATTGTTCTTACCTCAACCCATGATCTTTGCCTTTTGTGCTTTCAGTCAGAGGCAGGGGAAGGGGGAGGGAGCAGCAGCACGGTTTTAGTGGGAATACTAAATTGGAGAATACATTCCTGAACCACAAAACCTTCTCACTCATTTATAAGCTATGTCATTCAAATAAATCCTCAGACTCAAGCTCTCTGTTTAGTACATGGGAATCACAGTTTTTTCAATGCTTATTTGTGTGTTAGACCAGTCTGAATTGTTCAAGTAAATTCACCAAACTATACTACACTTCAATAGATTCAAAATGTGCCCATCTTTTCTTGCCTTACCTAAAAAAAACCAATTACTGGTTCACAGATGGAGTCTGTGCAGCAATTTGGTACCAGCAATGGCTGTTCCCCTTCACATTTCCCATCCACATCACAAAATGTGATGGCACAGCTAAAGCAACTGCAGAAAACTGTATCAATTACATTTCAATAGTCTTTTGCCATCAACACTATCTCTATAATGTTTTGTTCTTTTTTGTTGTTGTTTTTTAGAGTCACGATGACTTTTCATAAAAATGTTGATGAACCATTATATCCCCCATCCCTGCCTCAAACAACAGTAAGGAAGAAAACAGCAATCTAATAGTAGCTCAGCTTTCCCTGTAATTCTGTGTCTATCAGTGGCACAACATTGATAGCATTCACAGTACGTTAGGTCATAGGTTGGACTTGACGATCTCAAAGCTCTTTTCCAACCGTGTTGATTCTGTGATTGTGTAAAGTTTGAAAAAATAAAACCAAGAAAACCAAACCAAGAAAACAAACCACTGCATCTTCTAGGTTTAAAACCCCCAAAACTGAGAAGCCAAAGACACTATAGCTTTTCCTTTCAACTTCCTCTTTATTTGAATGTATTTTTTTCTTGTTCGTTGGTTAACTGCACATAAAGGAGCTAATGAGGCATATAGGAAGAAGATCACTGCAGGCAGAATAGGTTGAATAAATGTTCCTGCATCACTAAGATCTGTAAGCCTCAATAGTAACTTCAATATCTTAATCAATGATTTACCATTAATTAATGATTACTGTCCTAAAACCAATTTTGCCTATAATAAATATAACTCTTATGTGAAATGTTGCTTGCCTTGCAGAAAAAAACCCCAAACCCAAACCTTAAATTATCTTATGGTAAAAGTCAATTAGAGAGCTAAAGTGAAAAATGAAAACAGAATAAAATTTTTTGAAGAGAAAACAACTCCAGGATTTGAGGAGAACTTGAGTACAAGGGAAGCAATTCAGAAAGATAGGCTTTCACTGGGGAAGAAAAAAGAGTTATGAAATATTATTTATCATTGAAAGAAGTCAACTGGTACAATCTACATTTAATTTGGAGTTTTGCTTCCCTCCAATTTACCCGATAAGCACAAAACATAAAATCTGTTTTTATTTGTATAAGCAATAAAAGTCTGAGGCTGGTTTAGATCTTCACTCTTCTACAGCTTGTGGTGAAAGTTCAGTATAGATCAGCCACAGAGAGGTTTTACTTTCCAACTCATCTGCAATAACTAGGGTTGCACTTACGATTGTAAATCACAGTGGAGACTTGTAATGTGGAAGGAAGAAGAAAGTGGCTGTTTGAAATAGTATCACATGCAAATAGCCAAATATCTCCTAGAACTTGTGCCATTGCCACCGACAATAGAATAGCTATTCTATTCCATGATGGTGGTGCTCAAATAAAATTTTGATAAACCCGGTAGAAGGCAAACTCCTGAAAATGTGATAACTCTTTTGCCAAACAAAACTTATTTTGAAATGGATACAGCTGTTGAGAATAAGCAGGGAATGGAGTGACTTCCTTTAGGTGGGTAAAAAAAAAGGAATCTACACTTATGGGACATGTGGACATTTGGTTTTGTTTTGAATCTTGTATTTTTTCTCCTGTGGATTCTCTGGAACTGCTGGTGGAGAATGACATTCCATATTGCACCCAAACTCTTGCGCTGTAAAAGTGAAACAGTTTCATTTAGAAAATAGGATGCTTTAATCTATACAAAGTAATGTCTGACCCTATTTGAGAAAAAGCCCAACAAACTACAACAAATAACAGAAAATTCTGAAAACTATTTATTACAGGACACTTCATCTTAAAACATAATTTGGCATCTGACACTTCACTTATGATTTTGATGTTTCACTGGCTGGTTGGAGAGACAAGGCTATTTTTTACAACTTCATGCGTGGCACTTTTAGCTTAGGTGGATGATAAGCTTTGAGTACTGCACTGATTCTCAAGTTTCAGGGAACGTTTCAATCATCAGTGGGAAAGCTTCACCAGTGTGGATGACAACCAGGGGGGAGGATGCCCAATAGGGTAAAGGAATGGTGAAACAGCCCCCTGCACAATTTTATGAAGAGTTAGAGAACACATGATTTAATACCTATCAGTTCCTAAACTTGAATTCCCACTGCCTGTAGTCACATTGATTTTGCCCATGTCAGTACTGGGTAAGGCTGTGGCATATGTCCTACCCAGCTGCAGCTGGAAACCCACTGGGCTCTCAGCAAGCCACACATTCCCCCAGTTTTGCCGTAGGGACAGTTGGCAGTGACAGTACACTTCCTAAGCTTCCAAAGAGCCTAGCTGGTGGCAGAAACATGTGCTAGTCCCAATACACTGCGCATTTTATTTGGCCCTATATGCCAGGTGTATTCAAAATGCTGATGTCTTGAAAGACAAAGAAAAGAGAAAGGAGTAAGGAACAGGAGAAGGGACAATATGTCATAGACATAACCAATTTTTCTAACTGCATTTCCACTGCTTTTGCCATCATGTCCCCACTTTTTGAAAAATGTACGATAAAACTACTGCTTAATTGAAAGGAAGAAATACTAATAAAACCAGGCATTACACAAAGCACCTTGACACAAAGTACCTAAAAGGGTTAGTGAATTCTATTTTTCCTTTTTAGGCCACTCTCATCCTAGATAGTTTATATATTCCTAGTAAGAGTAAATCCTGATTAATTTATAAATATATATTTGCAAAATCAGCCTACAGGGTTATAGAGTATTATAAGATCCTGATTTAGAATACTGTGAATCTGGAAATCTGATTCAGTATAATTTAAAGGGAAATTCCACAATTAGGTCAGAAAGGAAGAAATTGCTTTCAGGAGATGCATTTTAACATTTTAAAGGACAGTTCCTATCTTTGAAAGCAGCTTAGAGGATTGAAATACTGGAGGCAGCTCCAGAGGAGATTAATTGACAACATGCAGGTGAATGGGTCAATTACACAAACAATCTGATTTAATCACAGGGGTTTACAGCTTTGTCACTTTGACAGAGTAATAAAGAAGTTTACTATATCCTGTAGGTGCCGTCAGACACTTTGGCCTGCTACAAACACGTTGTTATCACACTTGAAAGGTTTTCTATGATCATTATTAGTACACAGTGTGGTTACAGTGACAGTTTTTTTCTGCAAGGGGTAATCAAAGCTATTATCTTTTTCTTTGCTTTCTCCCTTTGCCTGTGAATACATCAATAATAGATTTAAATATTTCAAGGTCAGCGGAGTTAAGCTGACTTTGGAGAAAAATGTGATAGTGCTGCCGGCCATCATACTTGTAAGAATTTTTATATTGTTCAAGTGTTTGCTTAGCTATTCCTAAGCCCAGGAGGCTGGATATGTGGTGAAGATGGAATGACATAGGGCATTACAAACCTCTTGGCAGATAAAATAGTGTTTTACGCAGAATATGTGTCAAGCATTTCACAGGTATCTGTGTGGCTGTTTTCTTGACGAGGTGGTGAAGTGGCATTTCAAGAACATCCTTAGTGAATGCTACAGAACTGCAGTTGTACATATCCATCTGTGCACTTTTTACAGGCATCATTACAAATCAGGATGATACACACGCTTCCTGAGATTGCCCATCCAAGCAAGATAACCGAAAGAGAATAATTTGCTAATTTTCCTCTGCACACTTGCAGTATTATGGCTACAAAATGAAACATGCAGCATCTTATTCAAAATATGTGTTGAAAACCAAGTCCTCTATTACAATGAAAACTGGCAGAATCTCGAAATGTTTCTAGCAATGAGCAGCTGGTGTGATCAGCTGTAAAATTTTCTAGAAGCAGTACTGAAAATGCTTTAATTTTTTTCCTCTGTAAGCAGCATTACTCTTTGCCTGACTAGCCTCTAGTAAGGCTACACAGGGTGTTGTTGCCACCTAGAGTCAGTTCATCAAAACAGAAGTTCTGCATGTCTCTTTTTCCTCTCTGCTTAAAGTAGAAGGAATCCTCCAACACACCCAGACACCTCCCATCACCCTGTCACTTAGTCCTGTTTTTTTCCAGTCCAAAAAAACCCCCAAACCCAAAATCTAAAAACCATAGAGGTGCGTTTCCAACAAGTTGCCTACCTCTACGTGGATTTGTGGAGAATGCAAGGCAGCCCCTAGCCTTACTTTCATCAGGGTCTGCAGAGAGACCACTTGCACCCATCAGTGATCTTGACCTTTGAAGATGGAAGCACAGCTCTGGCCTCTACAACGAAACCAACTAACTCAGAAGTGACAAGTGCATCAGATGCTGTGCCAAGGCTAAATGTGGGGCTGCTGGGCTGCTTTGCTGGTGGATAGTCTGGATATAGGACCCTCATCCCATCCATCTCCCCTTTCTTTTTCTTCAAACGAAACAGCTCACATACCATTGCTTTTGGTCACGCAGAGATACACAGGGCCAGGAAGGAAATGAAATGTGGAGATGAAAACTGGTGAAAAATAAAGTCCCAGGGAAGGTTCAACAACAGGTACACATTCACAACTCTTCCTTTATGTAGGTAGAGTATCCACTTCTACACTGGACAACAAAACTCTTACTTCTGAAACAAAATCAGTTTATTCACTTCTATATTTTATTCCATTTTATTCCCAGACTAATTGGAAAACAGAAACCGAACAAAATTTTGACTAAGATCCCCCATTCTCACTGGTCTCTCTTGCATCCATTTTTAATAATCTTTACTAGAAAAAGAGCTCCAAACATGAGCTTTTGTAATCCATAAGTGCTTGACCAGGCATTTCACAAAGATAATTCCTTGACTCAAAACTTTAGAAAGGCAAAATATCAGGACAGATAAATAATGAGGGTGAAGTGATGGTGGAAGAAGTTAGGAAGTAATCTCAGGAGAATTTCACATTTTCCAAATGCATGGGAAGAAGATTACAGGTCTGTATTGAGAAACCATAGATAAAAGGAGAAAACCAAGGGGTTATGAAAAATATTAGTTCCATCAATTTCTTCAGGCTGAATATGCTTTTCAAAGCAGATTTAGAATTCTGCCAGCTGGGATCACTTGTTATTGACATTTATCACTCAGAACCATCAAGAATAATTTATAATATAAATATTCTGCTTCCACCATCAGTAAGAAATGTCTCAGTCATGGCATATGTAGCTATGTACTGAAATATCTGTGATATTTTTAAATTCATGTAATTTTGCTTTTTTGCTGAAGGAAGTTGACATTTTCATCGACCACTGTAGACAAACACTCTGTTCTCTCCTGGAAATATGGCCAGGCTTCCTATAACTTGTTATTCCCCATGTTCATTTAAGAAAACCACTCACACTGACTAGTTAGCTGTTGCTCAGTCTTTGGATGAATCACAATAAAAGCTCTTCCTGGGGAAAAAAAAAAAAAAGTATTTATTTCTCCCTTCATCCCCCTTCAAACTGCCCATTCCCTTCCCGAAAATAAACAAACCAGAATTTTTAGTTTAGGATAAAGTTTACAGAATAATCTGTAAGGAGAGATCATCACAAACAAATAACACATCCACTGCTTGTTAGGGTGGCTTTGTCCTTTTGAACACTTGTGAGACATTGATTTCTCTTCTGCTTTTGAAATATAGAGAGTAAACTGTAACACCCAGACCGATTCAGAGGGTGAGGAGGGAACACAAGGAGCTTTTCAATAATTCCTCCTTTCCATACACAGTGACAGATCACAGCTTTTATGTCACCAGTCTGTTTTTACTACTCTGCTTAGGGCCAGCATGGAGCATTATGAAGGGAGGATTTTTTACTGACATAATTGGCGCAACACCCTGAGGTAACCAAGCCTCCCAAGGAAGAAAGAGAGCTCTTGTCCTGGGCATGAACACCATAATTTTAAAGCCAATGGCAATGAGATTAGTTAAATGAGGTGTTTTACAATAGGAGTACAGTGACCCACAGATATGACAAAGCCATTTCAGACTTTAATTGGAAAGAATCTTAAGTCTTGTGAGAAATGTACTTCTTAGAATGGCAGAACTGTAGGCATGGCTGGTAGTGAAAACCGCTCAACTTGTAATTCTGCAGTGAAAGCTGCCAGACCAATTTATTGGAAGACTTGGAATTTTCCAAATTATACAGTACTGTATGTAGAAAACCAGCTGCTATCCTCCAGAGGCCACCAAAGCAAAATTTTTCAAAACTTGTATTTCAGTAGTTTGTAAAATTTAAATAAAAATAAATATAATTGCTTTACAGTTCATTTTATAAGCCTTCATTACCAAAATTGAGAACTCATGGAGCAGTTTGTTGCTGGCTGGTTTGCTGAGGAAGATTGACCTTTGGCTCAGGTATGCTCTCTAGAGTGTGTTTAATCTGCCTCATAGGAAACATTCAAGCAGCATCTGTTCTTTCTCAAAAATGCATGAACAAGTAAACCAAAACTCAATATGTAATGGAGATATCATTACATTTTAAATACTCCTAAGGAGAAATGACTCACAAATGTTTATATCTAAGCCTTGAACTTCCCTAAGAAACAAATAGTTTCATCAAACAATAAGGCTTTTTTGCTATTGAGAAGCTCAACACGAATAAAAGTAGCAACCTCTGCATGTACAAGTCTCAAAGTAAAAGAAGGGAAAGACTAACATGGGAAGTGGACAGAGGGAGAGGGGATTTAATTTATAAAATGTTGGAGAAGAGAAAGATTATAATCTTTGAAAGATCTAGAATTGGATGTGCAAACCAAAACCCTTAGTCTCTAAAGAATATTTATGTAAACCCTCCTGCCAAGTCCTGACCCTTCCATCACTCCTTCCTGGAGAAGAGCATCAAGGCATGATGTCTAAGCAATGGCCACTTCTTTCTGAGCTCCTTTACCTTCTCAGGCTGTTAGTGAGGCAGACTTGTGCAGAAATGAAGCATAATCCTCATAATAGTACCTATTTGCTGGATTTTAACGTGATTTAAAAATCTGTGTTGTTATAAATTTGAGTGCTTTCTTAATATGATAATGCTTTGTGTCTGTCTCTGTCAACATTTGTA
The DNA here is from genome assembly GCA_013397115.1 of Edolisoma coerulescens. Taxonomy (NCBI): domain Eukaryota; kingdom Metazoa; phylum Chordata; class Aves; order Passeriformes; family Campephagidae; genus Edolisoma; species Edolisoma coerulescens. The sequence continues at coordinate 1,900,737 of VWZW01006279.1, forward strand.
CAACCATCTGGCTATTCCTAATAACTTCTGAATCCATTGGGCAATTTCAACTAAGATTAATAGAGGAAGAGTGGTTGTAAAAACATTGAGTTCCTACCAGTTTTGTGGAAATAAGTGGCTAAGGAGGGAGAAAAAAAATGCATTAATGCTCCCCATGGAAGTGCAGAGGTAGAAGCTCACCCTTTATTAAATGGGTGATTATCTCACTGAGCAGCAGCCATTAGTGGTGATTCTCATGGGACCATTTGCCATTTATTAGCTGCTCCTCCTAGCACATGCAGGGATTGCTGTAGTCAGAGCTAAAGCAAATTTCCAGAAGCAATCCAAAGCTGGCACCAGGTGTAAGGCTGGCATCTTTTTATGCTCTGCAGTGGTCATTCGCTCTGCGGATATTCAGAGCACATGACCAAGGTAACAACGAGGAATTTGATTACAGGGAATTAAGCTTAGTTTTGCAACTCACTTGCTGGAGTAGGTTTTTCTCCAGTTCCTTAATATGAGCAGAGATGATCAAAAGTGTCGGACTTGGCCAATGACATTGTCAGGATCCCCACTTGACCACCAGCCCTGCTTGTCTCTGCTCCAACTGTCCTGGGGCTCCCCCAAGCTGGACTAGGGGCCAGGACCCCATTTCAACTCCTCCAGGGCTCTACCCCACCTTGACCAGGGTCCACGACCCTGAACTGTGAATCTCTGCCCCAGAAATGCCACAGCAGGACCAGTCTCCAGCTCCCCACAGCTCTGCCCTGCCTGGCCACAGACCCATTTCCATCCCCATGGAGGTGCTGGATGCCTGGGGCCAGGGCTGGGGCTGCCTCTCCCCGGGCTACCCTGCTGCTGCCACCCTGGGATTTCTCCCCACCCCTTGTTGCACCCTGACAGTCACTCTATAAAAGTACCAGTGCTCTTCTCTGAACCATGTCATGGGATCACTTCCCACCTGTACTACTCAGTCTGGCATTCAGCTCCCTAGAGGAAAGGAGACACCAGAAGAACAAGCTTACAGGGCTTCTGAAAACCTCATCCAATGCTTTCTGCAAGCTAGGGGGCAACAAAGGAGTTAGTGAAAAGCAGAGAAAAGGAGGTCGAAAGACAAGAAAAATGGCTAAATTGGTATCAAGGCTGTCCTGGTGATCTCTTGGCCACTTTTGGTGCTTGTCTGGTTAGGCTGTGGTGTCTCAGGAGGTTTCTGACCTCAGCTGGTCACCTATTCAACTAAACCTGATAGGGATCAAGAAGAAGATGCCTTGGCCACCAGAGTCCACCTCCTAGTAAACTGAATTAGCCACCTCAGTTACGTCAATGTATCAGTCTGGTGCATATGGTGTGGGCATACCACTACTTCAGACAAGTCAATGACAGGGCAATAACCTGTTATAATGGGTGAGCAACTTGGACCAGGAGCTTCTTAAAATCACCTCAGCATGAACCCTTAGAGCCTGAGAGTCAGGGCCCTCAGGACATAGGCCACTTTGGTATCTTCACATATTTGTCACTCCTTCCTCTTCTAAATGGCTGTCAAGTTGTCTCTGCCCACTCTGCTGTCTAGTTCTATTAGAGGAGTCGTATTTGTCACAACTCTAGTGAAAACTTTCCATTTTTCATTTCTCCATTTCTCACTGCTCATCCTCCCACCATGCGTCACCTGTTTCCTCAGCCTCCCCCTCGAGAAACAGTGGTTCCCCTTTCCATCCCTTATGTGCATCAGCAGGGTTGCAATAGTTTGCTGATGACAGCTTGTGAGCAGAGCCCTAGGCTGAAGGAATAAGGGAGTCTGTAGGAGCTGAGGTCTGAGAGTGCCTGGTGTCCTACTATTTTGAAGAAAGTGGTTCCCAGAGAGTTTATGGGAACTCACATGAGTGTGCTCCCTTGTCTAGATGTCCTCGTCCCTCACCTCCAGGCAAGCTAGGCTCCATTCTAGGCTACCTCCCACGAAGCTGCTGTTCCAGTGGTAACTATACACATGGTGCTTCACAGTCTTTGTTGGGTGTTGCTGCTCTTCATTTTGCTGGGTCTTGTTTTCTTCCACAAGTGTGGAGCTCTCAGGCAGTAGATTTTTTTCTTTGAAAACTAAAACAGAATGAAGGAGCAACTGTCAGAATATAGAAGAAATGTAACCAAAGAGAATGAACATACTTCAACCCCAGCGGTGCTTATAGTAAAAGGTCCCTTGTTTCCAAGTCACCATTTCTGACTCCTGGGGAATGCCTCTGCTCGGGGCAGTTGAATGAAAGTGTTTGTAAAAATGTCCTTCCAACCTAACAAAATGAAAATGCAAAATGCACCAGAGGACAAAGCAATGTAGCAGTATACAGTTACCAATGGCTGTTTATTCCAGCATCCCTTGCACTGTGCTTTTAGCTCCCACTTTTCCCTCACTGGATGTCCCCCCCCAGTGACAAGGAATAAGAGAGAAACAGAAGACTCGCCATGGGATCACAGCAGGTCCAGACCAGTGGTGCTGGGTGACATAAAAGGAGATCTGCCAGAGGAGGACTTTTGCCTGTCTCCTTGGTTTAGGCATTTGAATGACTCCTCCCTCTGGGATCTGTGCCTGGAGCTGGGTACAGAGCCCATCAGACCCCTGCCATCTAAATCAGCAGTGGCTATTTACATAATGAGTGGGCAAAGAGTTCCCAGCTCCACTGACCACTGTAAATAATTTCCATGCATAGGTAATGGCAATGTGCATCCAGTGCAATTAGCACAACATCCCGGTCCTTTAGGCCATTACACCTGAACTAAAAGATTTCAGGGTAACACGCAGGTGCACTGATAATCTCTTTAGTATTATCACTCAACAGACCTACCTCCAGGCTGATCCCAAGCTGCTGAGGTGGGGGAAGGCTCTGTGAGTGGCAGTCTTATCTGGGGGAGAGACAGAAATGATCTCATATTTTAAGGCCACATTCACTTTTGCAGTGAGTTTTCAGGAAGATACAGTAGTAGAGGACCACTGATGCTCTATCAGGCATACATCCATGTGGTTTTGTGATACCAAAAAGAACTGCATAGTGATTAGACTGCTGGATGCAATACCTGCATGCTGGTTGATGTAGAAAATCTGGGCAGGCTCTTAGAGAAGGTTTGAGAGAGTCTCTGGACACAGTGTATGGAGCAAAGACCTCGGGAAGGGAGGAGACAGTTTCAGGAGGTAAAATGGGTGCACTCAGATTGTGAGTTGGAGGCTAGGAGCTCCACAGTAGCTTCACCTGAAATGCCTCCAATACCATGAGCAGAGCTGAAATGGGAAAAGCAGAGACAGGCTGTCAATGACTGGCTAGGAAGTAGCTGAAGACAAAGGATTTGAACTTGTTAGAAAAAGGGAAAACTTTCATTAAGCATGAGTCAGATTCAGGTAAACTAAAATAAAACCAGTGGTGGCACCTAAAAAGATCGTAGGAGATTTTTTTTTTAGATTGAAGTAAGGGAGAAGCTGACAAGTGCTAAAATGTGATTCAGGATGGCACATATTCAGAGCAGGAAGTCAGGAAAATTTATCTTCCGCTGAGTAACAATAATTTGGTGGAACTTTAAAAGGGAGAATGAAGACTAATCAAACAAGAAGAATCTCATAGTATAGCAAGAGAAAAAGAAAAGATGCATTTTTAAATGAAAGCTAGAGGTCTAACAAACAAGATGACTTTAAAAAGAAACTTGACGGGAAGAAGGCAATTGATCACATACTTTAGAATTGGGGTACAAAGCATAAAAACAGAGACAGAGGAGGCAGAAGCAGTAGAGAAGTGGTAACATACATTAGAGGAACCTTTGTGCCAAATCAAAGTAACATGCTAATTTTGTTTACAAGCAGCTCAAAACTTACAAAGCCTGACATTCCTGGCCTAAGTCAGAAATATGCCGTATCATATCAGTATTAAATCAAGTGTCTGTATCTACTACATGCTGAGGGAGATCAGAGTTGCTGACAGAGCAAGAAATGCAACAATAGCAGCAGGTATCAATTTCCCACTTGTATATTGGATAAATGTCACATAGGGGATTGATGCTGCATAAAATGAAAATATTTTTTCTGTCCGAAAGAGCATACAAAAGAAGAAGGAACTTTTGTATTAGCCCAGAGCCACATGCAGAACCTGGTTCAAAATGCCCCCCTGCTCAACATACTTACTTAGGGAACAAAACAAAACAAAAAAAAAAACCCTGAAAAAAAAACCCCAAAAAGCCCCAAAACAAAACAAAAAAAGTTCAAACTGCAATAGAATTACGTAAGAACAAGGAACTTTGTTAAAAATAAGCTAAAATGGATGCCTGAAGGCTAAAAAGTTTGCATGGTAGCTATTTAAACCTAGCATGTAGGAGTACATTTTCTCTCTCCTCTGTGTATGGACAAAGACTTTGGAAAAGAAAAGCTGACACAGTTAACAGCAGGATAAAGGAATTTATTAGAAGCAGAAGACTTCCTTTACGAAGTAGAAGTTGTGTCCAAGAATGGAAAATAGAAAGGATCATAAACTCTGGCAAGTTAAATGCAAACCACAACAAGGTCAGCCATATAGAATCCCAGCAACAATTTCTGAAGGCATAAAGGTCCATCAGCAAGGAGTCTGAAAGAAATTAAGGCACCATGGGACAACAGAAAAAGCCTTCACGTGAATAACCTATTAAAAAAGGAGGGCAAACGGCCATCGTCCACATTTGAGGGAGGTCTCTAGTGATGCTTGAGGGGGTTTTGTTCTCGGGCTCCTGCTGCTTAACCTATTTATAAATGAACTGGAAAAGAGGGCACATGGTGAGAAGACAATTTGGTGAAGGCACAAAGTTATTACACATAGTAGGGGTGAGTTGCCTTAACTCTTTTCAGGCTAGATGAGTATTCTGTTGAAGTGTCAGTGCATGCCTGCACTGATCTTATGCTCTTCAAAAGGCCAGGGGAAAGCCAAATGATCACGAGAGACAGCAAAGGGGAGAAGAAAGGAAGATCCATGTCAAAATGTCAGGAATGTACAGATAGGGAACCAGTGGAGGATGCACCCCACCCTGAAGGCATCTGAGGAGCCAGCAGACAATTGTCACCAATGCTGTGCTGGGAGATTTCAGAGGAAAAGGGAATGGATATAAGCACCATGGTCACCAGGACTCTTCACCAGGCTTCCTCTTTCTTCTGCTGGGGGTGGTGGGGGAAGTTGATCAGGAAATCCCATGACTCAGTGGGACCATGGATGGGGGAGGTATTAAAAAAAAAGAAACAAGAGGTCTGGAAGGCGCCAGGAGAGGGGCCACAGCTTGGCACAGTTGGTGTGTGTACGTGACTGGGTCCCTGGATGGCACACAATGGTGAGGGCATCTTGTAAGACTTGCTGTCAGCACAGGCTGCTCCCAGGAGGAGCTCCTGACCTACATTCCTGGTGGGCCATGGAACCAGCTAGGAGTACAAGGTGACCTACTGGAATCCTTCATTTCTTCCAGCGTAAGAGGTCCCATAGCATGTGTCTAGGGAAGTTGTACAGGCAAGAGAAAAGAGAGAGAAGCATCAGGAGGAGTAAACTTTTCCACAGCATGATTTAGAGGGAGACATGCTGAACTTTAGACCTCTAGTAAAACAATGCCTGGCTGGGTGTAGCAAAGAGATGCAGGATCCAGGAAAGACCTCTGCAAAGCTGGGACTATATGGGGACTACTGCTGCAGAATTGAGCAGAAATGTCAGGAGCAATAACCTGCTCTTTACCTTCTGGAGAAGGCAGCATGGATGACCCCACATGTAGGGCAAGAAATGTAGAGTACACTGAAATCTGCGAAGATTTCTGTCCAAGATGTCCTCAGGCCTAGTGACACAAGCACCATCTACCAAACCAACAAAAAAAGAGGATCCAGGGCCCTGTTAAAACTGTGATTTCAATGTGTATCTCCCCTGGATACTGCAGTTTGAATACAGCACCTTGGGCTGCTTGGCTACCTGATAGCTCTGCTGCTGCAGACAAGATGCTGGATGAGGTGAAGCTTCAGTACAGCCCTCTCCTAATTCTTACAGTGGTGGGTATAGACTCAAGATAATCTCTTGCTCCCTTCTTGCTTAAAAGCAATTCTTAAACTCCCAGGCCAACAGTATCTAAAGAGGCTTCTGATTTTGGATGCCTCCATTTTGGGTCTGTGCTTTGGGTCACACTTCAATTTCTACATGAGTATGCTTAATTCCTACTTTGACAAACAGGGCTGGTACATCTCAAATGGCTCACTCCAAAGTCCAGTCGTTTCAGAGGACTAGCTGTTTGTGTATAATTAATCAGGTGTTATTTATTGAGCTGGCAGCAGCAGACATTCTGTCGTACAAAGCTCTGTGCTGATCACCAGTTCACAGTTCCAGTGCTTTGGTTTCTCAGTATTGCTGGATCATCACTGTTTAAACAGCAAAGGCAGTCCCTGACCCAACATCTGCCATAAAGGGGCAGAGAAGAGAACCTGTCCTTAAACTTTCCTCACTCCAGTTTGTGAGTAATCTACATACCTCTCATTAGCTGCAGCCTGGAAAGTCTCAGTTGCTTTTACTTGCTGGTATGGGCAGCGTCAAGACCAAAGTATGACAGGAAAATAAACGCTATGGCTGCAGCTCTGCTGCGCCCCTAAAAATACATGACTGCTCTGCTTTTGTGGCTGTGGATTCTTCTGTCACTGTTCCTTCAGCTGACACTGCTGAATGTTACAGTATTTTATTTAAAAAACAGTTGCCTACTAAAACATAAAACAAAAGGCTTCCAGTTTTGTCAGCTGAGCTGAAGCAGACAATTTTTATTGCTGCACAGGAGATTAATAATAATAAATAAACAACCCCCTTCACCAGAGGCTTCACAACAGACATGAAGCACATGGATGGACCTTATTCACAGCAGGAACTTAAATGCAGTGGAACAAATGATAATATGATAAATGATTTGATAATCATATCCCAAACACAGAAAAATCTGTGCCTTGACAAAAATGCTAAATGCTGTTTTGGCACCTTTCTCTTAACTTTTGATCCTTCATTGTGGAGAGCTCTGTATTCCTTGTAGAGACCTAAGGTTTTGTTTTTTCTTAAATGCTGTGCTTCCCAATGAACACTCATACCCGGGGGAAAACACATGAAATCAGAAGCATTCTTACAGATATTTTGCAGCCACACACTGGAGTGAGAAATCAGAAAAATCCACTACACAAGTATCTGAGGGATGTAGTACCTACCTGGTTCAAGGAAACAGAATACAATTCCATGAACGGCATTCTCAAGGCTCTATCAACACTGAAAAAAAAAACCAGTCTTGACTTTTTAACCTTATCCTATGAATCCATCCCATATCCTTGTGCTTCTAGCCTCATTTCCCACAGAGAATGAAATTTCTGTGATCATGCCATCTGGCTGTCTATCAGCCAGTATGTTCTAAACCTGCTTTCTATCAAACTGACAGAGGGATTGAGGCTCAAAGAGAATTAAGTGCCTATGAAATTCATGAAAATCAGCAGCTGGGTCAAAGATGAGGATCCAAATGAGTGTCCTTGCTAAGGGAAAGGTGGGCAGAACGCAGAAGTTTTACACACTGCTTGCTAATGTCAGTCATCACGTGTGCGGCTCTGGACTCACCAGAGCAGATGCTGCTTCTTCCTCAGTGAGATCAAGGGCTTATGGTTGCTGGAGTGAGTGGTACAGGCAAGGGAAGGAGAGCAAAAGGCAACAGGACACACCTGCACAAAAGCAGGTCTCATTAGGTCCACAGAACAACACATTTAATGATAAACTTCCACTTACGCACATAACTGTGCAGCTCCTGGAGTTCCTGAGGGCCCTCAGAGATGTGGATCTGTTTCTCATGGAGAAGGCTGACAGGCAATCACTACCTCTTCACTCCCACACCCGGACCTGTGCCGCAGAGCTCCCACTGCTTCCACTGCTCAGTGAAACTCAAAGCAGGTTCCAGGGCTCTGGAGACAATAGACATGATCTTTGAAACCATAGAAAGGATATTAAAAGTTAGGATGGAAAGTACAGCCCAGTTCAAAGTTTCCCTAAAGAAAAAAATCCCTACCAGAGAAAATTTAGAAACCAAATTATTTCTCCTTACCTAGCAAAGGGAGTTTCAGCTTTTGTTTTTTAGATCTTGCTCTCCTGCTTCACGTAGTGGGCTGTGGAACAACAGCTGAGCTTGCAAATACTTCTGGAGGAAAAGGGCTGTTTTGCTTGAAGTTATGCCTGTCCTGGAGGGAAAACCCATGTGTTTTTAAGAGTCCTGTATTTTAACTAACGGAGGAAGAATGTTGTTTAACATCACCTCGGCAAGTGTGTGTGGCATGTACATTTCCCAGTGCTGAAGCCTGACCTTTACACTTACCTTCAGTGCACTTCTGTGTGGGCAAACTTGTGACCCCAGCCCCAGGCTTGCCACAGCCCCCCAGGCTGCTGCTGGCCAGGCCACCAGGGGAAGGATTAGTGTGGGCTGACCCACAGTGGGGGCAGGAGCTTGCTGTGGTTTACTCATGGGGGCTTTCCTTATGATGAAAAGGGAGATAGAGAAGGGTTTTGCCTCGTGACGGGTTTATAAAGGGTAAACACATAGTTCTGCAGGACTCACAGAAAGAGGCCCTTGGGTGAAAGCTGAGTGCCCTTCTTGGAGATGGGTTTGAGGTGTGACTGACTCATGGGGGCAGAAAAGTCATCATTTTAGTGAAGAACAGATGTGAAATATATTAACTGGAGCACTCTTCTCTCTGAGATTTCCTTCAGCAGCCCCCCTCTCACTTCTGTCTTCTCAAGGACTCTTATTTCACACACAAGAAAGAAGTGATTTTCTCTCACTCTCAAGAGATCCACTGGGTTTTATATTTTACTTGTACCTTCTAAGTAATAGATTGAAGTCCTGGTCCTTGAAATGAGAGAATACAAAGAGAAAAATAAAGCTTAGAGCCTGTTATAGTTACCATTATGGTCAATGAAGATAGAAGCAAAAAGCTTTAAAAATAACTGGGCTATTTCAACAGTGAGGCCCCCAGTAAAATCGCTGTCTGACCTTCTTCACAGAACAGACTGGAGTTTCCAAAAGTGTTACCCACCCACAGTGTCTACGCATCTGAGTCGGACTTTTGCATGGTGAGGACTTGTAGAACTGACTTCTCCTCACAAAGTTTTCTAGAGGTGATTTGGATTTAGGGTGCCCAGATTGGAGTGACTTCCAGAACCCTGGTTTTAAAAAGGGACTGACCATGCATTCTCCACCCATCAAACATCAAAATCCCCCCCCTAAACAGCTTCTCTCCATCATGATCTCAGTAGCCTAAAGACAGCAGCCACAAGTGTTTTCCAAAAATAACATCAGCAACTTTCAGTTTCAGGATTTGTAAATGCTTCTGTGATCGACCTTGGACTTCCTCAAAAATTCTCCAGGGGGAAACAGCTCTCACAGATCAAGGGAAAGGATTTCCCCTCCCCCCTCCAGATATCTAGAGGAGATGTCCAAATGGTTCCTCTTCTGGGTGCTGCCTTGACTTTTTTCCACGATGAAATTTTCCGGCATATAATTTGTAAATTTATGTCACTCCAGATGCCTTTGTTTGTCTTGAAAATGACAAAATATGCTAAGAAGAGATAATGTTCTACATCACGTGTGCCTACCTGAAGAGTTAAGTGCGTAACTCTACTGAAATACAGTTTGTTTTGCTCAGCCATGCTGATAATTCCTGTTTAGCCCTTAGCCCCAAGTCAAAGTGTTTCCGTGGCACTGTGAACTGAGGTCTTAAATGTGGTTTCAGAAATGTCACGTCGTAAGGCCAACCTTTGCACAAGCACTGTGCTGTTAGAGCTGCAGAGAAAGGCTGAGAGGGGATTTTGAGCTGAGAAGCCCTTTCCCCTAACATTTTGTCACTCGAGAGATTCGTTCAGTGCTGATTTTGACGGCCTTCACACCAACCCACAGTGCCTCTTGGTCAACCTTAACTCTGTTCAGATCAACACAGACGGGGAGAAAAAAAGAAAAAAGGGAGGTGAGTTGCTACCAGTGCAAGTGCTTGCAGAAATGGGAGTGACCTCACAGATTTAAGGGGAAGAGCCTTGGTTCATACATGCAGGGATTTTCCCTATGACGGAGAACCTCAAGATAAGCCTGGGGGATTCCCCAGCCGACCTTCAGAAATATCACTCTAAAAGCAGTCACAGCTTCACTCTGCTCTCACAGTCCATCCTGCAAAGGGACACGCTGTTTCTGCTCTGCCATCCGAAGCAGTAAAAGCCATGTCTTTGGGAGTCTACGCTCTGCTCATCATCCTGTGCAACGGTAAGTGGGCAGCCCTGCATTTTTCCTTCTGGTCTTTCATGTTTATTCTGTGGCGATATGTTTCAGGAAGGCAGGAAGGATTGTGTAAGCAATCTCTTTTAAAGGTGATGTGTACCTGTGCTTTGCAGTTTGGTGCTTGATCCGTGGGACTTCTGTGATGATCCCAGGCGTTGCTGTGAGGTGTGCTGAGGAAGCAGTGCTGCCCTGTAAAGTTCTTCAGGACTCCTCAATCTCCTACCAGACAGCGTCTTGGTATAAAGTAAGAAAAAAGCCTAAGTTACTGGAGTAGTCTGCTTTGCTTTCCTACCTGATACTGGCTTGTCTTGTACGAAATGGGTTGTTTTCTGCAGAGGCATCCTCCTGTCAGTGCAGCAGTGCAAACCTTTGAGCTGACCGCGGGGAACAGGTGTTTTCCGTGTCATTGGAGATAGGCTATTTCAGCATGATTCCTTGAATTGCTCTTGGCCTGCTTTTCTACCTAATTATTGCTGGCTTCTGTGGATCACAATTCAGGTGATGCCCCATGTACAACCTGCCAAATACTATTCCAAAGAGGAGTCTTCCAGAATTTTCTTCAGAGCAAAAAGTGGTATTTAAGCATTGCAACATCAATGATGTTGCCCTTGTTTAATCCCTCCAAACAGGAGCTGATTTTTCCTTTGAAATAGAAGAACTAAAAAAGTACTTGCTATTCTTTAGGAAGATTTGACCAGTGGGGTGGGCATAAGGGCAGGGTGTGTGCAGAAAGCAGATGGAGAGCTAGAAATTCTGAGAGTTATCTCTTTGCAGTCATGAAGTAAAAATCACATCTTGACTGCTCTGATTCAGAGTTTCTGTCTCCAGAGCAGGAGAGCCCTGCTGACCACCTGTGCGCAGGAGGGGTTACAGGAATCAATCAGCTAATGAGCAGAAAAGTCCTGCTCAACATTATCAAGAAGAAATTTCTTAGAGAGGTAGAATTGCCCAGTGGTGGAAGAGGTGGCTGTTGACAAGCTGTACAGCACCGTGTATTTTTATCTCAGTGCAGAGCTTCAGCTTATGGTGTGTGCCAAATTAACGGGAAAACAATGAAGGTTTTGTTCTCCTCCATTCCCCACTCCCAGCCATACACTCCTGCTGCTTATCATGGGCCAGTCCTGGTGGTCCTCTTGTTACCTGTTAAGTCAATTCTCTGTTGCTTGTTATAATAGTGGAAAATCAACCTGTGAATAAAGATTTTGTGGGTTACAGAGTTGAATTACTTTCCCATGCGATGGTAGAGCAATGGAAGGAAAGAGGAAAAAACCCTATTTATGGGTGGTGAAAACTGTTAATTTATCTCTGCCAGAACCTAAAGCCACAGCCTTGGCTTCCTCAGCAGTTTGGTCAGATACAGTTTTAAACGCATTTCCTACGGTAAACCAACAAATAGTGTTTGTTATTAGATAGGGCTTCTGAGGTTGAAACTTGCAACGCATCTGAATTTCATTGCTGGTACAACAATGAGCATCTGCCTACAGACTAGATGACAACTTCACCTCAAAAGAGCTGTTTTGAACATCTGAGTGCCAACCCACCAAGTGCAGCATCTTTTTCCAAATTGTTGAACTAAGCACAGGTGGTAGACAGAGAGAATAATGCATTTAGTTGAACTTTACTATGGGATATGGGACATGAGTCAACTTATTCTTTTTTGCTTTCTGCCTCAAAAGCTGGATATGGATCTATATTTTCCACCCAGATATGTGCTAATTATTTAAGTCTCCCTTTCTCCCACAGTGGCCAGGAAGGGCAGGGAGCACAATGAAGGCAAACCATGCAGTCTGGTGGACCAGGAGGGGTTGAGCAGAAGTGGTAGGGGGTGGGGGAGGAATAAACAGAGAGGTTGGCTGGATCCCAGAAAATTCTCCCCCACAGCAGTGTTGGAAGTCAACAAAAACAAAAACAGGCTGAAGTGTGGGGATCCTCCAGAAGCATGTGCTTCCCCAAGTTCAGTGGGAGCTGGGAGGGCCAAGCAGCAAACAGCAGCCAAAAGCCATTCCCTGATGAAGAAGTGTAAGGAAAGCCTGTAGACCCAATTCTGCATTCTTGTAGCTCTCTGCAGTTCTACCTGGGCACAAAATGACTGCAGGTGCAGGGGAGGGTGATATTTGATGATGCCTTTTGTGGGGGCCCTCTCTGGTGCTGCTTCCCTTTGCAGCAGTTATGCCGTCACAGTGTAGACTGCCACTGCATGTCCTCTGCCCTGTCCCTACAATCCCCACTCCCTCCATGGTCTCCTTGCTCATCCAACTCCAACTGCTTTGCTCAGGGAAAGACTGATTTTCCAGTGTCCAGCATGACAGAACCTTGCACTTATTTTCTCTGCTGACACAAGAAGTAACAAAAGCCTAGCTATTGTCAGCTCTTGCCACAGTCCTCAGGGGCTGATGGCACCAACCATGGTACTGCAGTCTTCTGTTTGCTTGTCCCATGAGAGAGGTGGGAAGTGGGGACAGGCAGGAGGTGACGCCAGCCCAAGCCACAGTTGCAGCCATATTAGGAAAAGCAGAGCACCAAATCTAAAAAGCCTAACTCTCCACAGGGAAAAGTAATTTAGGCTCAGTGTTTTGTGCTGAACAAGCAATACTTCTAACTTGTGGGGCTAGCTGAATAGGCAGCAGCTTGAAGCTCTTTCTCCTCCCCTCTCTACACTTTGGCTCTGTGCTGCTGTTCCCACCCAACACTGCAAAATGAAGGTGAGGGAACGGTGGAGTGTGACTGGGCTACCCAACACAGCTAATTACTCTGTTATTTAAAAACAACTACTGAAGGAATAATCAATAAACACCACATATAACCCCAAAGGACTAATTAAAAGGTAATTCCAACAAATGGTATGAAATTTCAGGCTGTAAAGTTCAAGCAGCTGTTAGGCGAAATCTTTTGTATGAGGTCACTTTGAACTGTGAAGTAAATGCAAGCAATTAACCTTTGCTTCTGTTGCTTTAAAAAAAAATGATGGTGGCAAGGTTACGGTGCTGCTTGTGCAGCTGTTTGCACGGGGTGAATGTTCTGTGAGCGAACCCCTCCTTCCTGCTGGCACCTCTTTGTGCTCAGACCAATTAAGGGCCAGTTTGTTACAACTTGATAAAAAAAAGGTTGTAATTTTAAAGTATTTGGTGTATAGAAAAGTAATTGTCTAAAGGAGTTAATATTCTGGTGTCAAAATCCAACTGGGTGTAAAAAAGGCTTGCATTCAATTCCTTTGCTTTTGCTAATGTCTCATACTGCAGAAAAAGGCATGGACGTGTTTGACCTGCTGTGCATCCAGGATCATTGGAGCTAATTATTCTCATGTAGGAAGTCACCTGTGTAAGTAGTTCTGTGCAGAATCAGGACCACAGTCAGTCAGCTCAGACAAAATGATTTTTACTTAGAAATATATGAAGTAGGCTGGCTGAACACACTGGGGAGAAGGTAGAGCACCAAGTCCTCTTCCAGCCTGATGGAGCTCTCATCCCATTCACTATGAGGCCATGGAAAAGAATTCATAATGATGATAGTCTTGAAGCGTGATACCTTGTTAGGAGTGCTGGGCAGCCTGCATGCCATAAACTCATATATGAGCAGCGTTTAAGTTTGCCAGCTGAGAACTGAAAACGAGGTCTTTTTTCCTAAGCACCCAGGCACTGGGAATTGTCTATGGAAATGCTTGAATGGTTTGAATCTCTACAACCCACCTACAAAACAAGAATCTGGGTAATGAAACTTTACTTACCTTTCTGCCTCGTAGGGCTATTGAAAACTGAACAGTTTCTCTTTGTGCAGCACATTGAAAATGAGAACCACTTCATAAACCCTCATAATTATCACTCTATATCCAGTTTGAAAATCAAGTTTAAACACACGCAAATGAAGTCCCAGTGGATATTTCACTATTTTCTTCATGTGATAACCAGCAGAGTCTTAATCTAAACCAAATCTTGAGGAAGAGGAAAGAAGGCTGTGCCTCAGTGGAGAGAAATCTGTTAACTTTATAGCACGTCCCGGAAAAATATAAAATTGTGGTGGAATAAGAGGGGGAAGTCGTACTACAAAATAAGAATAAACATTATAGACATTTAATATTGACTGCACCTTCCTTAAAAAGGAAACTGCTTTTGCTAAAAATGCACAGCTGTGATATATTAGGATAGGTAAATATTTGCTGAATTACTTCAGCCTAATTTCTTACCTGCACAAAGAAATGCAGTCAAATGCTCCTCAGACATCTATCAATCCCCAAGTAGCTTCATCACATTGATTATTTAGACAGGAAGGGAGCAGTGGAAATGATTTCATGACCAAAACAATTCTTTTGCCTGACATGAGCTAGGGCTGGATGCCCTTAGCTAAAAAAACCCAAACCAAATCAAACCAACTAAACAATAAAGAGTCTGTGTGAGTGAGTCAAAGGGCTTTTCCAGCTGGCTCATGTGTCACACATAGTTCCTTCGCTGTTGTTTTGGGGTTGGGTTTTGGATTTTCTTTCCTCATTTCCTCCTCTCCCCCCTCCTTTTTACAGCACACTCAGAGTTCACTCACATGTGCCCACAATTTATGTCTGTTATTTTCAAATTTAACTTTGGTATCTCTACATGACACTGTATAGGAACCATATGGATGCACCTTCAGCACTAATCGAATGTGGAAGCGCTTTTGTGCTGAAAAATACACCTATTAGGCGGTTTCAGCTCAGTTGTGTTTCATTATATGTTGGCTATTGGGCATTGCTAGAATTCTATATATTTTGCTTCAGAAAATAAATTCCTTCTGGCCGTATGTAGATTTTTAGCTCTTTATAACAGTCAGAAATTTCAACTTGGCCATTGTGCCTGGTATAATTTTAAACAAAACCATTTTTACAATCAACTCATCCTCACTAGAAAATAATCTGATGTTAATATGTTCCACCTTTAAACTGACATCAGTTTTGGACCGCAACCATTTTTTTTGAAATTAACATTTTCTTTTATCGGAAAAGTGGATTATATTGGCACTTTGATTTACCTGGAAGACAGTGTACCACCTTAGTGTGAGAAAAGTTTGATGAGAAAAGGTATTTAATGAGAGCAGAGAACATGAGTTGACATGAGAACTGCTCACTGTCACACGTTCATGATAAAATTAAATATTAATTTATTAGTTGGGTGTAAGTACTACAGCATGGGTGAATTCCGTTTTTTTAGGGTACTACCATGTAATGCTGTAGCAGTTTTCGAAACAGTAGCTAAAACCTAGCCAGCTAGAACTGAGGGAAGTGTTCCTCCTCCTTCTTCCACGTTGTTTTTAGTTCTCTGAAAAAGAAATATTTGCTGAAGAGCACTTAAATTTTGGGGGCCTAATTATTCTACCTATTTCTCATAGTTCATCCAGTCAGAGAACAGAAATGTATCAGCTCAGTGGTATTTTCAATCAAACATATCCCATTTTAATATCCACTGTATCACCACCACTGTTCTTATCAAAAAGCTCCAGGCTTGGAGAAACTTAATAGGAATCAGTCAATTGACTAGAGAATATATGTGGGAAAATCACAGCCTCTTTAGACCAAGTGTTTCCAAGCTTTTGGGAACTAGAATAACTTTCAATTAAACTCACTAAAAACAGACAACTAGAGCTGGCTGCTCAAGGCTGTGTCCAGTTTAGTCCTGAATATCTCAAAGGATGGAGACTCCACACCCTCTCTGGGCAGCCCATTCCAGGGTTCAACCACCCCCACAGTAAAAAAGGTTTTTCTTTGGCTCAAGTGGAATTTCCTGAATTTCAATCTGTGCCCATTGCCTCTCTTCTTGTCTCTGAAGGCCACTGAGAAGGGTCTGGCTTCAGTTTCTGTATCCCCCTGTTGATCCGGCTGAATCAATACTGATAAGATGATCCTGAGCCTGGTCTCCTCCAGGCTGAACTATCCCTTCCACCTTCTGCTCATGTCAGGTGCTCCAAGATATTATTCATCTTTGTGCCCCTTCACGGGACTCCCTCAGATCTGACCATGTCTGTGTTGTGCTGGGAGCCCAGCACTGAACCCAGCACTCCAGGGTGTGTCTCAGCAGGGACTGAGCAGAGGGGAAGGATCACCCACTTCAGCATCTGCTGAAGATATTCTGCCAGGTGATTTCTGAAAGTCTGCCACAGATGTTGCTGAAGGACAATGTATGTGTGACACTAAACATAAACTCGCATTTCTTCTGTTTCTTACTTTTCTTAATGGGTATTTTTATGCAGATAGGCAGAATAATGTTGCCAGCAAGTCCCTTTTTCCCAGCAAAATTCTCACTTCAGTAACCCCCAGCAGACTGCATGGTAACAAGGCCTTTTTTATGCAAACAAATATAGGAGGCTTTCTACCTGTCCCCACACAAGTCATCTTTTGCGTTTTGAATTTTGGTAAAGCCATTAACAGCAAACATGGGAGCAGGAACAGACCTCCTTCCTTTGCTCCTCCATTTAGACGTAGGGAGCAAGGGAAGCTGGCACGCTGCAGTTTGCTCAGCAGTGAGGTGTAAGGGAAATGAAACACAAATGAAACGTGGGAAGAAAAGATTTTTTTTCACTGATTAAAGAAGAGGATGGTCCCTACACAAGTGGATTGCTGTCTCTGGCAGCGCTTGCTTTGATCCCTCTAAGCTTGTGTGGAATTAATTAGGCAAAACCCCCAGCATTTACCTTGGGTTGTGGTATCACCTGGAGGACACTTGGCATGAATTAGAGCTGGTTTATTGTAGAAGCTTGAGCTGCAAAATGATCTGTCTAGTGAGGGAGTCTGCCAAGTAATTCACAGGAGGTGGCAAGCAAAGTAGCATTTTTGTAATTTTAATTAGGTTTGGGGTGGGAAAGAGGTTATCTTGAATAGAGCAAGAGGCAGAACCATGACCTTACTGAATATCTCATGGACTTCCTTTTATACAGCTGGGATATGAGGATGCACTCCGCAAATTTGCTCAGATGTTTTCTCGCTACTTAGAGAATTTAAAAAGGGAGGGGGTGTTTTGTTTTGTTTTGTTTTGTTTTTTAATAAGGTAACAGGAGTAAGATTGCTGTGGAAAAAGGCTTGGTTCAGGCATCAGAGAAAGGGTTGCTGTGACCTCCAAGTAGGGGTGGATGCACTGCCTGTAGAGGCTGGAAATGTGCCACCAGATGTCTCTGCAGCCTAAAAAATGTTGGGATGCTGCTGGGCAGACTGCCTTGCCTGCCCTTGCCCTTCAGTAAGGAGGAGATTAAATGGAGGAAGAAAGGCGTGCAAACCCCGAATTAAACCCCCACATACGACCCCTTCCTCCTCCTCCTCCCCAAATGCAAGGTTCGCAACCCCCATCCAGATCACCGCTGATTTCTCTTCAAGTGAGGGAGCCAGATTACGCCACAAAGTAACTTTTTCTTCTTGTTTTGGGGAAAAGCACGTGTTAGTGCAGTTTCGTGATGCTCCTTTGCCTTGCACAGAGCATGTCTAAGGCAAAATTCTGACAGTCTTGTCTGCAGGGTCACCATCAGTGTGCATGCAACAGCAACTGAGCACCTTAAAAAGCTTTGGAGGCAATAATCAATCCTATCCCTCACTGTTCCCATGAAATAGGGAAGTTAAATAATTTACCCAAAATCTCACTTGGAATAAGCGCATGGTCAGGCATGGGATGCATGGACTTAATTGAGTTCTCCCTTATAGGAGCAGTGCTGATTGCAATTGCATACAGAAAGATCAAAGTGTTTTCTCATTCCCAGATCTCAGCCACAAGAATCACACCACCATTTACCACCCAAGACAACAATTATTTATGCTGCCAGTGAATTAAAGGAAAAAAACAAACCCAAAAATCCCTAAACAAATCTAATTTTTTGTGTGTAGCTCAGATGTCCTATCTGCAATTTAGGGCAATGCAAAGGGCAGCCGGGCTGGTTCCTTTTATTGCCCGGTGGGCAGTTTTAAATTTCACTGAGGAAGGGGATGGTAAGGGAAGGGAAAGTGGCAAAAATTAGATCTGAGGGAGGTCAACTATATCCACTTAACTGCTATTGACCTAGTTGTAACCAGAGCTGAGCCCAGCCTGGGTATTGGAATTTGTCTGGCCACATCTCTGACAATGTGCAGGGCCTGAGAATACCTAAATCCCTGTAGCACAGTGAAGTCCCTACAGCCTGAAAACTACCATACATACTGCTTGTCTTTTAGCTGCTTGAGGCTAAGTGTAATAAGAAAGAGAAGCTGGGGTACATTTACTGGGGGATTAAGGGGAACAAGGTACTTTCTTCTCTCTTTCTGGGTAAAGTGTGGAAAGCCCCAGGAAATTACTGCTCGGTGTTTCAGTTGATGCACTAAAAAGCCCAAAACCTTTCTGAGAAAGAATCTTTACAATTAAGGAAATCTTGTGCTTTAGTCTCATTCCTCAGTTCCTGAAAAGTTCCCCAACTTGCAGCTTGTTTTACACCATTTTAGGCTGCAAAAATTACAAAGTATATTGGAGCATCAGATCCATATTTCTCTCCAGACTCCTGAGTGTGCTTTCCTCCTGCAAACACATGAAAGGGAAACCAGATACTCCTAGCCTCAGTGTGAGAAAATTGTGTTAATTTTAATAACTTACAGTGTAACTGTTATACCCTGGTGCAGTAGCTATGCTGATAGAAAGTAAGCACCAACATATGACCCAAAAATGTGTCTATTAAAATAAAATAATAATAATAAAAAAGGCTTGGCTTACATTAGTTCTACGTTTGGCTGAAATGCTGAGTCTTGGACTTATGAGCTGACTCTGGCTCTGCTGGTCCACAGAAAGATTGAATTCATTACTTGGGAAACCTTCATGGAGGGCATGCTGCCTCAAATCCCAGGGAGCAACTTGAATGAATAAGAATGGACATGGGCTAATTCAAGCCCTTCTTCCATCTTTCAAATCAACTTAGTGATTTCTCTCTTCTTTGTGGTTCCCAGCCAATTGTCATTTTCAGTGCATCCTATCGCCCCGCAGTACGAACTGTTCTGGGAATACACTTCATTCCTCCAGCAGCTTCTCAGCAATGCCAAGGAACGTAGCTCTTCTGGTTACAATTAAGAAATTCAACATACAAATGCTCCCCAAGTGCACCAGAACCTGCTTGTGACCTTCACGCAACTGAATCTGAAGGAGTTGAAGCAATTTTTAGTTGGAAGGGAGGCAAGTGTGTGTGGGGGGGAACCTCCATTCCTCCAGAGAGGCAGCATGGTTTCAGGGGTCAGCTACATAGAAATTGGCACAGGGAAATGCAGTTTCCGGGGCTGCATTCCCACAGGGAACTCTGGGCTGCGGAGCTGCTGGGAGGATGCCAGCCTGTGCTTGGCAGAGCCCTCGTGCAGTGGCACACTTGCTGGGTTAGCAGGTTTAATTCTCGCCACTGCACGGCAGAAGGTCTGCTGGCAGGGTGAGCACAGGCAGCAGTGGGGCCTCCCTGCCTGCTGCCACGCTCTCCTGGGCACCTCTGGTCCCCAGAGCCACCGCTAAGCACCTGGGTAGGGCTGCCTCTTGCTGCCTCTACTCCATCCCCACGGGCTGTCTCTCTCGGTCTGAACTCTTCTGGGGCCTCTGCATAGGCCCACTGAGAGCAGACTTTACCCCTGCCTTCTGTCATGTGGCTGTCCAGGTGAGGCAGCTTAAGAAGTTATTACAGAATAGTTCTGTAATTCCTATTTATATATAGAGTGTATTTAAGCAAAACCCCATATACTTTTGGACTGCGAGCATGAATGTATTAAATGGGTTTGAGGTTGTGCACCCCCCGCCTCTCTTCAGCCTCTGCATTTTCAGCCATAAGCTGGTTTTAAAATTTTCTTTACCCTAAAACTGAGGATGACACTGTTGCCCAAGAAAAGAAATATATTTGTGTTTTCCAGATGGCTGGAGACAGCAAAGGAATTGTATGGGAAGTCCTTGATGTGGAATCTCATTATCCACAAGAAGCTGCGGGGTCCTTGGAGCTCTCCAATGACACCTTTTCACTGAGGATCAAAAATGCGACCAGCCGAAGCAGCGGGACGTACAAGTGCACTTTGTGGGGGCAGAGCGGAGAACGCAATCTGAGCAGCACAGTCACATTAAAAGTAGCAGGTACAGTAGAGAGCTTTGACTGTACCTTTGACTGTCCCATGCTCCATGTGACATATCAGGAACAAATACCAGAGCAATGTAACACCTTGCTTTATGTTTTAGGTTGCCCTGGAATAGAAGAGGACAAACTAAAAAAATACAAAGGCGAGCTCTTCATGCTGACTTGCCTTGGGATTTTTTACTTGCTGCTCATCTTCTTTACCTGTGTAAGTAATTCCCTTTCTCATAAGCAAAGCAACAAAACCAACCAAAATACCCCCACTCATTTTCTCTGCTAGCACTGCTTTAACACAGCTGATCTGAAGTTGATGTCCATACTTAATTTATGATTAAACTCAGGTACATGAGGATGGAGTTCCAAAGAGAGAGAACTGCACCTGATCTAACTCAAACCATCAGTTATTTTCCTGCACTCTCACTGCTCATTTCTGCTTCCAATTACTCTGTGTAAACTAGTCATCAGTTTAAGGGCACAGCAACGGGTCTTCTGCTTTAGTACCTGGGAACAGCATTTGTCCGAGATGGAGGCACAGGCCCCTTGGAGCCCTTCCCCACCTATGGAATTGCTTTGTGTGGTGGCATGATGGACATGTCCAAGTCCACCTGCTTTTTGCCTCAGTTTCCTGGTAAAATTGGTGACAACCCCATTTCAGATGAGCATTTTTGTGAAGTCACGTCTTTCTTGTTAAACAGACATTTTAAGATATATGAAAAAACCTCTTTGGGGGTTTATCCATACCTTTACTGCTGGCTGGTAATTCTGGAAAAGGAAGGGAGAGGAGGTCCTTGGGAAGCTCACTCCACAGAAACAAAACTATGCTTTTGGTCACCCCTCATGTTGCTCAGTGAGGTCACCCCTTCATGCAGAGGTCTGCACCTCCTGGCTCAGAGGCAGCATGAATCTGGGGTGTCAGTGCATCACTGGCTGCATTTGTAATAAAAACCAAAACAAAACCAGCCACAGCATTTTGGGAGGTCAGCTTTAACTTCTCCTGTCTGTTTCATATTTGCCTTCTTGTTTTGCTCCTCAGCAGATGAATCATAACTGTTGATCAGAGTATATCTAATTAGCTGCGTTAAATGTAGCTTTCCATGTATCTTCAGGGAGCAATTAAATTTATGCCTGTCTCTTTTTTAGATTGACAATTCTGCCAGTAATTTGTGCCGTTCAGACTAAAGTTTGACAAGATAAATCTTGTAGGAATTTGTTAGGATGGAAGTATGAAAGCAAGGATATCACTCAGACTAGACAGATGCCCCATGTTCTTCTCAGTGTCCTGAAAGAATTTCAGATCTCTACAAAAATCTCTACTCCCCTTACATAAAAAAAGTCCCAGTTTTAGTGGTGAAGTTATAAAAAGCAGAGCTGTGTAGTGAAGATAATCACTCTGGTGGAATTATGTGTATCTTACTTTTGGGTGAGCCCCTGTCTCAGGTATCAACCTAGCTTTCATCAAAATTTAATATCGACCTGATCTCACAAGTGAGGGTCATTATTTAAAATGCCTGTTAAGTTCTTACAGGTTGCCTTGTCCTCTTCTTTAGTAGAGATTGTGCCTTATCTCCATGAAACTCAACAGCGACATTCACTTTAAAACTGGTTGGCAGGACTGGGGCTTTACTTTGACAACTTGATGAAAATATTTCAGGCACTGGCTTGCATTGAAAGCAGGTGGAAGCACACTTGCAAGAGCTTGATGAAAGGGCTGTGGAGATGAAAATGTGAATCAAATATAAATTTCCCTTTTTGACTAAGGCTTTTGTCCTATAAAGTTCATCGATTTAGCAAGAAACAGCAGCTTTTGTTTGTACTGGGTGCTTCCAGGGACAAACAAATGGGAAAGGTGTAATGAGCTATGGTTAGCAAAGAGAAAAAGGAAAACTTTCAAAAGTTTGGGGTTTTTTTTAAATTAGCTTTCATAGGAATTCTTAGTTTTAAGCTTTCCTTTGTGTTTTCTCTTTCAGACATGTCTAAGAAAAGAGAGTATGTCTCCCAATTACCAAAAAAACAGAACAGATATGAAGCACATGCTCACCCTCATCAACCTACATGAAATGACAACTTTCCAGCATTTAAACAGCAACAGCACTTGCAAAAATGAGCCTACTTCAAGTTCTGTCTAAGTTGACGTTGATGGCACTGTGGACTGATCAGTAAACACAAGCTGGATGGCTGAGTGGTGTGGAGAGGAAATAAATTATAATAGCTGGTCTCTTCAGAACAGCCTGAAAGTACAGGTACCTAGTCAGTGATCTGCTTGTGCTGGACAAGCCTTCCACAAGCACTGTTACACACTACAGTAACTTTTGAGAGTTAGTCAGCTAAGAAATACCTTTACAGCTACACGTTACAAGGCTGTTATGAGGTTGGTATCAACTTTATTTCACTCTGCTGTGAAGCCCTCTTTTTCTGAGCAAGAACACGCTTCTAACATGAAGACTGAGTTACGGGGAGGCCATGGCTGTGCAAAGCCAGCAGATTAACCTCTTCACTGGACTGATATCTCCCACCTTTCCAAAGCAAACACAACAGATGCTGTGGTATGAACAGATAAGTGTGCAGGGCTGTCTCTGTTCTGAGCCTGATCCTGGAGTTCCTTTATTGCAAATGAGATGTAACTTATCATGTGATGTTCAAGTAACTTTATGCTCTTACACTGGATGGATCAAAGCAACATCCCCTCTTAAATCTTAGGCTGACAGACAGGCTGAGAAAGAAGAATTTCTCAAAATCTTTCTGGACTGAACTTTTTATCTCAGCAGGAGAAATAGGGACATATTTTCCAGATTAATCTATAGGAAGCTTCAACAAGACTGATAATCTTAAATAAGAATGAAGAAGACTGTGATATTAAGGACACGTACAGATGACTTATTTTGTGGTTTACAAAACATGGAGCCAAATGTATGCAACACTTATGTCAGTCAAGTTACAAGAGTGAGAACCAAAGCCATGGCTTGGAAGAAATCAACCAACCATGTCTTTGGGATGTATTAAGTTAGCTATGACACACAAGAATGGAGGATGGGGCATATGAGCACCTGTTTTTGGTGTTGGCCATGTATATATGCAAAAAAAGGATGTGAGCAAAGCTGAACTCAGGCACACAATAAAGGGGAGAGAAGATTTGTCCTTTCGGACCAAAGCGCAAGGGATCCTGGAGTCTGAATTCAAGGAACCTTCCTCTGTTGGATTGCTAGTGCAGAAGGTGAAGGAAAAAGGAGTCTAGAGTGACTGTGGGTGCTTATGCCATAATGTCAGAATTTGAGCCCAAACATCAGAATTTGCATACCCTGAAGAACATAATCTTAAAAAAATACTTTAAGAACTGACGGGCAACATTAGAATTTTTAATGCAGTTTGGAATTCCAGGCTGTTGACAAAAAGATCTTTCTGTAATCCTGTGACTAATTTTGAAGTGTTGATGGGAAGAAAGCTGTACATCACTCAACACTGTCTCTGTGAGCAGGGTAGATGTCTGAATTGCTAGAGTCCAGGAGGCTCCTGACCAGAATGACTTCTACGTACAAGGGATATGCAAATTACTTAAAACATAGTAAAGTAATGC
Source organism: Edolisoma coerulescens (assembly GCA_013397115.1). Taxonomy (NCBI): domain Eukaryota; kingdom Metazoa; phylum Chordata; class Aves; order Passeriformes; family Campephagidae; genus Edolisoma; species Edolisoma coerulescens. Next base: position 1,924,639 of record VWZW01006279.1, read on the forward strand.
CACATTGCTTTTTTTTTTGTAATTTTTACATTTAAATGTGCATCGCATACTTCAAATAAAAATTCAGAGGTAACCTACCATTTGGTTTTGTGTGCCACATATGGCAAATAAACTCAGAAAAACTCCGTATCAATTGCATTTTATTTTACAACTAGGATAACTATATCAAATAAGGTGGAGATGTGATTCAGCCTGTTCTGCAGGAGAAAGCATGTATGTGTGTATAACCAATTAAGAAATGGGTAATTTTATGCACTTCTAAGGTCCTAACACCATTTAAATTTTCCTCAAAATTTCACTTTCTGTCCAAAGTACATTATAAAACACCTGTTCCCAACCAAAAGGCAAGTCATTAGGGAAAACACAAGGGTGTTTCACTGTACCCACCGTAAACATGGCCTACATCCTGGGTGACCTGTATGTTTAAGAGGCAAAAATATGAACTGAATGTGTATTTGTTTCTCCATTTGGTCAGAAAGGCTTAATACCTGACAGTCACAGTTTGCTGGGGTTTATTATCATAGAATTCTAAGAGGTTGGAATGGATCTTAAAGATCATCTAGTCCCAGCCCTCCTGCCATGGGTGGGGACACCTCTCACTACACCAGGTTGTCCAAGGCCTTATCCAACCTGGCCTTGAACACTGCCAGGGTTGGGGCATCCACAACCTCCCTGGGCAACCTCTTCCAGGGTCTCACCACCCTCAGAGTAAGGAATTTCTTCCTAATCTCTAGCCTAAATTTCCCCTCCTTCAATTTGTACCCATTAGTCCTTGTCCTGTCACTACAGTTCCTGATAAAGGGTCCCTCTTTGGCTTCCCTGTAGGCCCCTTCAGATGCTAGAGGGTTGCTATGAAGTGTCCACAAAACCTTCTCTTCTCCAGGCTGAACACCCCTAATTTTCTTAGCCTATCTTCACAGGGGAGGAGCTCCCGTCCTCTTGTCAACTTTGTGGCCCTCCTCTGGACTAGCTCTGGCAGTTCCATGTCCTTTTTATGTTGGGACCCCACAGCTGGATGTAGCACTCCAGGTGGGGTCTTACCAGAGCACAGTAGAGGGGCAGAATCCCCTCCCTCACCCTGTTGGCCACTGTCCTTTTGATGCAGCCCAGGATTTGATTGATTTCTGGGCTGTGAGCATTCATAGCTGGCTCATGGAGTTTTTCGTTAAGTATCACCCCCAAGTCTTTCTCTGCAAGGCTGCTCCCAATCACTTCTCTGCCTAACCTGTGGGTGTGTCTGGGATTGCCACGATCCAGGTATAGGACCTCGCACTTTGCTTTGCTGAACTTCATGAGGTTTGCATGGGCCCACCTCTCAAGCCTGTCCATGTCCCTCTGGATGGAATCCCTTCCCTCCAGCATGTCTAATGCACCACACAGCTTGGTGTTGTCAGCAAACTTTCTGAGGGTTCATGCTCTATTCCTCTGTCCATGTCAGCAACACAGATGTTGAACAGCATCGGCCCCAGTACTGACCCCTGAGGGACACCACTCATCACTGGACAATGAACCGTTGACCACAACTCTTTGTGTGTGGCCATCCAGCCAGCTCTTTAACCGTTGAGTGGTCCATCCATCAAATCCATGTCTCTCCAATTTGGAGATGAGGATGTTGGGTGGGACAGTGTCAAATGCTTTGCATAAGTCCAGGCAGACAATGTCAGTTGTTCTGCCCCTGTCCACCAACACTGTAGCCCCATCACAGAAGGTCACGAAATTTGTCAGGCACAATTTCTCCTTTGTAAAGCCATGTTGGCTGTTACCAGTCACCTCTTTGTTTTCCATGTGCCTTAGCATATTTTCCAGGAGAATCTGCTCCATGATCTTGCTTGGCACAGAGGTAAGACTGACTGGTCTGTAGTTCCCTGGGTCTTCTGCTTTCCCTTTTTAAAAAATGGGGGTTCTATTTCTCTTTTTCCAGTCATTGGGGACTTCACCTGACTACCATGCTTTCTCAGAAATGGTGGCTTAGAAACTTTGTCTGCCAGCTCCCTCGGGACTTTTGGATGATTCTTGTGGAGTCTCATGGACTTGTGTGCATTCAGGTTCCTTTGATGGTCTCAATATGATCCTCTCCTACAGAGGGCTCAGGGTCTTCATTCTCCCAGTCCCTACACCTGCCTTTCTCGACTTGGGTGATGTGGCTGGGACACTTGCTGTTGAAGAATGAGGCATATAAGTCCCTGAGAACCTCAACCTTCTTTTTGTCCAGGGTAGCCAGGTCTCCTGTTTCCTTCTGGAAAGGGGTCACATTATCCCTGGTTTTCTTTTGCTTGCAACGTATCTACAGAAGCTCTTTCTGTTATCCTTGATATACCTGGCCAGACTCAATTTTAACTGGGCCTTGGCTTCCCTAGCCTTGTCCCTAGCTTCCCGTATTCCTCCCAGATCACCTGTCCTTTTTTCCACTGCCTGAAGGCTTCTTTTTTCTCTCTGAGCTTGCTCAGCAGCTCCTTATTCGTCCATGGATGCCTCTTGGCATTTTTTTCCCCGATTTCCCCCTTGCTGGAATCCATTGCTCCTGAACTTGGAGGAAGTGATGCTTGAAATTCAGCCAGCGTTCTTGGGCCCCTCTGCTTTCCAGGGCTCTATCCAATAGGACTCTCTGGAATAGGTCCTTGAAGAGGCCAAAGTCTGCTCTCCTGACATCTGGGGCAGTGATTTTGCTGCATGCCCTTCTCACTGCCCTGAGGATCTTTATCTCCACCATCTTGTCACCACTAGAGTGCCTTGGAGCACTGCATTCCCCACCAGCTCCTCCCTGTTGGGAGCACAAGGTCCAGCATGGCACCTCAATCATTTTGTGTATAGGAGTTGTCTTTGACACATTTGAAGAATCTGTGGGATTGCTTTTGCCCTGCCATGTTGTCCCTCCAACAGACTTCGAGGAGGTTGAAATCCCCCATGAGGACCAGGGCTTGAGAGTGTGTGGCTGCACCCATCTGCTTACAGAAGGCTTCATCCACACCATTCTCCTGATTGGGTGGTCTGTAGCAGACTCCCACTATAACATCCCCTGTCCCTGTCCTCCCCCTTAATCTTCACCCACAAGCTCTCAGCAGGCTCCTCATCCTTTCCCAGGCAGAGTTCCACATTCTCCAGCTGGTCATTGACATAAGGGCTACATTCCCTTCTTGTCTCCCTAGCCTGTATTTCCTAAAAAGCCTGAAACCTTCCATTCCAAAGCTCTAGCCACAGCAGGCATCCCACCACATCTCCGTGATGCCAATAATGTCATCCCCAAGGTGTGTGCACATCTCTAGTTCTTCTTGTTTGTTCCCCATACTCCGTGTGTCTGTGTAGAGGCATTTGAGCTGGGCCCTGGATAAAGCCAGCTTGCTGGCTGGAGTATCTGGGATGTCTCTGCACTATTTTTATGTATTTTAAAAATATCTTTATGTATTTTTTTTAGGAGCACAGAAAAGAGGAAGAAAGGGAAAATTCACTTGAAAGGAGTTGATAATTAATCAGCGGCAAAGGCTGAAACACTTTTTAAATTATTTCTTCAGAAGGATAAATAGGATCAGATCAGATAGAACAGAATGAAAAAAAAATGGGACTTTGTGCAAACAACTATGCCCATTATTTTTTTCCTGAGCCAAACTGTCTGCAATACAGAAGATTGGGCCTGAGGCATCAACACTGTGAGTCAAATTTCAGGCTTAGAAGTTTCAGGCTGGTTGATTCTGGGGATTTGCTGTAGGCCCAGCTGTGAAGTAGAAGTGATCATGTTCAAGGCCACTTAAATGTGTTAAATTGTTTAGAAGAAGTAAAGCAGAGGGAAAGTCTTATGCCAAGATGCTTCACTGAATCACAAAGCTGGAGAGAAACAGGCAACTTCCTAAAGCAAGGAAGGTGCCTGCACATCTGAGGTGTAAAGGATATAAAGAAACTTTTGTGGCATTGTAGGACAAAAACTACCATTAACTGGAATTATTATGAATCAGAAAGAAGAATTTAAGTCTATATACTACAATGACTCCAGCACTAACTGGAAAAAAAATTTTAAAAAATCATGTATTGGCTGATAGTCTTGCAGAATGACATATACATGTTTTCCAGCATAGTATCTCTGAAGAGACAGTGCTTTCCTTGCAATATGGATCTGTGGATCTAAGTAACCTGATTCAAAAATATTGCCCCAGCTAACCCAGCATACAGGGGATGAGCACATGCACGCGTTCTTTAGACTTTAACACTCCATTATTGAAGGGAACATGTTTCTGTATTGCACAATCTAAAGCCTGTTTTGATTACACAGGATAATTGCTCTGTTGGACAAAAAAAATTGTTTTATTTTCTACCACTCTTCTTATTATCTATGTCCCCAGTTTTGTAAAATAATGTAATAGCATAAGTGTGTGCCTGAACCACTCTCGATAGTACTTTCTTACAATACTTTTTAAACTGAGCAATTCAGTTAATGTTGATAAATCCATGAGGTGGGAAAACCCATAATCTTTGTTTTATGAATAAAAGCTGGACATCTGGAAAATAGAAAGCTCCTGCAAAAGCCTAGATCAGACTGAGGGAGATGAGTTTTCCTGACTCTCCTGTGGGTGCCTTAGTTACAGGAGCTTTCTTGTTATTATTTCTTGTAGGTTTTGTACCTTTTCCATTGATTTTTCCCCCCCGTGGCCTGCATTTTTCTACTCTTTTATCCAACAGTGAGCTATCTGTGTTCAAAGATAACAATAAGCATTAGATATAAAATTACTCATACAGAGTGAGTTTGTACACTTGTGATTAAGAAATATACAGGGAAACACTGTGTCACATGGGGAAATTACCCCAAAGAGAAATCGTAGGATTCACACACTGGAGCGAAATGAATATCCAAAATGGCAATGAAGGAAAGCTAAAGGACATAATCCACAAAATGCTGAGTGTATGAATTATAGCCCTTAGCTAAGCCTGATTTGTGAGGCTAGTACTTACACAGCAGATAACCCAGGCCGACAGTGACCTTGACAGCACTGCAACAGTAATATTTTCTGTAAAGGCTGGACAGCTTTCAGCCCATTTCTCCTGAGCTGGAGCTACAAGCACACTTGTGTGCAGCAATGTGGACCCAAGTAATCCTCGGCATGTGCCTGTCAGTGATACAAACAGAACACGGCTCTTTGGGCACCACAAATGCCTCCCTCCCTTCTTTCTTCTGCTCTTGATAAGCCCCATTTGAGCAACATAAAGAGCTTTTCCCTAGAGCATGAGTCCCCTTTCTTCCCTTTCAGTGTGGAGCTGAGCAGCGATGCAGTGCAGAGGGGATCTGGTTCCAAGTCCACTGAGCAACTGCAAGTATTTTTTGACCTTCTCAACCAAAACATCTGCCTTTTGGGGATTACAGTTGATTTTCTTCATTTCTACATGTGAAGACAATGCTTCTACACTATGTTACAGCTACATAGATAGGTAAATTGTAAGTACTTTCCCCACAGCTCCTCTTTAAGTAAATTAGTGAAACTCTGGTCCTTAGTCTTTTTTGGAACAAATTGCTGGGGAGATAAAAAGGTTACAAATAAAAGCAATATGAAAGTTTTTGGGTGATACTCTGCTCTCTCTTCACTTTGCTGCCAAGACCTGTGTTTTCAGTACTCTGCTTTTCGCTGGCTACAGCTGATATTACTTCTGCATCAAGCTGCGAGAAGAGTGCTGTTAACTCTGGAGCAGTGACGTAAATCCTGAAAAATCCACCAAGGGAATGGGCGGTGGCAAGACTGACAGATTGCTGCAAGGAGTGGTGGGTCCTTTGAAGGCTTCACCTCATGTCCCACCCTCTGATGAGTCTTCAAACCCTTTGATGGAAAAGCATGCTATGTCCTTGTAGCTGAATTTCAAGTGCATCTGTTACACTGCAAATGGACAGCCTGAGCTGACTCTAAGTGTTTGCTCTGTTACAAGACAAAAAATCCCTAAAAATGCCACAAACCAACCCCATGGACAGATCGAAGGCAAGGGGCAGCAACTGAGAGAAGAAACAGATCCTAGGGGGCAACGTGGATTGCACAGGCCCAGCACAAACATGGACTTTGTTCCCTGCAGAGTCTTTCAGTTGCTTTTGTGAAGGGAATAAGAACAACCTGTAGTGGTTAGGGTTTATCGTGTGTTTACTTTAGAAAATATTTTCACCGTGTGCCTCAGTTTCCCTATCTATAAATGGGAACAGTTTGGTTTGAGTGTTGCCCTGTGTGAGAGGCAGGGAAACTGGCAATATTTGGAACTTTTCTGCTTGGACCTGAAAGGAACTTTTTGACCAAGTTGTCCTTCAGGGTAGAGAACAGCAGGCTTGAGCTGCTGGACATTACTGTTAAGGGAAAAAGGCCCTGATGACAAGAGAAACTGGAATAATAAGAGTTAGTAAGAAGAAAAATTCAGGAGTCTCTGTAAATGTTGGGGTCTAGACCAGGCACCTGTAACACAAATGTGTGACTGTTCCCACCCACTCCCTTTTGCTATTTTTGTCCCATCTGAATTCCAGCTCTGCCAATTCATTCTCACATCTGTTCTCAGACTTGGTATCAACACCGACTTAATCACATTCCTTCCATCTACTGAACTGGAAGTGTAGGGCTATGTAGGAGCCAGGACAAATTAACCCCTTCCCTTCATTAGCACCAGCTAGCACACCTCTCCTGACATGTAGCTGCTGGTGCTTGGCTGGGCAGCAGGGTCGATGGGGCTGTCAGCTCCCCAGGCAGAGAGTGGGCTGAGCACATTACTGCCAGAATAGCCTGGCTGGTACATACTGACTATGAGAGGTCTGGAGGGATAGCAGCATCTGGGGCTCTGTGAGGAGAACAGCCAGCAGGTCAAGCAGGTCCACCTCCTCAGCTCAGCCTCTCAGACCACACCTGGCTCCAGTTCCAGACCCCCAAAACTGCCCCCAAGGCAATCAGGGCTATAGTGCCAGTCCTGTGAGGAGAGGCTGAGCAACTGGGGCTTGCTCAGCCTGGAGAAGAAATGGGTTTGGGGACGCCTTAAAAGCAGTGCCCCAGTAAATATGAGGAAGGTATCAAGAAGAAAGAGCCAGGCTTTTCACAGTGATGCATGGTGGGAAGATGAAAGGGAACAAGCATAAACTGAACAAGAGTAGTTCAGAGAGGAATATTGTTTTCCCTTTGAGGACAGCCAAGCAGTGGAACAGGTTTTCACAGAGGCTGTTGAGTTTGCATCCTTAAAGGTTTTCAAGACCTAACTGAAAAAAGCAACTTGGTCTGATCCCAAAGCTCACCTTGCTTTGAGCAGGAGGCTGGACTAGAGACTTCCTGAGGTCCCCTCCCACATCGATTATCCTACAAATCTACACTTTTCATGTCAGAGAACATTTATTTATTACTACTCTTCAAGTTCATCGCATTATGGACCACTCCAAGACATCTGCCCTCTGTCAGTAATGACCAAAAGTATCTCAGACAAAATTTTTAGAATACAGTATGAAAAGTTGTTGTGGAATGAAAGAAAAAAAACCAAAACCTGTGGACCATTTATGCCTCAAAATTGGAATGCAAGTAAAATGGCAACAAACATGATTTTTTAAACTTTACTTCTTCTTCACCCAAGGGCAAACACACAAGGATACATGGGATCCTATGAGAGACATTTCTCTGTGTTCTGGCTTTTCTCAATATGAAATAGATCTTATCGTGGCCGTTGCAGGAATCCACAGTCTCCAGTACATCTTGTATTTGAATTTTCAAAGTGTTCATAAAATGTGACATTTAATAAAGACAAGTTTTTGTCTTCATCACATCCCTGAGTCTCAGAACTATGTGACAGCAATGGGCAAGTGACTGTACACACACACACACGGGCTCAAGGAGCCAAGCACATGGTCTCATCATTTTTTTGGTCTGTGCGGCACTTAACAATACTGGGTTTTATGGGTGGATAAAAACAACCAAAATAAATTCCTAACCTGTGGCACACTGGAAAAAGAGCCAGCCTCATGTTTACACAGCCTTTGTCCTTGCAGACATCAGGTCTTGGGAACTGCTGCCTTGTGGGGCAGTTCAGCAAGGAGGGTCACTGCTGAGGGAGCTGCAAATCCACTTTCCTGGCTGGGGAAAGCAGCTTCCCCTTCTCCCTACTGTCTCACTCAGCTCCCATCCTTGGGCTTGCAAGTGTGCCCTTAACTTGCCAAAAGCTGAGATCCCAGATCAGATGCTGGGACCTTTCTGCTAGGATGCAAAACACTGGTCCCGAGGCTACATCTTTTGGCTAAGCTCTTTTAAACATGCATTTTGCAGGACCTAAATTACCCAGATACTCCTTATTGCTGTCTTATTTCCTAGGGATAGTAGCAAGCCTATATTAAGGACTATGAAGTGCCCTTATATTACAGTAAGTGCCTAGGATAAACAGATGATCTGTGTGGGACTTCTGGGAGGGCACCTGGTACCCAAGAAGAAATGAGAGATTTGTATACAGTAGGAGCTCTTTTGTTAAGTGCACAGTGCAGTATCTACAGGCAAATCAGGTTGCCAGGCCCTCTGTCCTACTTACTACATAAATACAGTCAAGTGGATTAAGATCCAGGTCATTGTCACTGGTTCACTGCTTTCTACTTAAAAGGACTAGTTAAAGTGTTCCTTCCCTTGGGAAAAAAAAGAAACTACTCTCCCATGCTGCTCCCCCCAAAACACACCCAACATCAGTAAAACAAGACAAGCGACACTCTACAGCTCCTAAACAACCAAATTTGGCAAAGTTTGCAATGACCCTAGAATAAGAGATTCTCCCCTCAGTTCATGCTTCTTGTCACCTAAGCAGGTGTCAAACCTCCTGGGTTTGTCTTCACACAGCTTCTTTCCATTTCACTCCATCTTAACAGCTGGAAGCGTCTCTGGTAAATTGTGCTAGTACATTTCCATTAACATTAGCAAAAGGGGAAAAAAAGGCAGCTCGGCTGACAACAACTATCGGTGTATGAAGATTAATCTTTATATAGCACACAGAACACAGATCTGTTCTACATCTTCCAGAACAGCCCGTACTTTGTTTCTACTCCTTCTCAACAACAGCCTTCATGCAAAAAAAGAAAATGAATTAAAATTAAAATCACTGCATTTTAGCATTGCTGTGTTCACACTGCTATTCTCTCAGGCTTCACAATTCATGCTGTAGTTGGCAAACTATTTCTCTTTCTGCTAGCAGCACAGGGGAGAAGTGGAGCTACTCACTACAAATTCCTAGGAAAGACAAAATACAGCTTTGTTCCACTTTGAAGAAATAGTCACAGGTTACCTTATTAACATCTTGTAGTATAGGAAGAGTTAAAGCTTTTGCCACATTAAACAGCAACACATAACCAAAGGCATGGGAGGCCTACCCTGACATAAACACAATGGCATGGCAAGCATTAAAGCTTTGTGTATGGTAAATTAGAGCTTTGAAAAACATCTCAGTTGGGAGCAATTTTGGAAATTTTTGAAACATGAATTACTGACTTTTTTTCTCCTCCCCCCTTTAAATGGTCTGTGAGGATTGGTCGCCTTGGAGAAAAGAAAATAGTGTCGACACTTGACATACTCAATCCATCCATAAATGTAAACACGCTTGAACTGCACTTGAGTTTTTCTTTTACTAAAGAGCATGTGGAAGCAATTACCTGAATGTAGATGTGATAAAGAATGGATGAAATGCAAACCAAATGATGTCTTATTACTTAATATAAAGAGACTGTTCTGCGAGATCAAAGTTGTGCCGCACAAAATGTAATGGGCTTCACTGGAGAGAGAGGCTTCAGAGATTTGTTTAAAACACGGATGCATTTTGATGAAATGCTAAGTAGACAAAATTAGGGTAAGTTTAAAGAGTTTGCCAGTACCTGATCTCTTATCTTCAATAACATCTTTACTCTCCTCCCACCTTTTGCTGCTCTGTGCCATTCCCAGATGCTGTGAGGCTGGCAATGAGAAAGGGAACAAGTACAGAGAAAGTCTTTCCCGTGTCCGCAGGGGGTGCTGATGGTGACATTTCTTCCACATCTCGGGGTGGAGTAGTTCTCATCCCCAGCTTCCCTGGCTTCATCGTGGCTGGGATGAGAACTGCTCTATCCTGAAATGTGGAACCTGAAATGTGGAAGAAATGTCACCATCAGCACCCCCTGCGGACACGGGAAAGACTTTCTCTGTACATTGGCATCGACTCCTTGCACTGCAGCCTCCCCGTGCCTCAGCCATCACTCTGTGCCCAGTTGCTACCTCAGCACATATTTCTCCTTTAAGTCAATATGCGAGACAACCTCTCCCAGGGACAAAAATACTGAAGCAGAACAGAAATCTCAAAACTAATTTCCAAATGCTTTCCTACCACAGGCCATATAATAAAATACAATTCCCATCAAGATCCTGCCTTGTACTTCACCACCTTCTCTGGTGTTAGATTTACTTCTCTATTTCTTTTCAGTGATTTGTATTTTTAAGAAGCTGCATGCAACAGACAAGGAGAAGGCATGTTGGGAAAGTGGGGTAGTGGTTTCTGTATAACTCCATAACATCTGAACTTGTTCCCTTGCCTTGCCTTGTCTTCCCTCCTGCATACCCCCACCCTCCCCCTGCCCGGGAGCTGCTGCTTATTGCTTTTGCCCAAATGTTGTTTCTGATCATGTAGATTTGATCATCATCTTTGTCTGAAGTCTGTAGAGCAGCTCAATGATTGACAGTCCCTCATAACATAAATCAATGAGCAATAAAGTTAAGTATCCAAGTCAAGCGTAGAGAAAGCGAACTGACATTGAACTGTAAGCATTAATTAAAAAGAAGAAAAGTAAAAGTGCATTTAACTAGGAATGTTGGGTCTTGAGTTATTGAAAGGATTAAAAAAAATAATGCAAGTTAGAAAGAGCATGCACAGAATTAATGCTGCCTATGTCCCACAGCATTAGCTCTTTAAAAGAAATCATATATGTTAAACTCCCAAAGAGACTATTTTCTTTTGTTTTTCAATTACACGTGATAATGGGGAACATTTTGTGAATGACTCTGATGCTTATGCCTCCAATAAAACCCAGGATACTGTACCTCATTCATGCTTATTTAACCATCTCGTAAAGAAAAAACCCAACAGCACCGTAACAAAATTATGATTGAATCAGACATTCTCCCTTCTCAGTTGAAGAATTGTTAAGTATTGCTATTGAAAACTCATTGTTATGCACTATTTTTTCAGTGGCCACAGTGTTCAAAGCAGCTTAGGGAGCAAATATAAAACACACTTACCACCACAGAGAACACAGAGTTTACAGTGGCTTTGATCATACAAGCACTAATCCTTTCATTTTAGAGGGGTTATTCACAGGCATAAATATTAAAATAATACCAAGTATTGGCACTGTCAGATCATAATTAGATGTGAACATGACATATTGCAAAACAAAAGAAAGGTGGAAAAACGTAATGATTGAGTACAGCTCACCTGGGTGCTGTAGCAGCTTTTCTGATTTCCCTTTTTTGTCCTTTCCAGCTTGCTTGGAGTCAGAAACCAGAGGCCCAGAGAGAGCCAGGAACAATAGGGTGGGGACTGGTATCAGTGTTAAACTGGTGGCAGCACAGAGTAATGGCAGTGTGGCTAAAACAACCATCAGCTAGGAGATTCACTTTCTTACAGCAAAAATTCAGCTTGCAAAGACAACCTTAATCGTCTTACTTAGGCTGTTTAATCATTCCTTTCCACCACTGTTTTTACCCCCCACAAAACTGAACTCCTGACCAGACAAATGAAGGATTTGAAGCTGCTCTTTTGCTGACAGATGAGCAACTTGTCATTGCTGCAGTGGGAATGGGTTCAGGCCAACATCTCCCACGCGAGACTAAGGCTGGGCTGGCAGCACCTTGTTAGCTCATTAGCTTCATTACCTGTGGCTGATGGTCAAGTCAGAATAATTTGCTGTTATGTGGATTGTATTTCAGAGCTCATTTTGTGCCCTGCAGAGCACTGTCAGTCCATCATTTCATTCACTGCTCAGTTTTAAAAACAAAACCTGGTGGTGATGGGGAGGATGCACCACCATGTCTACTACTGCTGGCACACAGGCTCATTCTGGAGATCTGTCTCATTCAAAACACACTTTGTGGTCTTGTACTGGTGTGGCCTGCTCTTTTCCTTCCTACAGGGCTGTATGAAAGTGAATCATTGTCCTTAAGGATTTTTTTTTTTTTTTAGTTTATTTTGATATTTTCTTTAATTTTTTTCTGAGTTAATATTTGGGCTGTGAGGTTTTTGTTACTCTTCCAGGGTTGAGATGTCAGCGATTTTAATAAAAGGGAGAGGTTTCAGTTGTGGAGATGGACATCAGTTTAGGATGCTGGTTACAAGCTTAGTGGGCTTGTAACAATATATACCGCAGGGCAGGGCACCTCTGTCACTTAAAAAATACAAAATACAAATCCGAAATACACAGACAACTCTGTGTTCCAAATACACAGGGTTAGTTTTGTTATGCCATTCCCCTTAAATTCCCAATGAAGTAAATGTGTCTTCCTGTGGGATTAATTCACAGCTCCAAATCCACAGAGCCTGCTCCATGCATGCAGCACCTGGTAACTGCCTTGATTTGACACAGATGTAACCATGAGCAGAATCTGTCCTCAGCCTCTGAATTTCTTGTAAAAATAAGGGATTTAATTGCCTAGATGAGAAACTGAAAAGCTTCTAGTGACAGCAGCTAAAAGATCTTTCATTTGCAAAATGTACCAGGTGACCCTGAGTATGTCCATTTTAGGTGTCTGAATTCATTGACCCCAGAGACAGATTTCAGGTGTTTTCACCTGACAACACCCGGCGCTTCCTGGCGGGGGAGACCTGTGTGGTCTGACTGTTTCCATGTTAGCAGGTAATGGTTGGGCTGACAGACCGGCAGGCAAAAGGAGGTCTGCCTGTCCTGGAGAGGAACACTCTGGCTAGCAGCAGACTCGCTCCTCCAGTCCACAGCTTGCATTAATTAGAAATTAACTGCGTTCAGCTCTGGGGCCCCCGATGTAAGAAGGATGTGGACTTGCAGGAGTGAGTCCAGTGGAGGCCATGGAGATGATCGGGGGCTGAAGCACCTCTCCTATGCAGACAGGCTGAGACAGTTGGGGTTGTTCAGCCTGGAGAAGAGAAAGCTGCTGAGAGACCTTAGAGCAGCCTTACAGTACCTAAAGGGGGGCTGCAAGAGAGCTGGAGAGGGACTTTTTATAAGGGCATGTAGGGAAAGAACAAGGGGGAATGGCTGTACACTGAATGTGGGTGAGTTTAGATTACATACTAGCATGAAACTATTTACTGTGAGGGTGGTGAGGCACTGAACAGGTTGTCCAGAGAAGCTCTGGCTGTCCCATCTCTGGAAATGTTCAAGGCCAGGCTGGATGGGGCTTTGAGCAACCTGGTCTAGTGAAAGGTGTCCCTGCCCATGGCCTAAAGATGTTCTTTAAGGTTCCATCCAACCCAAATAGTTCTATGATTCTGTGTTTCTATGAAATCTGTGTGCTTGCCGTGTCCCCTGTGGACTGATGGTGCTTCAAGCACCGAAAGAGTGGTCCAGGTGGCCTTGCTGACTCCTGTGCTTAATTACTGAGTCTGGATCTGAGAGGATACTGGGAGGAATGTGTGAGGATGGGAGGGGACCAGGGCTAGGCATCATTCCGGAGACAGGATTTGGAGCCTCTGCTCCCAACTAAATAAAAAGCATCAGGTTGTGAAGGCAGCTGGAGGAGGTGCTCCATCACTCTGACATGGAGTGCTTTTTTTCTGCTCTCTGCTCCCATGCCTGGCAACTGCAGTCAAGTCAAATATTAGACCCCCTTCTGCAAGCAACTGCTTGTCAATCCCACGTGCCCCAAGAGGAGCTGCGGTATCTGTTCTCCAAAGCTGTGGAAATGCAATTGTATTGTGGAGAGGCAATCTTTAGTCACTCGGAAATTCACCATTTCATTTCCTTTTAAAGCATTTTCAGGATCACCCCCCCCCCNAATAAAACAGGTTCATCTCCAAGGAGATGTGAGAAGCAGTTTTGGGGAAAACTAACTCTCAACAGAAGTCTCAGCTAAAAACATGAACATGGTGCCAGAAGGCTGCGATGGCACACGTTCCATCTCAACTGTGTGTGCGGTGCCCAGGGGGGTGCCTGAGACCCCAGAACTACTCTGTGTGTCCTTTCAGGCCACTTCACTGTTCTCATCTGCTTTTTATGGCCACATCACAGCTTCAGAGAGCAGACCTCACCCTCTTTTAAACTTGACCTGTGCAACCTGATTGTGTGAGGACACAGCCCAGTCTGCAACATCACAGCCACTTCCATGGTGAATTGGATTTGTCAGTCTCTGGGCTGTGGTCTTATAATGTGCTGTATTATTAAGTTTCTTTGCCTTAAGTTGCCAGCTAATGGAATAACCTCTTTGTCTTTATTAGAAAGAGTCCACAGCTTTATTAAGTTACATAATTCACAACCAATAGTGTAATCAATAAAACATTAACAAACATGTAACCTTAGACGAACCTCACATATTGATTTCTTTAAACATTCTCACAAAGCCTGCCTTTGAAAAAAAAATTCAGTCCCAGTGGAAAGCCCCAAAAACACTTAATGCATTAAGGTGTGGGCACTGGAGGACAAATTGAATTGGCTTCCTTGGAAATAAAGCTGGCTTTCCCCCGGTCTTTGTGCATCCACCCCAGAATCGTTATTTTTTGCAATTTGGAAGGAAGCTCCAATTTTCTCTTTTATGCCTCATCTTTGCAAGGAAAATACTGTGTGTTGCAAAATACAGTCGTTACCACACAGTTAAAAATGAACATAAATAATCTCTTATTGCATGAACAAAAATGGATACTGCAAAACCTGTATTACCCGATGTTGATTAACCGTGGGGATTCTCAGGTGGACTGTAACTAGCTGTGGTAGTATCAAGCCTGACCTAGCCCTGTGTCTGCATTATGTAGGAAGTTGTGTTTAACATCAGGTAAGAGACTCATTTTTCTTACACAAAACCTCATGTAAATATATTTTTCAACTGTAAAATAAAGTATCTAATGCCTCTTGAGTGCAGTTTAGTGGATGATACTGGATATACCTGCAGTTATGCTTTTGATGCAATCAGGAGAGCCAGTATTGTGTTATCCCTACCTCTCTATTCTCAAGACTATGTGAAAAAAACCCCAAATCATTAGACTCTCTCTTCCAGGGAATCTATGTGCATTATCGCACAGCAGAATTGCACCAATGATAATTTCACAGGTAATTTAGAACTAGGCTGGAGGAAGTAGCAGAAAAAGCATCTCAGGGATGCAACAGCAAGGAAATAGAGCAGATGTGCATCTGCTCCATCTTCAGTTTCAGTGATTCAGTGAAGACATACATATAATTTCTGGAACAATTAAGTAGTTAATCTTTTTGTAACCTATATCCTTGAGCAGTACATTTATGAAGGAAATATTTTGGACTTTGCCTTCCCTTAAAAACAGAATCAACTACTCATTTTGCAAGACTTTGAAAGGTTTCCTTGTCAAAAGGGATGTACGTGAGATGGAGGAATAAATGTCTCCAGCAAATGTTGGGGACTAGTGTGCAGCATTCTCACGTCCCCTTTGGAGACTTTATCATTTAACAGCCACAAGTCTCCTTTATTAGATCACTATAAAACAAGTGCCCGGAGGGAGTCAGAAATGAATTGAATTTTGTAGATTTAAATGATTGTGTGGGACCTTTTTGGCTTAATATATACCCTGGAGAGGTTTCCTACTAGAACTTGGGAACTTTATAATAAGAATAATTCCTTAGCTAGAGATCTTTATCTTGTTACATAAATGATTCACTGGGGGGTTATGCTGGAAAATGAAGGGAAATTTTTAAAAAGGCTGTTAGATCAAATGTTCTTATAGAGACATGCACAGAGATGGTCAACAAAGATTTATAGGCTGGTGAGATAAGGGATTTATTGCCTTTGTGCTGCATGCACAGGGCAGCTGGCCATTTCAGGAGGTCCCGTCTGCACTCCTGTTCAGGATTGTCTTCAGCTCACAATCAGCACTCAACAAGGTAAGGTTCTGCAGGCCACCTCCTGCATGTGCACTGCAAAATACACACACAGCAAGGGAATTCACATAAGTAGTGGGTATAACTACCTTAGTGTCAAAGGTATGGGCCAGACTCTGCATCCAGACCTATTTTTTTACATCTCTGCCTTTATACCAGAGGTTTCACAACACTGTTCCTCAGCTCCAGCTCTGCTACGTCAGTCCCAGCATGGACTATTTATAGTGCCCACAGTTCCTGCTGGATTTAGTGGATGCTCAAGGTCTCTAAATAGCAACTGTGTGGTCTCCAAGGATGTGCCATTTGAAGAATGCAGGCTCTGCTTGTACTTTGCCCATGCAAAACATTTACCGCATTTCTGCCATTTATAGCTGCCACTGTAAAGGGCTTTGAAGACCAGTTTCCTGTATCACATGGTTCTACCTGTGATGAGGACCCACCAGTTTTAATGATAATATCAGGGAATTGAAGAAACAGCTACAATCCCCATGGCTGAAGCTAAGCATCCAAAAATGACAAGCTATTAGGAACATGCAGAGTGGCATTTTAGGCCTAAGGAGGGTGATTTTTTTCATCCAGCTAGGGTGAATTCCCATTGGCAGTCAATAGAAAGGAAAATTGAACGACACTGTAGTCTTTGCAAATCCAGGCAAAAATGGAAAGCAATGTGGCTCACAGGGACATGCACTTACATTTTGCTATCAAGTCGCCATCATGATTTGAGAAGAAATTGCTGGTAATGGTGAAATATATGATCATAGCCAGGGCCTGGAGCTTGAATGTGACAGTGGGGAAAGAGGAAGCATGATGGCTTTTGCTTGACAGGGGCTGCAGAGAGAGTGGTAGCCACCAGAGATGTCTGAGAAGCCCTGTTTGGCCCATTCACTAACAGCATCTGCTCCTACATCTGTAAAAGCACTGGTATTGTCCCAAGTGCCATACACCAAGCACCCTTTGGTCCTCTCTTTGCTGTTATTACTTCATCCCCATGTCTGTGATGGGTGAAAGGTAATTCCCTTGGCCACTTTCTCTCTCCTGGGCACAAATCTTCAAAGACAGCTGTGAAGTTGATGTCAGAACCCCAGGGAGACCTGCAGAGGAGAAGAGCCCAAGGCTAAACTCTGCTGAAACAGATATATGAGGAAAAGAAAATCTATACTTCTGCTCTGTAACTCACTAGGAGTTGAGGAAATCCCACACCTCTTGGGATCAAGTCTCCTGAGAGTGATTTTGGGATAATCCTGGACAAAGAGCCCTCCATGCTTAACATTTTTATGAAGGCAGAATAAGAGCATTGTGAAGAGCATAACATGCACTTAGTATAGATCTGAAAAAAAAATGTCA
Source organism: Edolisoma coerulescens (assembly GCA_013397115.1). Lineage (NCBI taxonomy): Eukaryota > Metazoa > Chordata > Aves > Passeriformes > Campephagidae > Edolisoma > Edolisoma coerulescens. Next base: position 1,941,995 of record VWZW01006279.1, read on the forward strand.
AAGGAAATTAATTTAAATTCCTCTAAATGCAATTAGAGGTGACAAGATTTCTCATGGTGAGAGACTGTGTTAAAGCAAAAGCTAAAAGTTCCCATTCAGTTCATAAAGCCTTAGGTAGCTATTGGTAATATGAATTAAATTAATCAAAATGGGTAAAAGCTAATGATCCTCTTGGGAACAAAATTAGCTCCTTAATGAAAGAAATGGAGTTCAGAAATTATAATAGAATATTAGCAGATGTGCCCTTTGGAAATTATAAATTTGCAAAATCCCCTTATGTAGATATTAGTTTGAGTCAAATTATCACTAAATCTGACCCTGGAGATGTGATGAGAATACACACACTAGGATCTGTTCAGGAGGGCCTGGAATCCTCTGTCTGCAGTTCTGCTGGGCTGGGTTGGGTGCCACAAAGCGCTTTCTCAAATCAGCAACAGGGGACAGTCAAACCCCCAAACTTCTACTTGTAATCTGCTGAGCTCTTGCTAAGGAGTCCTACTGCCTCTTGTGATCTTTGGGCTGTTGAGAGTAATTAGCCAACAGGAGTGATTTTTAGGAAGACATTTCAGCAGGACAGAGGTGGTCCTTGTCCTTGTGGCCATCCCAGGCAGTGGATGTTCTGTTCTGGATGTAGGTCACCACGTTGTAACCAAAACATGAAGAACAGTTTATCAGTGTGGATCAGCATGTAGTGAGGAACAAGAGACTTATCTGAGATCCACGACATGTCTAACTTGGAGAAAGCAAACAAAATCCCAGAAAACAAACAAACAAAAATATGATGAATTGCTCATGTTGAGGCTACAAAGAATTTATTACATGTTTTTATGACTCTTTCCAGCCAAGAACTTTTCTCATCCATTTATGGAAAACATAAAAGCCACTGGGAGTTAAACAGGATAAAAACTAGATTTAAATCATCCTTACACATGCTGCTCACATCAGCATACAGCTGGTTTTCAGCATTTGGAGTCCTTGAAACTTTTAAGCCATTTAGAACAGCATGTGATTGGTATGAAAAATAGCACAGGCTTTCTTTTTATAAAAAGAAATCACGCTCCAGGGTGCTGGATGCAGGGACTCCAGAAGCCAAGAAAGATGTTTGAAGTGCTTATTGGCATTCCAGGATCCAGAAAACTCTTCCTGCCTCACGCTATCTTGTAGCAATCCTGATGCATCTGTCCTGGGAACAGAACAAGGAAGACATTCCCTCTGGTGCAGATTGCTAATGCACAGCACAAAGCATGCTTGAGTCCCCAATCTGAGGATGTGATGTGCATAGTTGAGAGGATGAGCTCTTCCTTTTATTTTTGTATTTATAGCACAAGCGGCGGCACTGTGAACTTCCTCATACTGTCCTGCCAAAGTTGATTCAGCTCTGCTCGGGCTGTCAGGAGTTTGCATGCTCCACTCAATAAGCCACTAACCATGAAAAGATCTTGGACAAGGACAAATCCAATAGCCTTCTGGAAAGTAACTCTTCCCCCCATCCCAGAAGGGAACAGTTCCCAGTTTGCACAAAAGGCAAACAAAAAACACTAGATGGGGACAGGAAGAAAAGGAGAGGGGGAAAAAGAAGTACCATTGAAATCTATGAACAAATGATTGGGAAAGAGAGGGACACAGCTGAAGGTGGTGGTATTGGGAAGGTGCTTGGGAATCATACAATTTTAGCATCAGACACAGAAATGAGGGATTCTTGGATGCTCAGTCTGAAAGGGTTTTGCAAAAGTGGATCTACGACATCCTTACCACCTTTCAGATAAGCAAACTGAAAGATTTTGGCCAAGTTTTAAAGAACAAGAGTCCTGATTTGCACAGATCTTTCAGGTTTCAAAAGTTGACTTTATTCTGAATTGTAATGAAACCCCCAGAGTCTGAAATTCTCTGCAAAGGGGAATTTAAAAAAAGCCTTCAATGCATTTCAAGTTGATTGACAGGTTTTGTTGTAATAGAAACTGAAACATTCTGTTTTGACTTTTTAAAGTTAATATTATGTTATAGGAAAAAAGCTAATACAAAGTAATAATAAAAAAAAAAATCAAGGCCGAGAATTGTTTCAAAGTAAAAAATAGGTTGGGATGTTTCAACCTTACACTATCAGCACTTTTTTCAGTGATTTTCTTCCAGGAATATGTTGAAAGCAATCCTCTTTTGCAAACTGTTTTGATTTCTGATGGCAATACAGACTTTCTGCAATTTTTCTGATGAACTGTGCCAAGAACCAAACTATGACAGCTCACTTCACCATCTAAGGACACATTTTAAATGTAAGAATACTTCAATGCAAGAAATACCATTTTGTACCATCAGCAATATGACTTTTTTTTTCCACAGGCTATTGAAACTGCCATACTAGGTCTGAAGTTTATTCACTGATAGCTCTGAGTTGCCTGATCTGGGTTTGAACCTGCTTTTAGTTGGCACCTGCAATGTTCAGTGATAACGAGTACTGCAGTTTAAGAGTTTATATATATTGTGACAAAACCCATTTTTGTTTATTTCAGTCTTGCTACTTCATAGTTTTCATTGGGTACCTCATGGGTCTGGAACTGACAGAAGTAATGTATCACCATTCCCCATCTGCTTGCTACACATCATTCCGCAATCTGTAGACTTCTTTAATAGTATCCCTCAGAAGTTGTCTCCTAGTTTATTACTCTGAGTAGTTTTATCTTTTCTGCAAATTTGTCACTTCAAGATTCACCAGCTTTGCTGAAAATCACACTAATACATAGAGCAAAACCAAGAACTTTGCTGCCTGGTAACTCTTTTCCCTGCCATCTCCCTGGTCCTGTGGGATCCACGAGAACTGCCTTTCCTTAAAGTCTTGCGGTGAGAGATTTTGTCAAAAGCATTGTGCAACATAACTTCACTACTTATCAGCTAGATCACATTTTTTCAGGTAGTTGCCAGGTTCTCCGAGTCTCCAAGTAAGACTTTACAAAATCTGTACTGTTCTTTCTGAACAATGTGTATTTTTGTGTCTGAGAATTCTGCTTATGATTGTTTCTACAAGTTTGACTGTAGTTTTATTGATCCGTAGTTCCCAGTGAAGCCTGCAGTCATTACTAAAGGCTGGTGACACACTTGCCACTGTACATTATTCTGCAGAAAAAATGGTAGGTTGTCGTGGCGGGTGGAGATTGTGAGGGATGCCGCAACCTTCCGAAAGCGTCCCCAACGTGAAGCCGCTCGGCAGGCCACTTCCCACGCACACACTCAATCACACTCACACCAGATGATACTTGCAACAGGTCGACAGCAAAGAGTTGGGAAGGGTCCTTCGTATGGGGGTCCACAGGGAGGTTTATTTCAGCCCCGTGCAGGAATGGGTCCACTGACGAAGAACCAAGAAGATAGGAGGTCCAAGGTTATATAAGGGGTTGGGAGGGCAGAGAGAGCATCAGGAACCAATTGTTTGAGGGCCAGGGGGCGGTACAGAGGTGTGGCCAGGGTACGGGGGCCAATAGGGAAACATTGGGGGAGCGGTGAGGGAACAAAGGCCAAAGGGAGAGCAGGAAAGGGAGAACTTTCTGGGGCAGGGACATATAAGGGAGAAAAGGGGCAGGGAAGCCAACGGGCCAATGGGGGGAACAGAACCGGGATACATTAACATGATGAAACACAGACTCTTAGGAGAAGCTGCTTCTGTCTTTCTAACTTAGGGGAGACTCTTCTTTCTAAGAGGGTATAGGCTCCCGGGCCACCACAGTAGGTTACACATGACAGTTAGCTGTTGAACAATTTCATATCTGACTTCCTTTACAACTCTTCAGTGACCTCTGCCTTGTTCTTGTGATTTGTCCAGCAATCTCTTCCATTGACACTCCTGTTTTAGATAGTTTCTTAGGCTACTCAACACCAAATCGAGTTCTGGTGTGAGACGCTGTCTCACAGGTAGTGAGTAGTGAGACCAATAATTCATTTCCTCTTGCCATAATGACCATGTCTCTCTTAAATCCTTTTGCTTCTTGTTCATCTGCTGGTTTCATGACTCTTTTTCTTAATCAAAGTTGGTTGCTTTTGTTATTGCTGATTCTGCTGCCATTCTTATCACTGGTGCCTTTTATGTTTTTGTAAAAGATCTCCTGAAAATCTATTATTCCTGCTTAATTTAGTTTTACATTTAGCATTTAGCATGTAGAAATTAATCTTTTTTAGTTTTCTCATTTTAATGCTTTTTTTGTCTCTAATAGTCCTCTTTTACTAGTAACCAGAGTGGCTTTCTGAAGGGCTGTTTTTGTTTTTAGTATGGCATATCTAGTCTTGCTGTCTGCAAACATTACTTTCTCCTACTTTTCTGTGCATGCGTAGCTTCAGTATTAAACCCCATTTGATGACAAATACTGAAACTTATTGTTGATATTTAGCACATACATTAATCAAGGGTTGTTTTGTGACTAGTGCCACCTGAGGAGTATAAAACATTAATAGACATTGGATCAGCTTAATTTCTTAGTCAATTGTTGACATTTTTATTTCACCACTGTAAGCTGAAAAAGAGTAAATGCAATAAATCCCTGATGAAACACATTCCACTCTTCTATTCAGGTGACTTATTCTCTAATGCACAGCACTTTTTAACCCCCTAACTTGCTTTTCCTGGTCCAGAATTTGTGAAATCTAGATTATTTTTTTCTATCTTTCTTACAGATTTCCCATCTGTCCATCATCAAACAAACCCATGAATTCAGTAACAATATTGCTTCAGAGACATAATTAGTGTGAGGAGATGTACAGTAAAGCAAGCTGTGGAGACACCAACTCAGTGCATGCTGTATATGAGAAAGTTTTTCATAACCCCATCATGTGATTCTTTCTTTGGAGATTTCCAAACCTCAACCCCTTTATCTACATATTCTGTGAAAATGGAGTCTACTTGCTGAGATGTAAGACCTGATACCTGTGAAAATGGATTCATGTCTACTGTTAAGGATTGCCTACAATTTGCTGCATTTGGGAAGACACATAGTTTTTGTTGAAATGAACAAACTTGCCCTGGAGCCCAGTGAAACACTGCAGACAAGTTCCTACATATTAGGAGGGGTTGAGCCTCCTGAAGTTCAAGGTTTGGAGCCCCTTGGAAGTTATCTAGCTCTGGCATAGGGCTAAAAGGAACAGCTAGAGAGTCATTTGCATTGGGAAATTCTTGATGTCTGTTCTCATTAGAAAGAACACTGTATTTTTTTTCTATATATATATTAGCAAAAAGTGTTTTTAAAAGGGTCAGTAACTCACAGATACAAAGAGAATAATTTACTAAAATATCTGCTGCTTTGTTCATCTGGAGACCCTCTAGGAATAAAAAAAAAATCAAGGATAACAAGCACGCTAAATACTAATAGTCACAATCATAAAAAATTACATGCATAATTAAAATATCCATTTCAAGGCACTCTTACATTTGCTAATAAAAGTTTCCTTATGAATACCAAAATACAATTTTCCACATAAAAAGGATAAGCAAAAAATCAAATGACATCTTAGCTTTATTTTCAGTGACCTTGCAAGATTTCGAAACATTTGACCTCCCTATCCTTTAAATGAATGTACGTAAATGATTTAGATAAGGATGTCAGATGTGAGATACCAGTGTCTGTTGATAGTGACAGTACTGGGGAAAGAAAAGGTGAATAACGACCAATGTAACTGGATTCGGGATGAAGCAGATCTTTCAGGCAACTGGGCCAGTAAATAGAAAACAATTTAAATTAGAAAAATGTTACATAATAAATCTAGAGGCAGTGAGCCAGGACAGCAAGAGTACATTTTAAGCAGAGGAGTAATTCAGAGTGATCTGACCAGGAAAGGAATTTTCTCCCGGGGTTACTTTAGCAAAACCCTCCTAGCCATCCATCTGGAGTTCAACTCCAGCACAATAGACAAGGGGAAACTGGATGAATTAGAGAAGAGACTATAAATCAGGAGAAGGGATAACATTTCTGCATGAGGTCGGGCACTTCTTCATTTGAAGCACTGTGCTTGGTCACCTTTTCAACACACAAAAAAAGGACATTATTGCCTTGGAATGGGCACAGCCTCAGCCAGCCAGACTGATGGAATATTTTTGGAAGATAACTTACAAAGTAGGGGATCTGCCCAGGGAGAAGCAAGCCCTTTCCAGCAGCTAAATGAAATCACCCAAATGATCAAAGAGCAGAGCTGTCCTAGCTGCACAAGGGCGAGCACAACCTGTGACCAGAGCTGACGACCTTCTGCTCCAGGCACTGTGCATCATGCTGCAAAGCAGCTTTGGTGTCTCACCAGGCCCTGGAAATCTGAGGCTGCAAATCCCCCAGAGAGCACTGTTTGTCCCTGAAATCCATGACAAACTATACCCCTTGAGTACCTCAGCCGGGGGTTCACCAGGCGATCCCAGAAGCTCAGAAAAAGAGGAGACCAGACACCCAGACCACTCTCAGTCTTTGCTTTTCCCTCGAGCCTTTGACACAACAGTTTGACAATCAGACTGTATATTCAGACACCACCATCTTTCTCCAGATGCATGATCAGACATTTTGATGTGTGTGTGACTGTAGCACGGCCTGACGTTGGGACGTACGGGGGATACAAGCTCCAAGCTGCTATGAGCTAATTGCTCATCTCCTTTAGCTCAGGCAGCAGAGGCCTCCACTAGGCAGCCAGGGTGCAGCCGAGCGTTATACTTCCAGCATATGGACTATTTAAATTCCTAGCAAAAAGAGCAGTTCAAACCACTTGGTGCTCGGGTAGGATTTCTGCCATCTGGTACCCTGTATCTTCTGCTGGCAGAAGCTGAGGTTGGATGCAGCTCTAGGATAGCAATTTTAGTGTCATTTCCATACAAATGGCTTGTGACTGGTGAGTTCAGGGGCAGGCCCATCAGAAAGCATTTGCCTTGCAAACATTTCTCCTGCCTATCACTGCATATTGAGAATCCAAAGGAAATACGTGACCCTCTCAAGAACATTGCTAGTGCATCAACAGTGTGGACCTTGAAGGGATGAGCCAAAGATCTTGATGATTATTTTGTTCATTCTTGCTGATGACTGAAAAAGGGATTATGAAAATATCCCTCCTCTCTCCTCACAACCAGTGAGAGCTGGCAGGAGGTTACTGATCTGGTCACTGGTGGTGTTTAGGGCCCAAAAGCAGACTCGGACTTCAGCTCATTTTGTAATGATTGCCAAGAAACAGACCTTTAATATGAGCATGAAATCACACATGAAACATTACAGCTGACACACTTCTCTAAGAAGCAGTAGAAACCCCTGTTTCATAATAGAAGCTCCTGCCTTCTCTAAAGCCTCTGAACGTGGTCCAAATCCACCCTCAGACAGAGAGCTCTGCTTGACACGAACTTGAGCTCCAGCACACGTGCTCAGCAGACACACATTCATGATTTGGGGTCTTTCTTGAGCAAGGCGCTTGAATTCTTTAGGGCTACAGGAAAAAGATAATCTTGCCCTCCCAATGCCAGTGAGTCTAGCTCTGTAACCTGATTCTCAAATAATTTGCACAGGTAAAATTGAACTTATAATTCTTCCTTTATTTAAGCTGAAAAGTACATACATCTTTTCCTCTTCCACAGTGCAGAAAGGATCTCTATATAAGACTGATGTTATTACTAGCTGCATAAAAGCAGAATTTCCCAGGAATTATGTTGAGGGTGTCAGGTGACCATGTGTTGTCTCACACAAAAGAGGGCAGTGTTATTCTCTGCTCTGCTTTACAAGTACCATGCATCCTCCTTCAGACACATCTAGCGCCTCAATGAAACATGTTCTCAAGTGATGTTTGTCTAAAAGCTGCTCTCTGGATGGCTACATATACTTCTGGGGGCAATTCTGATTTTATATCCCCCATCAGCTGAATGAGGTGCACCACCTCTTACGGGATATTCATACTTATGCCACACTTAAATTCATCCTGCTCAAAATGCAGATTTTTCCAATGTCTAACATTAACTCAGTAAGTGCTGAACAGGATTATCATGATTTAACCAAAGCTCATTTTGCATCAGTACCTCTTTCTGAATGTCCAATGTTACCCATTAAATGATGTGATACACTCTGTTTTTCTGTCAGGGAGATGGAGAAAAGCTAATTGCTGGAGTCTGTTTTGATCACAGGACTTCTAGAAGGCCATTGTGACAAAACACTCATTATTTAACAATTGATTGTTGCTTTAGCTGTTCAGAAACCAGAGATGGCATTTATCCTACTGTCTAAAACTTAAAGTGAAGCTTTAAGTCAGAGTCAGCTGGTTAGGCTGGCAGAATGCCCAGAGTGGGGGCAACCTGTGAGGAGTGAGACACAGCACTCTAAGGTGGGTGTTTAACAAAAGAAGGACTTGTGTCCACATCAGGATGAGCAGCTTCTCTCCAGGGACCAGATGGTCACTGTTTTGGTCTTGAGGCCTGACTCATGGACTGAGTTTGATGGAGTTTGAGTGGGTGCAGTAAATGCCACTCTCAACCGCTACCACCTTCCTATGGAACTCTCTCCTCTACCTTTGGTTTCAGAGGTGGCCACTGTCAGACCACATCTGTGCACTACAACCCAAGGAAACCCAGTCTATGCTACCAGTGAAGGCTTTTTCAGTGTAGGTGGACACAGAGGACTGCTGGGTGAGGTGCCTGTAACATTCTCACAGTGAAAGATGCTCCAACAAGCATCCCCCCTCTTCTGTTAACATCTTTCACTTATCCTAATATCTATACAGTTATTAAAAGCTCCAGGGGCTTGTATTTTTTATTAACAGATATGAGAGAAAGGAGCCTTTGTTCAAGAGCTAAAACATCCAGGTAAGTCCTGAAGGGCCTTTAATGTTGATGCCTGCAAAAAGTTTTCCACCAGAGGTAGCTGAACAACAAAATTGACACAGATAATATTGCCAAAAGTAGAGAGGTGGGAAGAAAATAGGGTCCTGAAAACAACATCTCTCATGATTCTTTACACGTAAACCCTAAGCAACTGGCAACAAGCACAGAAGTTACTTTTTTTCTCTCCAACTTTTACATCCCATATAATGTGTGGTGTTGACCTGGCAGCTAAACAACCACAAATGTATCTGCATCACAAGTGATTACCTGCAGCAGGATATCAGTGGATCTATAGTAAGAAAGCAGTAAGGTCTGAACCTTCTATAAATCCATCCACTAGGCTCTTCTGTTTACTTTTTCAACTTCTTCTGCCTTTCCACTGAGGTACAGCAGTGTCACTTCTATAACTCTCTGAGGAGATGTGAGATAAATACACAGCTTATTTAAGCAGCCTTACCATCCATTTGGGGCAGATGAAAGCTTCCTACCAGCTGGAAGGTGTTTGCTGTAAGCCCCTGTCCACTCACTCTCTCTTTCTGCCCTTCAGAAGCTGCCAGAGAGGAGGTGCTGAGAGGGTTTTTCCAAGGCATCTGGCACAGTCCTTGTGTGACAGGCTGCATCACAGAAAGACCTGTACTTTGGGTGGCAGTTGGAATAAGAGCAGCTGTGGGTCCATATGCACCTAATGTGTACTTTAACCCCTTTGTCTACTCGTTTCCAACAAATTTCTTGATTTGTGGCTTACACAGGTTTTAAAAATCACATTAAGTGTCCCTAGATGCTTTTCTTTTTTTCTGTGACGAGTCTAAATAAAATAAATGAAATTATGCTCAAGCCTCCCCACCTCACATGCTTTCATTTGAATGACCTTAGGTATCTTCCTTCATCTTCAAATATCCTGGAATAATGTGGTTTTTTTGACATGAATCTTGTTGTATTTGGTGTTTTCCCTTACAACTCAAGCTACTGGAGAATCTCAGGCTCCATCAAAAATATTTTTGAAGTATATAAGTGGTTTTGGAGAACAGCTTGAAAGCACAACTTGAGTGCAAGCTATGAGATCAGCAGCCAGCTCTCAAAGTGAAGTCACACACAGCTTTTAGCTATTAAGATGCCCTTTCCAGCAGTCTCTTCACTTCTGAACACTCACTTGTGGATTAGCTGTAACTCTTGCCCATGCTTCAAAAAGCAGCTCTGCCCCCCCTTGCACTCACCCCAGCATTCAGTGGGCACAGTTAGTCCCTCCTCCGGGCTTTGCCAAGGGAGCTGCCAGCTCCAAACTCAAGCTACAAGGCTGAGAAGACATCTGAGGACAAAGGAGAACATTTTTGCTCTGCACTGACAATGTCCAGCTAATTCACTGGTGCTGGAGCAGCCTGTGAGAGCTGTGTGGTGTAACCTGGGAACGGCATTTGTGTTGCTAATAATAAAAGATTTTTTGTGGACTGGGTAATGACATGGGTCTGTCAACTCCCACGCGCAAAGTGTTGGGGTGGAGAGCAACCACTTGGCTTTCTGGAATAATTTGGAAAGGCAGCTTCTTATCTGTGGGAGATAACAGCCTTCAACAGAAGATTTTAAGAAGTTTGTAAGGGAGGAGGTAACAGGAGTCCTGGCTTAAGGAAATCAGGGAATTTGACCCAAGACCAGGGGCAGTTTTGGTCAATAGGCTATCATAATATCCCTTGTATAAGAAAGTCTGTGGGTATAAACAAAGGTCTTATCAGAGCATTTCTGACAACGAATTTGTCTCTTCTAGAAATCAGTATGTTTCTTCCACCTGGAAAAAAAGAATCCCAGCCTGAGCTGTGGTTCACTTGCAGCTAGACTCTATGAGTTCAGGTTCCCTCTTAAATGCTGTGTGTTCATAGCCCTTTCTGAGGAGCTTTGCTTACTTTACTCTCTGAGGCCTTCTGTCCAACCTTGATTTATTCTGCAGAAGCACACAGCTGGCTTGCTACTTTTCCACTGCTGCTCATTTCTGAAAAATACAGCTGCTCTACCTGGGCTTGACAGCAAGCTTATTACTGGGTTGTGGTGTTAGATTTGGTGGTTTTGTGGGTTTGTTTTGCTTCCCCC
>VWZW01006279.1:1952900-2154151 GCA_013397115.1 Edolisoma coerulescens
CCCCCCCATCTTTTCTGTCTTTTCTCCTTCTCTCTCCCTCTGTCAGAGTGACAGTCACCATCTCGGGGATCTGGCACAAAAGGCTGGAGCAGCATGATGTGGCTGATATAGGCAAGAAGCCAGAACATTTTGTGTAGGTTAACTGTCCTCCTAGGCAGAGAGCGTCCCTCAGCTCAGACATATGCCATCAGCCAGCCATTCTTCTGCTCCTCCTCTCCTCCCCAGATATTCCTCCCACCTCCCACTCAGACTTTCATGCGCAGCTCAAGTTGATTAAAATGTTGCTGTCATTAAAAAAAAGAAAATAAAAAAAAGGGGTGATGGTGGTGATGGGGAAATTTCCTTGCAGCTGCTGCCTGTCAGTTGGCAAGTTGCTTTTAGCCTCTCCATGACATAAAGCAGCAGTGCGCTCTGGCTTTCCTTTCCTCACTGCTGAAGGGCTCCTGCATGCACTTGCTTCCATGCCAGAGTCATCCAGAGGAGCCTGCTCGTGATGGAGAGCGTGACAACTGCCAGAATCCTCCCCTACTGCCTCCTACCAGTCGCCCGTGGTTGGGCATGTGGGGCCCATGGTTGGGCATGTGAGGCACAATGTCCTGGTCCCCCAGGACAGCCTGGCGTGGGAACACTGGGGCAAATTGTGGTGGGATGAGCAAAGACATCATGGCCCTATGAGGGCTGTCTGGCAGGGGAAGATGAGGTGGTGATGTCCTACCTGTTTGTGAAATCACTATGGCAAAACTGTGTGGGAGAGGCTGTCATCCCCCTCCCACGCCATTTCTAATGCACTGAGGTGGGCACATGCAATGCCTGTGGTTGGGAACTCCGAGCAGAACTTTCAGGGGAATGTGGACTTGAACTCAGATGTGGAGCACACAGCTAACACACATCCTTGGAGCAGGCCAAGCCCGAAACACAGATGTGTATCACATCTCACTGTTCCTGGGGCCTGCAGAACTCAACTTGAGGCTTACAGCCTGAGACATCTGCTCTTGTGTTGTTATAATGAACACAAGAAGGAGTCTGTCCTCTGCTCAATAGTGTGCGTGAGCAGCAAGTGACCTCCAAAGGATGCAAACAAGGGAAGGGGGCTGCTGGGAGAGCACCATTGCTTTCACAGAAAAATATTATGCTTTGCAAGTAACAACAACAACAAAAATCCAGGAAAAAAAGGGAAAAGAAAAGAAAAGAAAAGAAAAGAAAAGAAAAGAAAAGAAAAGAAAAGAAAAGAAAAGAAAAGAAAAGAAAAGAAAAGAAAAGAAAAGAAAAGAAAAGAGAAAAGAGAAAAAAGAAAATGTATTAAAGAAAACCACAAGCATATTAGATCACCTTCCCAAATCTCCAAACACTTTCACCCTCCTTGTTCCTGTTTTCTGTTTCTCAGAGTCCTTCTTGCTTTTGTGCTGTCTCCACTGCCCTGGTTCTCTTCACGCTGAAGGCTTGGTAAGATTTGGATTCATAAGGCAGGGAAGCACTGGTATAATCAAAAATAAATTTATTGAATGTTCTTTCAGCCCTCCACAATTTAAAAGGTTCAAAAAAGATGACAAAAAAGCACGTATTGAGTTGAAAAGTCACATGCTAGCCCTTAAATCCTCAGTTTTGTTTGTACTTCTACAGCTCAAGGCACAGAATAACCACATTTAAGTCATTACAGGATTTAAGCTTGGTACATTATATATGGTGACCCACATTTTCAAAAATCAGTGGAAGAATGATGGTTCTTTACTTCAGGTGTCTCAAATACAGACTCATTATCTTAGACCAGGCAGCTAAAAAGAGAAAAAATCATTTATTGAAAGGTAACTGGCCATTTAATATGCCAAGCTGATTATTTTTTCCATGATTAGTTACTGCAGTGTTTAAGACCAGAAATATTATAGGATACAGCAGATAAGAAAAGAAATGGGCCACTTAGTTGCTGGAACAGGACTAACAAAACTTTTGCTATTTCTTCATTAATCTGATAATAAAACATGGGTTCCAATATACCTGTTGAATGACTTGTCATCTTAAAGATGAACTTCTGAAGTTTTCAATCCATGGTAATTCCTCTTATTTCAGTATTGATTCCTCTCCTCCATCAAAATGACACTCTATTTAAAGTTTCAAGGGTAAAATCAGATGAGAAATTTCTCCTGGTAAAACCAAGTTTAATTTTACTTTCAACTTCAAAAACAAAATCAAAGACCTACTAAAAAGCAAGAAAATGAAAATGAAGCATACTTATTCTAAAATACTTTGAGATGTTCTTGTGTCTTCGAGGCAATTTTTCCGCAATTATTATTCAAAAAAAGTATTGTCAACCTGTGCTGGCAAAGTTGTTTGGGTGTTTTTGATACAGCAGGTCTTTCCAGCCAAGAAAGGTTACTTTGGGCAAGACTGGGCTGGCTAAAACTGCATCTGTGCGGGCAGAGATGGGCAGGTGCCTCTTGACTAACAGGTTGCAGGCTAAACTCTGCCCTTGTAGGATCTAAAGGCACAGATACATTCGACCACAGGAAAAACAGTTAATGCAATTACCAGCAGACCCATTCCAGCAGCGAGCATGTTGATGCTGGAATTATCCAAATGACTGCCTGATGAAAGGATGTATTTGTTCAAAGCACATTTGCCTAGCTCACTAATCTCTGCAGATATCCTGTTGGGAAATCCTTTGAATCCAATACCTGATAAATGAATTTGGCAAGTGAATAAACATCCCACAAGCCTATTACTGAAATATTATGCACCTGTTACAAGAATGCTCCCATGGATTAATTTTCATGCAGTACCACCCCTCTTTAAAAATGGTTTTTGATGGAGTGTGAAAAGCTGTTACTGAAACTAATGTTACCTTGAGCTCAGAGTTACAACCCTATGCTTGGACGCATCTCAGGAAAAGCCTGCCTGCCATGGGTCAGGTTCTCCACACATCCCTCTTCCCAGGGCAGCAGAAGTCTGCTGGAGAAAACGACCCTGCCCTAAACCGGGACAGACAGATATGCAAATTCAGTGTCCCACACCCAGGGTCTGTGTCAATTTAGTTTTTCCTCTGTGTGGAAGTCAGGCAAAGGGAAATGCTGCAAGGTTATGGAGCAGGACTGTTTGCTTGGTGGTGGAGGGTCATTACAGGCACTATTTAGGATTTTGTCCTGCTTGTGAAGTATTCTGTAATCTTTGTTGTGGAAAAAGATAAGCATCATGAATGCTTTTCAGTGAATAAACACCCACCTTGCTGACAAGGACTTCAGCAAGTTGGCGTCAGATTATTGGCAATGAATTTTATGACTTTAACAACTGCGCTTCATGGCTGCTTTGATCAGACAATTGATATTCTGGAGAGGTTGCCTCCATGTGGAGACAAGCTTAAGCAAAGGACTCTGCACAGGACTGGTGAAGGAGAAAGAGTGAAAATTCCCTGAGCTTGCCAGAGGGGAGGGCTCCTCAAAGACACACCATGTCGGACACTGGAGGGTAAGTGCTGGACAGACTTTCCAGATCATTGTTCTAGTAAATGCGTTCACTGGCAGAGATATTTCTATGCCATGGTTAATAATATTCATGGAAGGTCACCTCTACATTTGTAAAAATGAACATCAGTTTTTCAAGGCACATTCTAAAAGTCAGTTGTTTAATCAAGGAAGAACACTAACTCCAGCACCCCTGTCCACTGAAAAGCTAAAAGCCAAACCTTACGTTTCAAGCCACATAGGGGTCAACTACATGCAGAGAAATAATTTGCTGTCTAGCAGCTGAATGCAATAAAACTGCAAACTTTTCATAGGTAATTTGCAAAAGAAAGAGGGGCTAAATTAATTGAATAAATTATTTCCTATGAATCATTCACTCTGCTCTAATTAACAGGAGCTTGTGTACTCAGCTCCTTCTGCAGTATCTCCATGGCTGCCCCTAAGGGTCAGAGTCCCTGAGAAATCTGTAATTTTACTTTCAAATGTGTTTTCATTAAGTTATAGTTGGAAACAACAACGAAAAAGATACTCTGAGGAAGAAAGGAGAAGAAATCATCAAGAGGACTTAGTAGCGGTCGAACTTCAATTAGGGATGGCATCCCAGTTCTTCACAGAAATATTTGGGTGCTTATCTGCACTGGTCACATCACCTGGATAAAGGGCTTCTCAGAAACTCCCCCTATCCAGATGCCAAAATTCCCCTAATTAATCCTCCTTTGGACCCTACAACCTCATAGCTAGCCTGCACACTGATGTCTCCCAGGATTGCTGCAAACGTTATTAGCCTGTACATTAGAACAGTTGCCAGGAAATTAGACGGGCAGGCACAGATTAGCTGGAGGTAGAGGGATGGGGAAATAAGGGAACATTAGTTCCCTCATGGGTACCAGCAGATGAGTGCCTGCTTATGAGGCACGTAACACACTCATTGCAATGCAGCACCTTCCCTGTCCCCTCTTCCTGTGAGGTGAGAGAAGCCTCTGCCCTGATGCCATCATTGTAAAGGTTTTAGCTACAGGGGTTTTTGTTTGATGTTCTTTTGGGGTTTTTTTAATGGTTGAATTCAATATGGGACATTGCCAATACGTTTGCTTTACTGTGAAATAAAGTGTCTGCTCCAGTGTAATCCTGTAGGCTGGTGGCCTCCAGAGGATGGCAGTGAAGAAGTGGACAGCCCAGTTCCTTTTCTGGAGATGACTCTCTCCCCTGCAAGCCAAACCCCCGTACCAGTCAGAGGATTTGTCAGTGAATAACGAGAGAAGGGAAGAGAAGAGGGAAGCAGAGTGACTTGCCAAACCCACCAGTCCTCAGTCAGGAAAAAGAAGCAACATCAAAGTATTAAGACAAGATCTTTCAAAGATTTCAAAGAACGCTTTCCTCTGAGCTCAGGTCAGTAAACATTTAGGAATTTTCAGGGTTTTGCACATTCTCCATCCTTCCTGCATACTTCAAAATTTCTCTCTTGACCTATTAATGACTTCTACTGCAGTCAGTGCCCCAGGGCCCTAACCCACATCAGAGCTCCACTGCACTGGGCACATGGCAGCAGCGACTGCCCTGAAGAGCTCACACTGTAATTAGGCAAGGCAGAAGGAAGGTGGAGAAGGGAATAGCAGTGCCAGGAAGGCCTGGGGTCTCAGCAAGGTGGCTGCCTCTCTGACCTGCTGCAGAAGAAGCAGAAAGTGGGTCTCCTGGCACAGCAAGAACTGTCCTCCTCTGCCAAAGTTGCAGTGACACTTAATGTGGGTGCTGCACCACATTAAACACTGGTACCAGTTAAATCCTCTCTCTGCAGAAAGAAGCACCATGCAACCTCCTACCCCTGCCTGCCCCAAGGAAAAGGCAGGCAGCTGTGCTGTTCTGCGCCTGACCACAGACTGGCAGGGTACTTGCAGGAACCTGAGTTTTTTGTTGTTTTTCAGCATGCCAGAGTTTCTGCTCTGTCTGTTGGTAGAGAGAATGTCTGAGGGGAGATTTTAAGGGAAAAAAGCTCACACAGAAAGATCATTTCCTCTAATAAAAGGACCGTGGGAACAAGACAAATGTTACAATAACTGGAGAGAAATAAAACTAAACCAAAATTATTTTCTCCTGAAAAATTAAAAGGATTATGTTCCTGGAAAAAGCCCCCTGTCCCTTTACAGAGTAGTCAAGCAGAGGTCAAAGTAATTAATATTAAAGTATCCATGTAATAGGATGTGTGGAATCCAGTTACTAATACAGATTACATTATAAAAGCATCTTCTGAGAAGAGACAAAATTAGTCAGAACCACTCTCCCAGAGAGTATAAATACACAATTATGTCTAATCTGGGCAAGCTGTTGAAGGAGTATATTGGTAACAGAGCAATTATAAATAGCCCAGTTTGTTTCCTTGCTTCCTCTGGTATTGTTCTGTTTACTATGGAGACTTCTCATGCCTGTATAGGCACAAGAGAAGAATTGTCCCATGTTTTGCAACACATACATAAGCATACAGGCAAAGCAGGTGTAACTTTGATCACTGACTCTCTTCTGGGTGTACTTTGTGTTACTCTTGTCTCACTCTGAATTGTGAGCTCTCTGTGCTTAGTGCCACACAAATACACAGGGTAACCTGCTTCTTTACTTGCCTTAAATTTTGGTGGGGGGTTGGTTTAGTTTTGTTTTTTTAACCAAAAAGGCACATAGTGACTCATCATTGAACCCAAAATTTCCCCTTTTCAAGGAGCTTTAAAAGGCTGTATGTGTATGCAGACGCATTTCCAAAATCAAAGGAAAATTTAGGGGGAAACCAAGAAAGCTTGGACCTACTGCCCCAAATGGTGGCTTTATAGCAAGGGCTGTCTGAGCTCTTTGCTTTGTAAATAACATTTAGCCCATATACTTGCTTTTGCTTAGATATCTTCCTATATTCCCAGGTCTCTGCTTTCCTCCAGGCTGGTTGGTGCTGATATTGACATTCATATTCTTGAGAATAACACCATAACAGGTATTATTCTGCTTGATTCAAGAGATGTAGGAGAGTCATGCCCTGAATCTGTCAGAGGGCATCTTTATACACTAATGTTTTCCCTTGAAAACTGAAGTGGAAGCTGCAAAGATTGAAATCCAGGTGTATGTGGGAATGCCTTGACTCGCATTACAAATAACACTTAAGAGGGTTGTTACTCAAGATGGAGAACTGCTCGAGAGAGAGGGAGGGGGATCTGAGTTTCTGAAGTGCCAGGCTTAGTGGTCCTTTATTATTGTAAATGATACTGCTACACTCCAAGTAGTCCTTCAGGCTGCACAAAGGTACACTGAAGGTTGGACAGAAGCCTGATTTAAGACATTTTTCAGATAGCAAACTGGATAATCAGCTAAAGCTTCCCAAGACAAAGGTTTAAAACCCCCACCTTTTATCTTTTCATATTGGTTTTCTGTTTCTTGTTGTAGTAAGTACTGTCCTGTTCTATTAACCACCCATGAGCTCTTTATCTGGGCTCAAAAGCTAATAATATGCTACAGGGAACTGTTTTTATTCTCTTTACAACTGTTCTTTTTTTTTTCCTTTATAATGCAATTAAATGAAAGAAACATGGAAATATTTCTATTCACATTTGGTTTTGAGAACTCAAGCTGTGTGTATATGAAAGTAGCTTTTCATACAATTTACTGATAAATACTGAATTTGATTCAGTAAATCCTCTAGAGTCCAGAGATATTTTTAATACCTGCATAAAGTTATATCATGTGCATAAGTGCTTTCCTCATTGCAAGTGACCTAAACTTACTTAAGTACTTTCTCCAGTACTAATCACAATGAACAACATAAAAACAACAGCATCCATTATTCTAATGTTCTTCCTAACATAATAAAAAAGTTTTTGTGTATGCTTCTTCTCAGCTATGAAAGGACCTCTTTCAACTGAAGTGCTGCTTATTACTTTCTTTCCAGAGCTAAACCATTTTTCTGGGCTTTGTAATTAAACCTGTTTTAAAAGGCTTTTGTGGTTGTCCACAAAATCTAATGTTTAGTCTTCACAGACAGAGTTATGAAACTCAGACTTGCTAGATGCAGATGATAGAGGGGATATCCAAGTCAAAACTCCTGTGACTGTATTAACAAGCTCCTCCTTGGACTGTTTTATCTCATGAGCTTGGTGAAAGTGTGG
Organism: Edolisoma coerulescens; assembly: GCA_013397115.1. Lineage (NCBI taxonomy): Eukaryota > Metazoa > Chordata > Aves > Passeriformes > Campephagidae > Edolisoma > Edolisoma coerulescens. The sequence continues at coordinate 1,960,489 of VWZW01006279.1, forward strand.
CTTTCATTATCCTGCCTTTGACTTGTGTGATTTTGTACTCAGGCATATAACATTTCCAACGCTAGCCACATTAAAAAAAAAAAAAAGGGCAAAAAACCCCCAGCAAACAAAAAATATACCACATTACTAAGAAAGTCTGAAAAAGATTTTTCAGGTTTATATTATAAAATTTTTCATTTAGACTTCAGAGACTGAGGCCAGGGCAAACCTGGCCCTCCCACTTGGAAATGATGCAGAAGAGCAACCAGGATTCAGGACTGTTCAGTACTTCCTTGCCTTCTTTACTATCCTGATTCGTGGTAACAGAAAAGTGTATTCATCCTGTGATATCTTTGGCATCAAGAGCCAGGTCAGACAACACCAAAAAAATATCTGCTTAGTTAGGAAAAACATATTTTCTAGGCAGAATAATCCACCCACATAACAAAAATTAAGGCCAAACTGTGCAATATTTGAGTTCTGGCAGCTGTGGCACAGTTTCCGTGTTGTGTGGCTACCAGCTCCTGGCTGCATGGGATGGACACCATAGTGTGTCTGGGTCCTTGCTGGTCTCAGAGTATCACCAGCTGAGCAAGTTGCACTGCAGTCATTTGGCAGGACTCCCAACTTCAGCCCTTCCCCTCCTTTTCAGCATCAACTTCCTTTAGCATTTTATATTTTTTCTGTCTTTTCAGGGGTTTTTCTCTGCCTTCCTGTTTCTGGTGCCCCAGGGCACAAAGTTCAGCTCCTACCAGGCCTCTGCTAACAGCACTCTCCCCATCTTGATTGTGCCTGCCCCTCTCCAACTCATTCCGTAATAGTCCCACCATCCCTCCTCCTCAGTTAGCACTCTTCCCAAATCTGAAACTACTGCAAATAGGGAAGAGAGATGGCAGAAGAGCAGTTTTGAAGTCGCCTTAAGATGACATCATTAGCTACAACCCACAAGCAGCGAAATGCCAGGGGTGTACAAAGTGCTGCTTCAAACCTCACAGAAATGGTGAAGGACCAGCATCCAGAGCCACATGGGGCAGAGTTAGGCCAAAAGTCAAGGCCCTTTGCACCCCCAGGTGTACAGAGTCATCAGAGTACAAGAACTGTCTAATTTCCTACACCACTGAAGACACCTGCCTAAAATACGCTGCAAGTAAATTCTCCCGTCAGATGTTCATACAAGAGTCAGTGGAGCAGAAAAGTTGCTAAAAAGACCTCAGACAATACTTAGGAGTTGTATCACATGTCACATGGAAATTACAGATATCCTCCACGTGTTAATATTTAACCAAGAATTCAGGAAAATTTTGTACCATCAGCAACTTCCAGCAACACAAATTGCACAGCACAAACAAAAAATCATATTAAATTATCCACTTTTTTTTTTTTTTCCTCGGGTTGTCTTTTTTTCACCTCTCCTCAACTGAGCAAGTAGAACAGCCAGCAATGTTGAATATACTGGCATTCATCTACTTGGACAAAGTATTGGGAATAAAGCATCAAAGTGTAGAACTGCCTCTTAAAGCATCAAGAGACAACAGCAAGATCCTGCAAAGCTAATTCCTAGCATAAGGAATATAAGTAGGTAGGTAGCTGGAGAAGTAGTGGTTCCAGATGCAAGTCTTACTTCATGAGAAGAAAACATCTGGAGCCTTACCAAAGATAGAAAGCATTTGTAAGTGTCAAAAACCAGAGCTGCCCTTAACATGCCATGAATTCCAGTTCAGAACAAAAATATATATTCAAATACATTATATGACACAAAATAAGGGCGTACCACTGTTTATTTAAAATCTGAAGTTTACATATAAGCTAATGAGTTGTGGATAGATCGATACTAGAGGAATCAGAGCTGACATTCTTCACCTTGAATAAAGCTGATCCCTTCAGGCATGAAGAAACAAACAAAAGGGTCTTTTAGCTGAACCTTGCAACCAGCCCCATGGGCTTCTGCCACTGACAGCCTCAGGAGCACCTTGCTTTCTGCAGGGACATGTTGTGCAAAGCCAGATGTGGAAAGAAGCCTCACTTAGGGACCACAGTAGTCCAGAAAGCCCTAACAAAGATCTGCCCTACAAAAATGAAGGTCATTCTTTCCTAATGAGTAAAGCTTTTTGTACTGACAAGGTTTATTCTTCCCAGCTGCTCTGCATTCTTGTAGCATAACCCTGATGGCTTTTTTACCCCCATTTACCTGCAAAATAAATTTTCTGGGCCATTTCTGCAGAATATTTGCATCCCAGCTTTAACAGAGCCAAAGTCACTCATCCTTAACTTGGTTTATTTATTTCTCAGCCTTGGTGTGGAAACAAATACAGCAATCATCTTCTGCCCCTGGTTGCCTTTTCCTTGCAATGAAAGAGCCGAACCATTTCCTAGAACTGCTCTCTCTTCCCCCAGTCCCTCTGAGCACCTTTTCCCCACTTCCATTTAATGTCTGCCCTGTTAATGTGATTTTATAAAACCCTGAAAGATAATCTTTATGGAAATATTTGACAAGTGGCCAAAAAGCACCACTGATACCCAGACGTGGAAAGGAAGGAACCCCATTAATGCGTGCCAGACTGCACAGAAAGCATCTCTTTGATGGGCACACATGACATGCTAAGGAGATTAAAACAAGAGATGAAAATAAATGACAGGGAGCAGAGAAAACAAAGTAGATGGGGCCTGGGTGTCTCAGGGGGTGTATAATGGGATAGAGAGATTTTCACCTCGAGGTCAGCTGCCTGAATCCGATGCAGGCTCACAGCAGCAGAGCTCTCACAGCCCCTCAGATGCCAGATTGGCACTAACTGATATGAAATAAGTTGTTAGCCTGGGTTTATCCCTGAAGGAATAATGGTCAGACCTCTTCATCAAGAAACATGGCCTGCCTGCTGCATTTCCTTCGTTACTTCCAGACAAGCCTGGCTGTGCCAGCTACCCAGAGGGGTTTAGCCCACATCCCTGTCACTGTATGTGGTGGGTGTGTCATTGCAAAGGGTGAGCACTAGCCAGGCAGTTTCTGGGAGATGAATCCAGAGCCAGTAACCAGGTAGAACAGGGAGGACATCCTTCCCATGCCAAAGCAAGGATGAAGCTTCCAAACACCACATAGGGCCACACATTGCCAGAGATGTCTGAAAAACAGAAATTCTGTTTTCTTGGGAGAAGAAGGTGAATAAAGTATGATTGGGAACTTTGTCACCTCCAAATTAGGAGCACAGAAATGCTGATAATTTCTTGTGGTGCAGAAAGTCTGAATTATTTCACTTTGGATACTCAACTAAAGTTGAGTATTATATGTTGAAAAGCTGAGGTAACACATATTTGTTCAGACCTTTTCAACTGAATTGTCCTTACATTCACTCAGGAAAGCAAGAATAAGTTCAGGTGTTCCTCACAATAACAATGGGTCATAGATTTCAGAAAAACATATTCAAACAAAAAATAACAATCTCATAGCAAAATGTAACAGAACTACCACTTTATTATTAGTTGTTCTTGAAAAAATGTGTTGACAAATCACCACCTAAATTAAGATGAGACCAAACGGGTTTTTATTTCTGCATAGTGTGTATTTTTTCAAAAAAGACAAATGCTTTTAACAGGTTCTTTTCCCCAAACCAGTCTTTAATCCCATAATATGCCACAGCCTTTCTGCGTGATACATAACACAAGTCATTTTAGGTGAAATCCCAGCCCTGCCAAGGTCAGGCCTGGGAATTCATCTGTGGATTTCAGCATGGCCTGGATTCCTCTCTAAATCCGTGCATTGTAAATCCCTGGTTGTGAAGAAAGGATAATGGTACCTCCTGTAATGGACAGGGAGCTGATACACAGCAATTAAGAAAAACAAACAGATGAACACTTAACTATGCTTTTAGCTTATATTGCCTGCATGGGCTGGTATTACCCATATTGTCATAGGGAAAAAAGGCACATCCTTGCCAGCATAGCTCTTTCCAGTCTAGGTGCATTTCAGTGGGAGAATAATATCTATCTCCATACTGGGGAAGTGCCCCCACCTACTGCCAAAAGGGACAGAGAAGGCATTTCTTTCACTGCAAATTTAGGGGGTAGACATCCAGGAGGAGCAGTCCCAGCAGTGTACCAGCACCTGGCAGGCAGCAGACGTTGCCAGATTTTGGCCTAGAAGCAGCTGGGTGTGGCTGCATGTTGCCTGGCTGGCCAGGTGGTTGTAACAAGGTGAACCCTGAAAGTTAGGAGCCAGTGATTAAAGCAGCCAGAGAGGAAAGACAAATAATAAAGCATGGACCTAGCAGGATTATAGAATGAGCATGTCCTTCTGGAGAGCTTGGCTGGGGGCTGCTTGCTGAGATGGTGGGGATTGAAGCTGAAGTGACCAGGGTACCCCTGGAGCGCTTGCCAGTGCCCTGCTAAGCCAATGCAGGAACAAACCACCCTTTGGCCTGGGAAACGTTCCAAAGTGGAATATTAGTATTGTGGCGAAGGGTAAAGCAGGTGGCACAGTCCCCTGTGAGTTTCACTCATGTACAGTTGTGGGGGCTGACTTAGACCAGCATTTTATCAACCACCACTGTAAATTACAGGGTGATCAGCTTTGTAGCTGTTTAGGTTTTGCTTTACTGGCACACATAAGAGCCCAAGAGGGAAAGAAAATAAGGGGTGGGGTTTTTTTGTCATTTGCAAATTCTGTTATCATACAATGGTTTTAGAAATGATCTATGTATATGTGACACAAAAGAGATTAAAAGTTGATGTTAAAGAAATGATGTTAAGGAACTGTGGTGGGGTGTGTTCACGCATGCATATGCGGATGTGTGTATAGGTACTTGACTCCATGTGTTTGTATGTGCACACAGGACTGAGCTGTGATGCTGCCTCTCTCTCCAACTCAGAAAACCATTTAGGTTGGAAAAAACCTTTCAGATTGTTGGCTCCAACTGTTAACCCAGAACTGCCATGTCCCTAAATGCCACATGTATATGTCTCTTAAATACCTCCACGGATGCTGACTCAATCACTTCCCTGGGCAGCCTGGTCCAGTGCTTGACCACCCTTTTCCTGAAGAAATTTTTTCATAATATCCAACCTCTACCTCACCTGGCACAACTTGAGGCCATTTCCTCATCCTGTCTCCTGATGCTTGGGAGGAGAGACCAACTCTTACCTCACTACACTGTCCTTTCAGGTCATTGTAGAGAGTGATAAGGTCCCCTCTGATCCTCCTTTTCTCCAGCCTAAACACCCCCAGCTCCCTCAACTGCTCCGCATCAGACTTGTGCTCCAGCCCCTCCACCAGCTCTGTTGCCCTTCTCTGCTGCAGCCCCTCCGTGTCTTTCTTGTGGTGAGGGGCCCAGAACTGAACACAGCACTTGAGGTGTGGCCTCATCAGTGCTGATTACAGGGGGACAATCACTGCCCTGGTCTTGCTGGCCACACTATTGCTGATACAGGCCAGGATGCCATGGGCCTTCTTGGCCACCTGGGGACACACTGGCTCATGTTAAGCCACCATTGATCAACACCCCAGGGTCCTTTTCAACTGGGCAGCTTTCCAGCACCTCTTCCCCAATCCTGTAGTGTTGCATGGGGTTGTTGTGATGTTAGGGCAGGACCTGGCACTGAGCCTCGTTGAGCCTCATGCAACTGGTCTCAGCCCACTGATCCAGTCTTAATTCTAATTTGTTCAGGTATTGTAAATCAGTTTTTTTCAGTTATTGTAAATCAGTCCAACATAAAGTAAGCTTATGTGTTGAAATTTTCCAATATTTCAGGAAGTGTACTGACAGTGACCTCGTAATGCCCAAGCCACCAGGAGCTGTGCATGGGGCTTGGCCTCCCTGTCGCCGTGTAGAGGCAACTGCTACTTCTTGGAGAGACAGCAGGACCCCTGTGACAGAACGCTTACATTAAACACTATGATGTGCAAATCTTACCTAAACCAGGTGGTCTAGCAGATGTTGTCAATTCCCACTGTTGTTATGTCACTGGTGTTACCCATGATGGAAAATTATGCAAAACAGAGCTCACTAAGTCTTTCCCTGGGTTTTGAAAAAGCTGTTTTATATGTCACAGCTGGGATATTTGTAAAATGCTGTGGGGTTTCCATGGAAAATTCCTTTGCTCATTTTAGTTCTTTATTCAAAGAGGCACCAAAAAGGACTCAAGTCATTTGTATAAAATAAATCAAGTTTTCAACAGGTAACATAGTTTAATCATACAATGAAAAATGAAGCTGAAACCAGGCCCAATTTGTATCCATGGAAGCCTCCATGTGTCAGGCACAATTTTAGCAAGATGGTAAAAGCAACTACTTGTTTTACTTAGGGATTTTTGAGAACCTTGCTGTAAGAGATTTTAATCAAGGTTCACTGTTTCTGAGTAGAGCATGACCCTACAAAAGCAAGGACAAGGATGGGATGAGTAGCTCTGTGCCCCCATCTAAGTTCACAGATCATAATCTAAAGCTGGCTGGAGATTGACAACTCTGTTTCCCCTTAGCTTTCAATTGAAGTTGGTTTTGCCCCTCCCTGGGAACAAAAATTAAAACGGTTTCAGTTTTTTTAATGGAAATGTAGCAATATCAGAACAGCTATTTGGGAGTCAAAATTTTCATCTTCTCTTTCAGAAAAGGAGAAAGTCAGGACAAAGAGAAAGGTTGTGAGAAACTGGGTTCTTGTGCTCCTATGTCCAGAGCAACACTTTTCCCATGTAATGCAGTGGGGAACCTGGTGTTCCACAGCCATTACTCAAAGCTCCAGGTTAGCAAGAAAGTTGCTCGCTCTCTTTGGTCTGTTTCTTTTCTTCCAGCCATTAAAGGAGAAATTTAATCAAATCCAATTAATTGCAGGAACATTTCACTCAGCTGCGTGTGTTTGGAGCTGCTTTGCTATCAGCCCGCCCCGGATGATGAGATTATCCATGCTTATTAATATGATTCCATTTAACTCTGCCGCTGCTTGATATTCTGAGGCACAAAAAATTGTGCAGCAAAGGCTGGTCCCAGATGAAAAAAGGCCTCTCTTCCATGATGTTGTTTGCGTACTCCAAGCTTTATTACTCTTCCTATGTGCATCTTAAGTGCGGGCCTAAACTCTTGCAGGAATGGAGCCAAAATGCACTGAATTCCTGCGCCATCCAGCGATGTTGCTGACACACAACATGTGCCAGGCTAATGTGAGCCCGTGCAGTCTCAGCTGCTGTTCTCCATATCTCCACTTGCCCCTTTGTTAAGACCCCATGGATTCAGAGTCTCAATTCCTCTGGGCCTTTGCCAGTTAGGAATTGAATCTCCAGGTCATCACCACATGGGTAGTTTTTTTCCTTATTTGTGTGGTAACTTCAATCTGGTTGTTTTCTTACCATTCATTATTCAGAGATAAAGAAAAAATACAATAATGTTTGCCTAGGAAATGAAATACTCTTGAAAATGTAGTCACATGGATTAGGAAACAAGGACAAGCTTCAAAACAGTAAGCCTGGAGCCCAAACTTTCACATGTCAAGATCAGTTAGTGCTCCACTCTCACAACGTCATCGTCACATGCATCATCATGGGATGCCACATTTGCTGTGTGTCTCGAGCCTGTGTTGTGGTGCAAATTCTGGTTTTTCCTTCAGGGGCATCCATCCTCAAATGGCACTAATGCAGCCCAGCTCCTGTTCAAGACATGGTATGAAAAGATGACATCTGGCACGGGATTATTCTGCACTATTTACATGCCAATAAATGAGCTCAAGCCCTTTCCTGAGGATCTGGGACCAGCTGATGTCTCTTGCAGACTCCTAATTCCACAGGGAAGAACTGTGCAAGTGCTTTTTCCCTTCTTCTTCTGTCACATGCTGCTCTTTACTGAGCTGGGAACAGGGCGTGGTTTGGCTGCCTCTAGCCCCTCAGAATTAATGCCCATTAATGCCAGTAACTGCATTCCTACAAACTCAATTTCATGTCTAATTTTAATAGAATCTGCTTCAGATACAGTAAAACCTTCAATTAGCCCAGTTGCTTTTGGGAAGTTAATGGACAGTAAAGATGCCTGTAAAATCTGAAGAACAGCCCTAGTGGGAATAGAAGTGGTAGGATTCTGGATTTAATAAAGGATTGCCCAGATCACTTCTAGTCTATAGCTAAATAAGGAAGTATGGAAACATATCAACGCAATGGAAAGGATAGAGGAGTTAAGGAGCTTGAGAGTCAAAAAATTCCCATGCCCCCAGCTTTCTGACCGGGAGAAAGTCACCTTTAATATCTCAGTCTTCCTATCTATATAATAGAAGGTGTAACACAGGCTCATGTTTGCTAAACCCTGAGATTAGAAAGAAAGGGTAGTAAATATGGGCACTCTACTTTGACTTAAATTGAGCTTTAAAAAACCCCTTTTAAATAACAATCTAATTCAGATTATATGTCTATATATATATATTTCATAATAGCTTTTAGAAATACATGTCATGGCCTTTATTTATGATTTAATTGTGCTGGTGTCACCGTGACATGATTTCATTTGAATTATGACTCCAATGGGAAATCGGCATGTCACCTCAAAGTCAGGGGAAGTCTTCAGGGGACAGTATAAGAGAGAGGCAATCTGCGAAGGAGATTTCAGAGCTGTGGTAAAATTATTTGATATAGTGACTGGAGCTAAGTGACACATTTTACTACCTGCACTGGTCAATAATGATCTATAGAAGCCCAATTTTGAAACTTCCTTGTTTTTCTCTTGTCTTCTCATATGATGTGGCCTGACCTCCAGCTGTCTCATCCTTTATCCCATGAGAATCTCTATCCTAATTTTCAGTACCAGTGCTTTTATTGTACAATTTACTAACCTCTTAGCTGATAAACTAAGGTTGCACAAAGTAAGTTAAATAAGTACTTTTGTGCATCTCTGATAACGAGTAAAAACAGGCAAAAAGAGGCAGAGTTGTCTACTGTTACTCAGTCAGCTAACAGCCCGTCAGACAATGGAAATAAAATACCTTTTTATACTACATCAAGGTATTTAATAAATGCAGAAATTTGTCTTCTTTCCATACATTGACAGGCACCCAAGAAAGACTTAATAAATAAATAAATTAGAGAGACCTTAAAGACATTAAATGGGCAAAAATGTTGGTAACACTTTATTGCCAGATATAGCTACTGTTATTCTCCTTCTTACTGCTGTTCTTTGCCTATAAATTCTGTAAGAATCAAAACTTTTAGAAAGTGGGTTGGCCTAATATATAGTTAAAATTCCAAATGACTGGAAGTGAGCCCAGGAAAAGGAGTCTTTTCTTCATTTCTCCTTGAATTTCTCCTCAAGACAAAGGTTGGCAAAGTATGCAGCTCTGACACGCAATTCTTTTTTTTTTTTTGCTCACAATTCCATTATTTGTTCTAGCATTTGTAAAATGCTAGATTCTTTACAGTATCTCTGGGGACATACAAAAAATGTAAATCTACAACTATTATAAACCTCATTAGACTACTTCCTTGGAAGTCTTTACATTCCTCACAATAGCTGTTCTGTAGGGCAGAAATGGAGGAAGCAGAAAGGCTCTGTATCATGGGCTTGTGCTTCTTTCAGACCAATGGGAAAAGGAAATTCCAGCAATTTGGTCCACCACACTACAGCAATGCCTCTTTTACAAGCCCAGATTTTAAGTCTAAGCTGTAATGCATTTGATAATAATGGTTTGGTCTAAACACTTCCAGCTCTTGCCATCATGCACTGCCAAAGCAACATGGGTCACAGAGACATCACCCACAGCCTGGACTGCTCCACAGAAATAAGGAGCCCACTGCAGACACTGATGAGTTCATTTTATAGACTTTCTTTAATTAACAGCACAAAGTAAACACAAGAATGTGCTTCAAGGCTTCTGCTACCCAAAGTGAGCTGTAGACATCGCAAATCATTACTCACAAAAGAAAGATGAAGCTGGAGAAAACAATCAGAGTGGACCTTAATTCTACCTGGGGGACCAGAGGCAGGCATGGAACTGGTAAATGCACTCTACCCACAGCTGTAATGCTTGAATACCATGGCTAGGAACTATCCCTGCACAAACTCTGTGTGATTCCTCTGGCTTAGCAACACTCTTGAGAAAAGCTAGACAGAGCCAAACAAAGTTGCTATCATCTTTCTGGATGTACATCTGTTACCAGAGATAATTGTTCCAATTATCATTGGTTCTAACAACTTGATAAATCATTGCAAATACATTTCATATTTAGCATTAGTTTTATATTTGCAAATATCTTAGGAGGATGTTGTAATAAAAAAATCAACTGCTATAAAGTGATACAGTATCTCAGAAATTGACAGAAGACTATGTTGACATCTTTGAATGACAACGTGTCTTAATAATATATAACATGCTGCTTATGCCTGTAATGTCCTGACATCTGCTAGTCATCTAGTAAACATTTTAAACACCACCCATGTTTAAAAATCTGAGCTATGTAAGACCATGGGAATGATAAGGAATAGAGAAAAAGGGATGAGGGAACTCACTGATTTAATTAAGATGTATTGTTAATATTTCCAGCAATTTGTCACAGTAGTAAAGACATTAAAAGAAATACCAAGACTTGAAATTTGCTGGCTGTGCCACACATCAAAAACAGAAAAGCTGGGGAAAAAAAAGTTTTTTGTCACACAAAAACCCAATAACCCAGTGGCATAATACTAGAAAGTTTGAATTAAATAGCACTGCTTAATCAGTCAGTTTTCTGTGCCTGCAGAAAACAGAAGACAAGTTACCACATCCAACTCAAATCTCTCCCACTGTAGTATGAGAACATGATTAACAGGTTGAGTCAAAATATTTACGTTTAAAAATATTAATTTGCTCCTTCCCAAGAGGTTCTTAAGCCTTAATGCATTGCTGTTTTTATTTCTTTGATTCGTATCCTGGTAACTCTAAACAAACACGCATTTGCACATTTACAGCCAATCTAAACATCCATTAAAACCGCATATTGTGAAACCCTCTGTTTCCTTTTCCTATCCACCTTATCATTTGGATCCATGAGCTGGGGACACCTCTGACCTACTTGGTGGTGAAGCATCTATTTCCAAGTCTGGAGCATTCAATCACGAGGAAAAACCCAGTACTTCTCTTATGTAGTATCTGTGCAAACAACTTCTCCCTGAGAAGGATTGCACGTGGTTAGACTTGGAGACACACACTGCTGTTTTCAAGGAGCTAATGGAGAGAGAAGCAGTATGGAGAAAGGCAGGAAACATGTTCCCTGGGTGTGATTATTCTCCAGCCATGCTGGGTTTCTGGTGATCCCAAAATAAGATACCTGAGCTTGTTTCCCCTTGAAGAGACTACTGAGTTTGTAGACTTCTCAAGCGGGATGTCTGGATAGAGCTGCAAGCAAAGTCCTGAGGGTGGCTACCGCAGAGAGATGCCAGCTGCAGATTGAATTGGGGTGATTTCAATGCATTCATTCATTCTCCATCAGTGTCTGCCTTCTTTTTAGTCAGCTAAAACCTGGCAACTCTGTGTGCCAACTCAGTGTCATCCAATGGACAAGAGCTGTCCTACAAGTGACCTGTTTAGCTTCTGATAACACTGTAAATGATGTCCTTGGGAAAGGGACCAAACCCAGAGGGCAGTAGTGTAAAACTTACTTAGAGATTTTTAATCCTCTCTTTCAAATTAAAAGTGGATTAAGTACTATCCTGGGCAGTTACTAATCTGATGGATATTAATTCTAAGAGTGTTCATAGAATTATCACAAAATAAGTGCAGTTGTATAACATAAAAGATAGCAGTTCCAAATCAAGTGGCATCTTATATATCAAATCACATAAAAACTGAGCTCTAAACACTTCTACAGCAGGGAATCCTGCCAGAGGCAACCACCAGCTCACCTTTGCATCAGTTTATGAGCTCTTTAGTGAGATTCTTCACTTAAAATTTTCACCAACAGGCCCCAGAAAACCAGGTGTCTGAGTCCATGTCTGTGGGATCAAATCCTTCCCACCAATGCTGGAATGACAGAGATGCCCAACAAGCCCAAGAACACAAAAAAAATTATTTCCATGTCAGGTTTGAGAGCTGGTTTCTATCTACTGCACACTTAAACCTTGCACGTGGTGATTTTATTTTTTATTCAAGCCATAATCTATCTGTTACTAATGGAGAAAATTATTTTAATGCATCAAGTCAGCGCTTTTGCTGTATCCCCAAATAGTCACCTGAGATTTACATGAACCTCATCACATGCTTATTTTATCTTCCATTTTTGGTAATTCCTCCTAATAGGGTTACTTTGGAAAACACCAGCCTCTTCCTATGGGCCCTACTTTCCAGGACAATGAAATGAACAGTCTCTGTAGTTGCCAAGTTTTCCACAACAGGGGTGTGGCCAGGAATGCTGACAGGGTTTAGGGGCAGCGGTGCGCACCACACCTTGACAAAAGACGCACATCCAGGCCTCCTGGCTGAAGGCATGCAGAGCCTTCTTTTTTTCTCCCTCCTCAAGCAGAGTGGCAGGATGATGGAAAGGTGCGACGGCCCTGCTCTGCATCACATGTCACTCACTGAGCTGGGGGACAATGCACAGTGAAGTCTCTAAAAACTGCCTTTCCCCTCCAATTGCTTTCTTCCCGGCTGCTTGTGAGCCTACCCCAAGCCCTCTTGGAAGTCTACAATACCAAACACAAGTGATTGCCGTGCCTACACCCACCTCCCTTGCTCCTAGAGGTGACCTAAAAAGGAATAATAACTTGCATGTGTGTGATCCTTGTGCATCTTTATAAGGCATAAATATGCATGAAAGTATTTGTTCCTGATTTGCTAGGTTGTAAAGATTCAGTAAATATATTTAGAACCAGTGCCTTTTGAGCTGTGTGAGGGCACTTTAGTTTGGTTTTTTTTGGGGTTTTTTTTGTTAGAGGATTAGTAGGGTAAATGATACTGCAAATGTAGTTAACTCTCTACTGTCAGAGGACATCACAGGGGCCCTGTGAAAGCATCTGCTCAATTTCTCATTTAAGAGCTGTACCACTGATTAAGTTATTGGAGGTTTTCCATTACCTGGGATATCCCTCCACCTTGGCAGACCAGGAAACCTATTGAAATGAGGATACAAAATGCAAAAGCAGTTCTACACAAACTGTTCCAAGTTTTGGGGTCTGCTTTTGAGCTAGGGCACATGTTGGAAGGTCATGCCCATGAGACACGGCAGCAGGGAGGAAGAGGAGCAGCTTCACCTGCCCTGCTGCACATGCCACCAATGAAACACGGAGGGATACCTCCATGGATTGAGGTGGTACTAAAAAGGAACAGAGAGGAAACAAAACACATGACCTAGTTTGACAGAAACCTGTGGACCTGGCTTAGCTGCCCAGCGTAAAAATGGTGCAGCAAATGGTTGATCTCACTGATGTGAGGTGGTGTGTAAGGAGAAAAGCCACTGGGACTGTAGGGTGTTAATAGCCTACTTAGAAATAGCAATAGAGATTGGGTTAACTATGAAAATACTTAAAGCTGTCTCCACCTTGCAAAAATGTAGTCCTTATTTTTATGACAAAAGACTTTCTTAGCTGCAAGTGTCAGCAGTGTGTTCCCCGCTCCAGGTATTTATCTGGTATATAATTAAGTGTGAAGTAGAGTATAACACTGCTAAATGCAATATAAATTAATTCTGCATTCATAATGTATAGACACACGTGAGTATATTCATTACTCCTCAAATTTTAAAGCATGTTTTGGCATTTTTCTGCAACAATTTCTTACTTCTCTGGTTCTTTGCCTGAAAAGTAGCATCCAACTAGCCATTTATAAATGTTTTCTATCTACAGTGTTGTTATAACCCTCCTCCATCTCCATGATGCATATAGTATATATTTTCCACTTGGTAAGAAAACAGATGAGCAACACTTTTGCTTCTGCAGCTGTTGATTATGCAGAGGAGAGGCTGCTACAATTTTCCCTAAGGGAGCTTAGCAAGGTTTCTTTTCATTTCTTTTTGTTTGAGGCCTGCCTTTTCAGCCAGCAATTCACTCAGCACCTTGACCATGAATCCCTTGTAAACTGGCATTTGCTCAGCCTGTTTTTAGGCACAGTACTTAATACTGTTCTTAGGACATTTCTAATTACTGAACGAGGGGCACCGCGTGACAGGATTGTAGTTTACTATACTGGGGTGGGCCAAGTTGTAACAACATTTTGGGTCAGGCCAGGGTCTCAAGAGATCATTAAAATCTGAAATAGGCCACTTGACAGTAAATACCAGCACAGAACTGGATTTGATTCCTTTAATTCTGAAAGAAAAGAAAGCAAACTCATTAGCGACCCGGGCTGATTTCATACAGCATTATTACTTTCTTCCTTTATCTGGCACAATGACATGTTTGGACATTTACTGGTTGTTAGAAAAGACCAAGGCAAAGCAACCTTCACATGCTGGTGGAAAACATGCTCTGGCTAGTGATAAAGCTTTTGGTTTTTTTTTTCATTTCATGTTTTTAACAAAAATGACCAAAAAAGAAAAATAAGAAGAAAAAAAAAGGGGGGAGGTGGGTGGGGAGAAGAAGATCTGCTGCATAAAAGATAAGGATTGATGAGCTGGCTTCCATAAAAACAGAATCTTTGATCCTTTGCCCAAATTTGTATCAAATTTGCTGAGATCAGCATTTTTTGCTTTTCCTTTCCACACAGCTCCTCTGAATTACGGGAGACAGTAGTAGGCATGGATTTACAGCAGCTCCAAAGACATTAAGTAGACACACCTTGGGACCCATTGCGATTGCTTCTGTGCTTCTCTAATGTGGCTGGGTTAAAACCCAAGGCAACTAAAAGCTGTAACTCTGCTTGGTACAAAGAGACTGGTCTAGAGCTTTGTGGAGAAATGCAGCTTATATTCATTAATGTGTTCATATTTGTTAACTCATTTCTGTAAGTTTCTAAACCAAATCAGTACTGCCATACAAGTATGTACAAATATGTATTTGAAGACTATTCTACCAGAAGGCAGCTGATATGGGCCTAAGTTAACAAAACAACTTTGCTTTATCCCTTACCCACATCTGAAAGCTCTAAACTTGAAACTAAATAAATGGAGAGAGAGGCAGAGAGGACTGGACTGAGCCATGAGGTTTGCATCTAGATATGAATTCTCTCCAAGCTGCTGAAAGCAAATCAAGAATGGATTTTTTTTTAAATTTAATTTAGAGAAATAAGGCTAGGAAGTCATGCCAGAGTCATATACTGGAAAACTACTTACTCAAAATAAAAGTGCCCCTTTGAATACAACTTGGTTGGTATTAATGTAAGTAATTCATCCTTCCCTCCTGAGTCCTCCCTTTCCTCACAGGCATGTCTCTATTTTCTTTTGATCTGTGCCTTCACCTCCTGGCTGCCACAGTCATGTTACAGTGCATTCCTTGGCAGCTGCTTTTCCCACGGATGATTTCTACCCGTCGGCAAGCCTGTGGCCACCTCTCCTCTCCTGATGTCAGCTCTATGGGGAAAGGACCTTCTTCATCACTGTGACAACACATGACTTCACAACAGTGACTTCACTGATGGGTAGGCTCAGTGAACACAAACGATTGCCCAGTGATAAATCATTAATGTCACAGGAGATGGCTCCATTGGGATGACCCAACACAACACCTCACCACTACCACACAGGGAAGCCTGTCCCCCTCTCTCACTCCTCCTCTCCATCCCTTCTCCCACTACTTGGCTGGTAGCCTCCAGCACCTGTTTTGCCTGCGTTTTAACTGAGAAGCGGAATGGGAGCAAGTGGCTGGAGGCTGGTGGGAGGGGAGAGGAGGAGAAGAGGGAGCAAACTGACAGCCAGCAGTACTGACCCGTGAGACACTTGGAACAGCAATCCAGCTCAGGAAAATAGACACTGGGAAATCAGATAGACAATTTTTTTTTTTTTCTCAGAGGCCTAAAATTAAAGGATCTGGAAACACACAAAGCTACGCATAAGTGAGAAACTAAGTCAATGGAACAAAGCCAATTTAAAATAACTAAGTAGGTTTGGTCCCTAAAGCTCACGAGTTATTGGCATGAAGTCTCTCTCCCCATCCTTTTGATTTTCCTAAGAATCATTTCCACTGCCTTGTTCTGCACCACTTGTGCACTGGTACACTCCAAAGGTCCCCTTGCAGAGTAAGACCTGACAGACACTGAAGCCGAGGAACCTTCTTTTTTGCCCTCATGGTTTATATTCCAAGTGGAGCAGTGGGCTCTTTCAGTGCCAAGAAGGGAATATCAAATTAATCCAGGAATACACTGAAGCTGTTGGCATATCTACTGCAAACCCATCTGGGCTCAGTCCCCCATCAGAGAACTGCCTGCTTTGCCTGTCCACAAGTACAGTACATGTGATTTAGACACTGTGTATTACTCTGTTATGGCTAACAAAGTAGCCAACCTTTCCCAAGCCTGCAAGGAGTTAATCTTGGCTAGCAGCAGAAGGAGGGGGAGAAAGCAAAAGACAGCTCATAGGGTGGAATTAAACCCTAGTGCTATTAAAACTGGTAAGGTCAGTATCACTGCTCGTTGAGCTCATAACAAGCCCTAGATTTTCCAAGCATTTTCCATGACCGTGTCTAATCCAAGCAAGGTGCTCCTGTAGTTGGTCACACTTGTATAGAAATAGACTGGGAATGAAAAGGAGGAGAGGGAGGGAGGAGAAGGAGTGAGAGCTTGAGCCTCACCCTGAAAAGGATTACAGCACGTGCAGTTTTATTTCATGGTCTGCCAAATGCCCCTTACTGTGTCTCTGAATGGAAAATTGGATAGAAGAGTGAGCTGGAATTTACAGAGCCTTTGAAAAGCAACTGGTGTCAGCATGTGCTCCAAATATGCCAAGTACTTCTTTCAATAGAGAGAAGGCCTCTTTTGGGTTTTATGGGGCACATGACAGTAGGCAGAAGACAACAAACATTGCCCTGCTGTGACCCCAGCAGAGAGAGAAATCTTCCCACATCTCCCCACCTACGAGGCCAGCAGAAGGAAATATGATCGCAGCTATTTTTGTCCAGTGTGCATCTCGCAGCAGTGCTGCAGCCAACATCTGCTAAATACTGCTTCAAAAATGCACCTTTCCTGGACAAGATGGGAAGGTGGTGTGACTTGCTGGGTTCTTATTGGGTGCTTGGCTCCTCTGAGGCAACGGGTCTGCGGTGTGTTCCCATTTCTTTCCTATAATTGCAAAGGATAGAATTTTTTATTTGTTTCTCAAGGTGAAAGGTCTCACAACCCTCCACCTGGGGTTTCCAGTACCAACTCTGAGAGGTGAGGGCTGGCATCAGGAACATCACATCCATTGTATGGATGCATGGGCATCCCGTGCAGCATGGCCGTGACCGTAGCTGGGGTGCGTGGGTGTAAAGTGTCTTTGTGGGTTTAGATGAGCTTTCAGACAAAGAAAGTCTTGTCTAAGGTAGTGCAGAACAGCATAAATATCCAGTGGTTCCTACTGAAATACGGCTCCCAATCTAATGTAGTGCTGTGACCTGCAAGAGGAGGTGAGATCTGGGGTGGCTGCTAGGCAGTAGAGGAATTCTCTGGGAATGATACCCATGTGTTTACAGGGAGGTTATGTGTTATTATTCCTTTTTCTTGTGAGCTTTGTTTATTGTCTTTGGAATGGGATAAAGAGAAGAAAATTTGGACTTAAAAATAACTTGTGCGGTCTGATGTACAAAGATAATATACGTAACAGCCTAAGACAGATTACGGGAACATGCCAATATATATTTAATTTTGTGTTATTTTTAGACGCATAAGAAGTATGGAGAGCTTGCTTCTCCAAGCAGGGGAGTAACTGTGCTCAGGAGTGTTCTACCCAGCTTCAGTAAAAATAAAGTGATGTTCATGAGGACCCTTTGCACAAGGCTTGGAACATTCACTTTTTGCTTGAAGGAGAAACAAGTATAGGCTTACAATACTTGGCTTAGCAAAAACCAGAATGTTTTGGGTCAACTGTAAAAATGGAAAATATTTACTGAAAGATTCAAATGACTGGAAGTAATGCCCTGTAATATAAACTGCAAGGCCACTTTCATTCTAGCATTGGGCAGGTCTGTGTCAGCAGCCTGTCGTTGTGAGAGATCCTGCTCTGTAACCATCTGACAGGCAAACCACCACATGCACAGATAGGAAAATGCCACATTGTTAGGGTTTAAGTTCCCAAATTCATCATCAGAAAGGGCGGGGCGTGGGGAATAACATTTCAAAATAGCAGGGACTTGCCGTATTTTTCCCACTGAAAACTGTTTATAAATAAGTTATCATTTTCTACTCACATTCAGACTTAAAAATGTGAACTTCACTGAGAAACAGTGATAGGGAGTATGTTCAATAGAGTAGCTATGTTGTTATAATTGGAAACAAATACTGGTGAAAATGGATCTAAAGAGGCTTGTGTTTCATTTGGCAAAACTTCGACTTCGAGGAAATGTGATATTGCAGTACTTTGCAAGAGGCCAGACTAGAGTTAAAACGTGAAAGGGTGCAGTGGGAGGGTAGAGATGCCTGGTGGTGGTCTTCACACATTCCATACTAACCTTTTCCTTGTCTGACCCCTTCTGTATTTAAAATACAGTTTCAGCTGTTAAACGTGATCATGACAAAACACAGCCAATTCTCTCATGCCGTTTGTTCAAAATACGGAGCATGAAGGGACAAAATTTCAAGCAAAAGTTAATCATGATGATGACGACAGAAAGACTTGACAGATAAATGTGCAACAGCATCCTACAAGGGCTTTACTGTCCAGTCGCCCAGGCACTGTCAGCACGCTTTCAGTGTTAAGTTTCTCCACATAGTGAGTGGTTGTTATGATCAGGGTTTAGGAAACTGCTGACTGTGCCCTCTGCATTGGTAACACATCTTACAGCACATCTTACATTTAACTCAGTTTCATATGGGCATGGATGTTACATAGGTGGCATATTGTATACACGGCTATGCAGATATACATGTATCTAATATTAATTTTTTATCTATTTCTCCCACTTTCTTATGTGGAGCTGGACACAGGTAAAACATCAATCTGGGCTTGAAGAGAAAAAACATTATTTTCTTACAGCTATTTCCTTGCTCTTCACCTTAATGCAGCCTTGAAACTTTCAGGTCTAAAGAAAAAAACCCCAAAATCGAGTGTGTTTTAGTATCTGGCTACTAGCAGCCCACATGCGTTCAGGTTATGAGCTTCTCAGAAAACACTGAAAGACAGCTCTCCAGTTATTTCCAGCAATCTTAACGAGGGCCAGATGCCGGGTTTGCACTTGAGATGTGTCCAGAATGCCCCCATGACGGCACTGCCATGTAGAGCACTTCCACAGTGTCCCCTTTGTGACTTTCTCTCCATGACAAACCCTGGTCTAGACAGGACTGGGCTAGAAATTCCCATCTCACGACTCCAGCCAGACGGCATTTGTGATCACCTAGGATGTAATGCTAGCTTGAGACCTCCGAATAAATGAATTGGCACGGCTAAAGCTCTGCTGAGAGCTTGCTATGCTCCAGTCAGGCTCTGTCAGCTTCTGGGAAAAAAAAGCTTGCTTTCCAGAAAACTCTTCTTTTGTCAGCAGATAATAAAGTCTAAGTCGTAAACCACACCATGCAGGGGTTAGGGTGGAGGATGCTCAATGGGGTGTCAGAGAATTGCCTGCCTGCTAGTGTCCCTCCTGCCAGGCTTTTTGCTGATCCTGCTTGAATTTGGTATGGGAGAGGAGGGGGAGGGAGGGAGGGGGAAAACATTTCTCCTCCATGGCAGGCAGGACACTGTGAAGTCATGCTGCCTGTATAGGAAATACAGCTTGAGTAACCAAAACAAAACCACAACCAGGCCACTTTTCCTCATTTAAAGGGGCTCAACTTCTTCTGTAACAAAAACTCTTCTTGTAAAAGCCAGGCATGGGTAGCTTTTCTTTCTGCTGGTGGATCCAGTTCTTGTGTTGGTCAGGGAACTGCTTCTCTGCCTTGTTGCACCATTCCTACAAGGAAGAAATGCGTAGCCCAGGCTGGGCCTGTTGTTTTGGCCTGTTGTTTCAGCATCCCAAGGGGACTATTCCAGATGCACAGCCTCAGCCAAGAGATGAAAGCTTGACCGATAGGATTTAACAAGTGGGAGCCCAATTTCTCCCTCCTTCTCCTCTCCCCTGCCTCATTTCTTTCTTTCTGGAGGCTTCCAGCAAGAAGGGATTATTGGAGCAGGATTTTGGGAGGCACCTGACATGCAATAACTTTTATAACACAAGCCCGGTGCCCGGGCTCCACAAACACTGCCAAATAAAAGTAAACCACTCACCCCAATAAATGGTTTGATCTTTATGAGTTTTCAGAGCTGTTCCCCATAAATCTGAGGGCTCTCTGGGACTAAGGGAGAGCTTGATTGCATGGGGTTGAGAAGTCAGCTGGAGCCAGAGGACAGTCGGCACCTTGCAGGGTCGGACCCTTCCCATGCCAGGAGCAGCAGAGCCAGGTGCTTTGCCAGTGACCCTGGTGGTGCTGCCATCTCACCCGTGACATCCATCACAGATGGGGGTAGGGGCCCAGATGGCCACAGCAGTGCTGGGTTGTATCTGGAAATAAGCCAGATCCCAGGGTTCATTATCCTTTGCAAATTGTAGGGTGAGGGTGAGGGAAAAAGAAAAAAGAATGGGAACCTTGACCACTTCTAACAGCGGCAAGGCAGTATTTAATTTTCAATCAAGTACCTAAAACAGACTTCAAAGGGCATTTAAGCTGACGGTTTTATTTTCTCATGGAGTAGGAGGAAAGATGAATAAGCAAAGAGTCAGATCTTTCTCAAAATAATTGAAGCCTTGACATATCTAAATTAGTTTGTAAAAGAAAATTCAGGGGCAGTTGATCTTATTAATTAGAGATGCACCAGGACTGTAATACCCAGTTACTCAAAGGCAGCCTGGAGCTACTAAAATAAAATAAAACAAATCTTCCTTCTTCTCCAGTGAATTCAGAACATACTCCCCTCCCTCTCCTCTTTCCCCATTTTAAGTAAAAGTCATAACAAATACCTTCAGTTTGGAGGGGGAAGGGAAGAAATGTCTATTAAAAACATGTCATGAGTTCCTCCTCCCACCTTACATGTTTCATTGTGTTTATGATGGATTGCACTGTCGTACATGTAATAGGTTTTGTTACAAATGACTGAGAAAACAAGTATCTTCGCATTTAAAAAAGCATTACTTAAACACTATTAAAATCCTTTGATGTTGTGGGGTTTTTTTTTCCAAAGGAAAATAAGTAGTTTTCTTTCTGACTGGGCTTGCAGTTGCTCCTTCTCCACTACAATAATTTTTCCTTGCTGTACTGAGCCACCTCTGTGGAGAGCACTCCATTGGCTCAGGAGAGGAACCTCTGCCTTGGGAAACTGAGAGCCCAAATAGGTGGGAGAAGAAACCCAAAAAGGAAAACCCAGGGCTGAGCCTCCGGTCACATAGAACATCGTTGCCTGGCGTTGCCCACACGCCTGCCTTTGGCAGGGTTTTACCTTTATGCGGTAGAGAGGCACAAGTGCAGCTCTGCTCAAAAGAGCTGCGCCAAGTTTGAGCTAACCTGGGACTGCAGGACCCCAGGGTTGTGGCACCCGCATGGGATTGAAAAGGATGTAGCATAACTTCAAAGCATCTCTGACATATGCCCCCAGAGTTTTGAAGGACACTCTCTTCTCCTTTTGCACATATAAACTTGTATTCTGAGAAAAACGTGCTCCATCTCCCCCCAGAGTGAAAATCTTCAGGGAAGTAACAGGGCTAGAATAAAAAATAAACTTGCTCGTCCTTTCCTGCCTTAATTCATGACAGATGGGTGGTAATTGGTAGACAAATAAAACTGTCTGTAGTTTTGTTTGGACTCAGATAGCTGTGCAACCCTTCTTGCTTATGGAGCTTCAGGAGAAGACACTAGGAATGGAGCAGCCATGTCTCTTTCTTTTCATAAAAGTGAGACAACTGGCAGTAAAATTTCCTCTTCCCGGGCTGCCTGTGTCAGGGTGATCAAGTCAGAAAAGGGCAAAGAACAGCTCCTTTTAAAACAGAGATGTCCATTTGAGAGGGGGATGCTTTGCATGGCTGTGCAGGCAATAAACTGACTGGAATGGGGAAGAGTCAGCAGCATGGTGAGCTCATGCAGCTCATTTGCTAAAATATTTAGGATTAGAAGTGTAGTTAAAATTATCATTCCTAGTGTAGGGGGCAGGAAACATCTTTGCTCTTTTCATATCTTTCTTCTGTAATTGGATTACAGCTGATTTTTTTTCTTCATTAGCTAAAAGTCTTCTAAACTATTCTGATTTGCAGCAGCTGGGAACCACAGGTCTGACCCTGAATAAAGTAAGAACAGGTGTTTGGGACTAGGGGGGAATAAAGCACATGCCACATCTTGCCCCTGAGGCCTCTCTGTTACTCTGGAAGCATTATCCCAGGGGGCAGGTGGAATTTTTGTATCCCCTTAGGAAGAGTGCACTGCATTTCCCAGCTGACACAGCATCTTTAGTGAATTTTGAACAAAATATTTGCTTAAATATTGCTCAATGTTTATTAAGGCTACAGGACCCGAGAAGACATCCCTGTGATAAATTACCCAGAGGACAGCAACAAGAGAGAGCTTGCTAGAGGTGAAGGCAAAATTAAGTGGCCAACCCACCAGCCCACGAAGAAAAAAGCTGTTTTATCTTATGAACCTTAGACAATGCTTTCACAGCAACTGAGAAAGTTCTATGAAAACCAGCACAGATTTCTCCCTTGGAGCAGGAGTCAAAAGGTAGAGCAAAGCTGGCCAGGCTGCAAGGGACAGTGTTCCTCCTTACATGCCACTAGTGTATATTGATGTGACTACAGTAAAAGACAGCTCATCTGTTAAGAACCTGACATAATCCTCAACAAAAGCTAACTATTACAGAGGATTGTTGAGTTTTCAGTAGTAAACATGGCATAAACTAGACTAACAGAAATGCACCAGTACAGAGAACATGAAGAAAGCAGTCCCCAAGCTGCTGAGGTGCTAAAGGGGTTGCAGTTGTCCTGTTCAGCTGGACCCTGGCTCATTGGCACCCCAACACTGTGTCAGGAGCTGCCCGCAATGAACAAGAACAAATGGCTTCTAGCACTTGTGGCTGGAATCATTCTTTTT
Source organism: Edolisoma coerulescens (assembly GCA_013397115.1). Classification (NCBI taxonomy): domain Eukaryota; kingdom Metazoa; phylum Chordata; class Aves; order Passeriformes; family Campephagidae; genus Edolisoma; species Edolisoma coerulescens. Next base: position 1,983,561 of record VWZW01006279.1, read on the forward strand.
CACAAGAATATCAGTAACCTTTAAACTTCCAATCCTCATTCTTGGAGAGTTAAACTTGACTCATGCAAATCTGAAAAGCTCAAAGTACAGTTGCATTTTTTTTTTAAATAGCAGAAATCAAACTCAAACTTTAAACCGAGCCTGCTTTTTCTTTTCTAAACATATATTTATTAATTTTAAGCAAGTACATGAGTTTGCAAGGAGACTTTTTGACATGGTTTTTGAAAATGCTGATGTGAGTTAATTGATCTTGAGAGGATATTAAACAGGAGCAGAGAGTGACTGTTGCTAGAGCACACTTCCACGATGACTGATACTGTATCTGTCCAGCTGTGAAAATGAAGGGATGTATACACATATATGTACGCACATATATAAATAAATATTTATAGGTGTCAAAATAAACCTAATGGTTACATGGATTGCAACTGTCAGAGATGGTGGGAATACCAAAGCTATTGAAAGCACAAAGTTCTTAAGCATTTTGTCTGATGTTGGACACTGTAATCATAAAAGCTGTTCACTTCCGAATGGAAAGCCCAGGCAAGTTTCACAGAAGCAGCAAGACAAAAGGCAAACCTTTCTGCACAGCCACATTGTTTTTCTTGGATTTAATTCAAATGTAAAATGAAAACAAGTTCTCATGCCCAGGAAATTGCAGCAAATATTGTATGTCAGCTCTTGAGTCCATCCCTGTGTATTTTCAATGGAAACTCTCAGCACCTGCCCGAGCCTATCTTCAAAAGTCTTTTTGCAATAGTTTTGGGGACCCTTCAGGGGTGGAAACCCTGAGACCAAAGAAGGACAGAAGGATGTGAAAAAGGAACTGCAAACTTCCATCTTACTCACATAATGCTTTAACACAAAAGGAAAAACATGCAAACCCCACATGCTCACCTTGACTGTAGTATATAACTGTGGTTTGTGGGGCAAAGAATAAAACCAGCTTGTGGAAGTTGCTCCAGAATAAGTTGCCTCAGAGATCAAACTGAAGGATAAAAAGGTGATTGCTATTTTTCATAAAGAGGCATTGAGTAACGGTGCCTCTCCCACAATGTGCTCAGGTTTTTCAGAGGATCACCCCTTCACACTGGAGGTGGGCAACCATGGTGAGTGTACTCTGTGCCCCTTGGCAGCTGCCCCAGCAGCAGCGGTGGTGACTGGCCCACTGAACCACCTGGGCAGCGATTCGAGACTCTCACCATTGCGCAGTGGGAGCAAGCCAGCACCCACTAACACACCTCAGTTACTCAAGGTGGTTCTCATCCTTTTGCCACTGAAAGTCAGACATATCTCATTATCCCATGAGAGTCCTGCTTGTGTCCTGCCTCAGCCAGGGAGATGGACAATGATGCCACCCTTGGGCTGCTTAGACTGAGCCTCCTGTTCAGCAAGACTTGGGCGTATGAGTGACCTTCACCACCTGGGAGCGGGCCAGGGCTCCCGCCCCTTTCCCATTCACCATCAGGATGCAGCTATAGCCCAGCAAGCTGCTCAGGAGTGGGAAATAAACGTGCTGCCTAAAGTTTGGGGCTGAGGGATGCCCTCCACAAGCTGAAGGGGATCTAGCGTGTCTCTCTGGCAATAGATGTGGTTGCCATGGTAACTTCGGGACTGCACACATCAACAGATTTTAACATCTTGGCAGTTTGGGAAGTGACTGTTTAGGCATTCCAATTAGGCTGGATATTTACACCTTTAAAGGTATCACACGCTTAAAATAAAAATTAAAAAAACCCCAAGTAGATCTATGTGAGAGAGCCTAATCAGTGCCAAATTAGAAAACAAGCCCTAAATATATCTTCAACGGAGGCACATTTGAAAAACAATTTCTAAACACAAGGAGGAAAGAGGAGCAAAGAAGGAAGACGAAACTCCCATTGAAAACAAACAAGCCACTGCCCATGGCTTGGCATCAGGTGACACCGCTCTGCTTTGTCCCCTGCCCCGGGTCCAGATCTGATCCCGGTTCAGGAGACAGCCATAGCCAGGGCCATTTTCAGTGCACCACAAGCATCAAGATAGACTGTATATACAGGAGTGGTTGGGAAGAGGATGCAGGTTGTGACACTGGAGCTGGAGGCATTAAATATGGGGCTTCATCTCCTGGGACGGCAGAGTGAAGCTCCCAGCCTGAGCCTTCAGCTAAAATCAGCTGTGAACCATACAATGCTGACTTTTAAATCACTCTTTGAAGTCTCAGGCTTAACCACTCCTGGAGGCATATAAAAAGCAGTTCACACCTCTCAAACCCTTTGTTTCACATAATCATGTTTACGCCTAATTCAGGTTTCCAAGGTGTTTATTTACAACAGGCTAAAGCTAGAGATGTGGAGACAGACCCACAAAATATAAAGTGATACTAATTAAAAAGGACCCTTGCAAGCTCTGATCCCAGAGCACCATCATGTTTTGAAAGCTTGCAAGCTCCGTGCCTGCAGAGTATGACAGCGCTCCTGCTGTAATTAGAGGGATGACTGTGCACACTGTTGCTGAGGAAGAGGAAATTGCCTCCGAATCAAGGAAATCTGAAGTCATTGAATCACACAGGGTTAGCATTTCCACACAGGTAGGGGAGAGGAAAGATGCATGACCACAGACATCAGCTTCAAATTTGTGACTGCTTTTCTCCCAGCCTTGTCCATAGGACACTTCTCATTTCGGCAGAGTCTTCTCTCATCCTGATGCATAGGCAGTTCCCACAAACCCGCCTTGTGCTTTTCCCTAGACATTATCTCCCTTCCCTCCCACCACTGCAAATTCACAGTACCTATTAGTTCCTTTTACCCCCATTTGTCGTAACTCCAGATCTAACACTCCCATCCCATGGCCACTTACTACTCCTGGCCACTGCTCATACTCTTGCATTGCCCCCTCCCTCCAAACACCCTTCTAGATGTCTGTGGCACATCCCTCTCCCAAATCCTCCCATATCCCCTCCCGTCTCTTAATGTCAATGATCTTCCCATCTAGGTCACTCCCCTACTCGACTGGGTGCTACGCAATGCTGGTTGCTCCTTCACCTCACTCCTTGATCCACCTCTCAAAGCCACCCTTCCTCTTGCCATTCACCATCTCAGTCCAGCCTCCTCGGAGGTGAAAACAGAGCAGCTTTTCAACCATCTGACCTTCCCTTCTGCCTCCTCCTCTGTAACCTCTTGTCTTCCAAAACACAGGAGTGTTTCACCTCCCTTCTGGCCCCTCCATCCATCTCATCTATCCTCTTCTCACAGTTTCCTGGCTCTTTTCTCTCCCTGCACAAGGATGTACAGTAACCCTACCTTAGAATGGACCTTCACTCTTGCCTGCTCCTCAAAATATACTCACCTATATCCACCCAACCAGTACCTGGAACTGTTTCCTTCTAATTGTGTCTTGGATGCTCTCCTGCCTTGCACTCAACAGAAACCTTTTTCACAGAGTTTCTAACTACCTTGTTTTGGCCAAAGGTTTGGTTGCTGCTTCATCTTGAGTTTCCTTGACCTAGAAGCCATCCATAAATCACATGACTGAGGGCAATTCACAGGTCAGTATCTCTTGCCTCAGTCTGCCAACCTCACAACTGCACCCACCTTACCTCTACACCTCTTTATCTACCATTTCAAAGTCAACTGAGTTTAAAAAAGTACAGTTCCTCAACCTTTTTGATAGTGTCTTTTGGTTTGCTCTAATTATTGCCATGTTAGCCTCTGCTCAGTCCTCTCTGCTGCTGTCTGTGCATTCTGTTCTGCATATGTCACTCTTCATATTCTTGTTTCTTGCTTGTGGCCTAGTCATGTACTTTGTCTTTCCATGGTATCTCTGTGTCATGCCATGCTGCTAAAATTCTCATTCCCCTGCAGCTGCACCACTGCAACACCCTTTTAATGTCCTCCTCATTCATACTGACCCAGGATGTTCCTAGAGAGACAGGGATCCTTGCCCATTACTTTGATCCCATACCTTTTTCCTCCACTGTGTTCCATTTCCCAGTTGCATTAAATGTGTCTTGTCTGTCTTAAATGTTCAGGCTGACCACCCTCATACTAATGTCTCATGCTCAGTATAAAATCAGAGCAGATTGTCAAATCAGCACTCATTCCAGGATTTCCTTCTCCAGCAAAAAAGTGTCTGCACTGACACGTCATTAGCCCTCTTCTAGTCTTTAAAACTCTTCCTTATCACGGTGTTTATGCAAAACATGGTAATTGTTAGACTATGGTTGAGATCAGCAGCAAATCCTGCTGACTGATACCATGCAGTGGTTTGTGTGGGCTCCACCATCTGCCTGCATCTGCCTTGCCTTACACGCACAGCATCAGCTTCTCAGGGCAGTGGCAATCTTTTGACTTGAGGCAGACTGACCTTAGCTACATGTGGTTTTCACCTGTAGGAATTTATGCTGCAACAGCTCTCTCTCAAATTTACCACCTTCACATAAAAGCACAAGGCCTGCCCTTAATATTAGTATAATATGTCTAACTGGCATGAAAATAATTTAATTACATTTGTAAAGGAAAGATGATGTAAAATCAAAATAGTCAGTATTTTTATCAAATATCTATAAACAGAATAAATATATTAAATTATTCATTAAACCTTTTCTACTCTAAAACAAGACTCTTCTTTCTACATGCTTTTCCTGCTTAATTAACTACCATGAAATTGGGGAAAGTTGCATTTACATAATCAAATCTATATCAAATCAATGTAACTAAACCAGTGCACACCTATAATGTAGACATTTAAACCAGTGTTATCCCTACACACACTGCTTTTAGCTAGCATTGATGAATCACAGTAAACTGATTTAAGCAAAGGATGAAATTCGTTTATGTAGATCTAATTAAGATGTTTGTACGTTTTTAACAAGATCTGTGTTAAACTGAATTCTTGAAAGTGGTGCAAGTTTTTTGTATAATCAAAGTTTTGGCCTCCTGTCCCTTCAGTTCCCTTGCAAGTCCCGAGCCATGGTCTGAAGGCCATCCGCTGACGAGGTCTGAAGAACCGACAGATCACATGGTGCTACTGACCCCCAGCTCATTTCCAGGCTTTCAGCCTCTTTATTGCTCAGAGGAACTTCAGGTCAGTAAAAACAGCAGGAGAGAAGGAGGAGTAGCCAACCTCAGCTGACCTCTGTCTCACGTACTCACCCGTCTGGTGAGGCTGCATGAGTGAGTGCCTCTCTCAACGTCTCTTAGTGCTCATCATCCCACAGCTGTCAGATCCTCTCCCGTGAGAATCCCTTATGAATCGGTTAAATTGTGGGATGGCTCTTTTAATATCAGAACGGCACTGCGCTCATTGCCCTGAAAGCCTTAGGAGGACCCACTCTGTTCCTCCAGATTCAGTGTGCATAAGGACCACTGTTGGATGAGAAGAAAAAGGCTTTGAAATTTGTAGACTCTGCTTTCAGTGATTCCTTATGAATATTAAAATACTTCTCTCTCACACTGGGCTGCAGGTCCACTGAACACTTTCAAATTTATCTTTTTAATTCCGAGATCAATTCAATTGCAGTTCAATTCAATTTTTGTAGGTTAAAAAAAAAGAAGCCAGTTTTGGGACAGTATCTTCTTATCACACTGTCTTAGCTATTATATTTCATTTGTATTATCCTGCATCTAAGGGCTTTGTTAGACCCAGCTGTAACCTTTCAGAGCTTCTGAATGAAGACAAGGAAAGTCAGGAATTAATCTTTATGCTAAAGCTTTTTTAAGCCATTTCAATTGCTTAACCTGTAATTTGGCATAATATTGTGGGGTGCGTCATGCTGTGGAACTAACTGTTCTTAAATTATTCTATTTTAACGAGCAAATTTCTCCATTTTAAGGTTATGTCATGGTGAAAAACAGTCTTAATTTTAATGAAACAAATATTTTTCTCTCTGTGTGTTTCTATGGTAAATATATCAGCCTGAAGCCTTGAGGGTGCTGCTCTGTCTTGCAGCAGACTGTCTCAGTCATTATGTCTCAGTCATAATTTAATCATTCGGTTGCATAGGGTAAATCTGTAGCCCAAATTACTCTGAAGTGGCTGCCTAGCAGGAGGGACATTTATGTCCATTACACTTCCTTATCCAAGAAATGGCACAACTAGGGGATGAGACACAATTTTGTAGCTTTAGCTTTTAGGAAGGACACTAGACTGAGCGAAGAACACAAAGATGATGAAAAGGTGAATGTTGGATCCCTTTCAAGCTTGTCAAAACATGGCTACCACTATTATATCCAGGAGAAAACCTTCAAGTATCACAAAACTGTGAGTTCACAGGCCAAAAGTATTTTCTTCTAAACTGTCTTAGTCTTTGAGTGCGTGACACTTCTAATGCGCTTGCCAGCATGTGCTTAATGCAAAATGATCTGAAGAGCTTTTTAGCCTGTTGCTTTGCATCCAAGCAGAGATTTATGTCTGCAGAACAGGAAATCCTCAATGAGGCCAAATGTCTTGTGCCATTAAATGGGCTGTTGAACATTGCTGAACTTACTTCGAAGGAGTTAAAACCCCTTTGTTGCTTACCATGATTCGTTGCAATGATTAATTCCATCTTCTTTGAACTTTTTTTTTTTTTTGCCAGGAAAGGGTTTTTAGGCCTAAAAGCCAACAGGTGATGGGACCTGGGAATCAGATAATCGAAGCATAAATTTTATCCTGCTTTGAAGAAATTTATTGTAATTTTGAGTCTGTTCTATCCACGGCAGCAATCTTCAGCTCTATACCCAAGCACGGAATACTCACTGATCCACACGTACTTGTAATGTGCACTTTTTAAAATTCCCCCAGCTGCACGCTAACAAATGTCATCAGATTCAACAGACGGCAAATCAGGTAGGCAAAACATAGAAACCGTTTTGAAAATCTGCCAAAACAGAATCATCTCGACATCCAGCTGCCATTTAGCACACAGACTATTCTGTGTGACAGGGATGCAGACAAAACCAGGCAAAGGGAACAGCTTCATCTGGATACATTTCTAATCAATTCATCTGAATCCTCAATTGTAGTTGAAGTTAGCAGAGTCCTCGACAAAGATAAATACAGATCAATAAACATCCTATAAATGGTGACATACATCTTAGCAGGGAATCTAGATTTATGCTAATCTGAAAGGGCTCGGCAAGGATGCTTTCATATTCATTGCTTCTTTTTTAAGGGTACATTTTATAATACCCCTTTATAAAAAGGAAAGCCAAGATCCCTGGTGGGGGCAAAGTCCTTCCCCTGTACTCATCTCACAGGAAGATGTTACCAACCTCTGCTCCAGCGCTTCAGAGTTACACAATATTTAGAAATGTCACCTGCAGTTACCAAAACCTGCTGAGCTTAAGCCCATTGGTTTATTTGGAGATTTTTTCCATTGAAAAATGTCTCTGTATTGACAGCTATGGATATATCTTGGCTAGGATAGAGTGCTTTCAAAAAATGTTTTTAAGTACCATTTTAAACCTCTAGTCTAGGCAGAATAGGCTACTTTTTCATGTGATGAATATGCATCATAGAAGCTATGGCATATAAACAATACCTATACACATAATTAGTATAGATATTTATGTATGTATAAATCTAAACATGAATTTTCTAAATAAGCATACACACAGAGATATACATGTAGAGAGAGAGACATAAAAATACTATTAAAAACAAACAGAAAGCTCTATCCATTTGGTGCATGACTATGCAGGTACTCTGTGTTCCAAGTGCTGCTCAAAGGTGTGAAACTTTGTCACTGTGATTTATCTGGGAAATAAAACATGCTGTTCATCTCATCCTGTGCGATTTTTCCCTGCTCTACCCACTCCTCAGTGCTGCCTCTAACCCCCAGTAGCCTAGACACTATTTTACTGTCCCCTAGCCTTCAGATCCTGAGTTTATTACAATAATTTGCCTCCTGGCTCACTGCCATAGCCTCTGTGCAACTCAATAACCCTATTTCACTGATACCTCTGGGAGGTTTTTTGCAGACAGGGGCACCGAAAATCCCCCATACAGTAAGCTTTCTTTCAGTGCTGGAGCATCTGAAATTTCAGTACCTTATCTCAAACCTAGAATCTTTCAGGACTAAAAGCCATTTGGTTTGTTTGTTTTGTGGGTTGGGGTTTTTCTCTGTGTGTTTTTGGTGGTTTTTTTTTTTGTTTTGGGTTTTTTGGGGTTTTTTTTTGGTTTGGTGGTGTGCTTTTCATTTTTAATTCTCCTTATGGCTGTTGCTGGATGCTTCAGTGGAAAGGGATAAGAAAACCTCTGTTGTCTAATCCAGCCTCTCTGAAGATGTCAGCCTGACTCCAGGCTTGTTAGAAAGCAGTTTAAGCCACAGGATCCTAAAGCTTTACATTCCTGCCTGGGAGCATGAGCTTTAAGCACAACCTCTCTTGATAGTCTTTTACATATAAATGTGCAATCCCTATCTGAAAGTTGCTGAATTACTGACCTTAGTGATTTCTCAAGTAACCAAATTTTCACTTTCTGTTTATGGGGAAAAGCCCTTTTACCATTTTTGAATTTACAACTTTTTCATTTCAATGACTCTTTCAGCAGTTTTAGTTTAGCAGATCGGGAAGAGATGTTCCCATTCAACTTTTTCTGTGCTGTTCATTCCTTCATAGACTTTTCTCTTGAGCCCTCTTTTTTATCTTCTTTCCAAGTGAAACAAACTCAGTCTTTTCAATTTCAAGCACGTAATGTTACACTATTTACTCTAAGACCAGCATATATCTAAGCAGCAGCAGATATAAAACATGAAAAAGAATCCTGAACTTAAACACACAGTCTGCATCATCTGCCATAAATCCTAAGAAGTCAATTAAAAAGTTCTTTGGCCAGTATCAGTGATGTGTAATGGGAGCATTTACTTGATTGCTAATGGCTAGGTTTACATGATGTCTCAAAGCATCAGTTGTGAGGGTTGGCAGCAGCACAGCACTAGGACTGTGATCATCACTATAAATTAAGTTTATGTTGATATAATTAGCAGTTCCAAGCTAATGTAATATTTATATTGATCCTAGTAAAATCAATGCTGCACCAGTGAAAACATACTCCAAAAGTTCATGTGGCCTGCTACATGGGATTCCAGCTGTTTTGCTTATTTCGAAAGACAGGAAGATGGAGAAACTCAGAAGTTTGGCTGGTGCTCAGGACCTCTGTGGGGGCAAAGCCTGCTCTTGAGTCCTTTTTCTGGGTGGAGTGAATGTGGAAATCCCCAGGGGAATCCAGACCCGAGTATGATGAAGAACTGTACAAACAGCAGGGTGTGATGTTTATGAGCATTAGCTTTAGTCCTTCTCTGACATGCATTTACAGAGTGGTGACTGTGTTGATTTTGGTGTACTAAAACACAGCAAGTTGTTTTCTCAAAGCCTGCTACGCAAAGATTAGGAATAAGGCAGCCTGCAGCTGGCTGGGAGCACACAGACAAGACAAGATGGCTATGCTCCTCTCTCTGGCTTACACTTAGGTTTAGTTTGCTCACGAGATAGCTACTTCTCCAAACAGGGTTGTTTGCTATTTGTTTTGCTTAACCTCTCAGAGAAAGCTGTCTCTTTGTTTAAAAAGAGTTTAAAACTTTGTGCTTTTAGTTCTCAAAAATGTCTCACAAGATGTCCTTTCATTTTGATACCTAACCCAGTGCTGGCAGCAGTTTACATTAAACCTCTGCTTAATTGCACTGTATAAATAACATTTATCATGCAGGAATAGCTACAGGCCCCAGCTATGCTGGGACCCTCAGGTGCCAGCCCCTGTACAAGGAGTGAGTTAATAATAGCCCCTGGAGCAAACATCTTTAGTGTCTTAATGCCAGGTACCTGAGGGATGGGGCTTGCCCTGGCAAGTTGCGAGCTACATTTCTGCCACTCTTTGAGGGGCTGAAAGGAGGGTTTCTGGGGGGCTGCTGTGCCACTGTAAAACCCAGCTGAGCACCCAGGGTCTCCTGCAAGAACCAGCTGTAGACTCATCCCTGGGCTGGTAACGTGGCCACCTACCTGGGCAGCAGGTCATGCCAAGCTGTGCTCAGCCTGGGCTAAGCCTTGCCTTTGGATGAGACCTCGAGTTTCATAACTCCTGAACAAAGGAGGGGATATGTAGCAATACCATCATTTTTTTTGTTTCTGACTGTTACAAACAAAGTGATGTGTGAAGAAGAATTTATGGAAAAAAAAAACAAACCCCAAACAAAAACCAACAAACCCCAACCAACTCACAACACATAATTATTTTAAATTAAAACAGCTAACTAGCAAAACAACGACAACAATTGGGCTGAGCATAGTCTTAGATTTGGAACAAAAACAGGAAGCTAAACTCTCTGCTGGCTGAACTCCACTGAAGCCAATGTTTTGCTAGCAAAGAATTTGGCTCTGAGTTTCCCAACAACAATAATAAAGCAAGAGATTTATTGCCTAAGTAAAAGAGCAGACACTGCTCTCTGTATTTCAGTGCCCTTCTCCCAAAGCTTTCCTCCAGGTGAGCCAGTGTGATGATATGCTGCTAGTCCCTATGGAATGTGCTGATGAAGGGTAAGAGAACCAAACCAGTAAAATTAACTTTGGGAGAACAGAGAAAAAAAAAATCTGCAATTAAAATTCCAGGTAAATCCACAGCTGAGACAATGAAAGGACTTACAGTGTTCCTACCAGTTTTTCCTGTGTGTGGCAGAGAGAAGAGTGTGATTTGGATGAAGGGGTGCCATCTACCTCTAACCAACAAAATCAGAAATAATCACCTTTTCCATGATGTGCCTGCAGGGGTGCAACTCAGGTTGCACTCACAGAATCAGCTCTAACAAGAGCCCGGAGTCCATGTCACCAGCTCCCTTGCACAGCCCACATAATGACATTTTTTGCCTGTATCTGCTCTTCCACTTGGTCAGTAAATCTGTTGTTTCACTGTACACTGCTGTTTGGAGACTTTGAGCTTCACTCAGGTGTCCTGAGGATCTTGCATCACTGTTTGGTGTGTGAACTGCCAGAACATGGGGCAAGGGGAGGTCTTTGGTGAAAATACAGCACATCCAATGTTTTCACCTAGAGAGATATCAAGAACTGAGCAGCTGCCCATGGGTGCAGGAATGCAAACACTAATTCCCACCTCATGGAGGTTACTGAACTTCTTGGAGGCAGCAAAGGTGGTGTGAGTTGTGGGTGCATGGAATTGGTTCAGGCAGGAACCTGGCACTGCCATGGTCCTCGAGGCTCAGACGGAAGCAGGAGCAGCCAAAGTGCCATTTGGCCACCGTACCACCCTGTCAGCTGTACCCCGCTCTGGAGCAGGGGTGCTGCTGATTGCAGTCGCTGCTTTCTCAGAACAACAAGGCTGCAGATAATACTGGAAAATTATGATTTCAGCTGGTTTGAGATCCATAGCATTTTATTCCCTCTCTTAAAACATAACCAGGGGAATCAGGGGAGCCATTCTGAGCCTTGTTAATCAGAAAGGGCCTTTTAAGTGTTGCACTGTCGATATATAACTTTTATGAAATTGCATTATAAATGCCAGTTTTAGACAACTAGCATATTTGAATAATGTTTTTAAATGCAATGTTACTTTCACGCTTGCTAATGAAAGGCTGATAACTGAGGACGGACCAAATCATAAACAGATGGGGAGATGTGACCCTCTCCTATAGGGCTGGAGATACCCCTTCAGCAGCAATCCCCCTCTGTAGCCAGAAGGCCTGGCCCTACACTGGCTACCAGCTTCTGTGTCTCCAACAAGAGCCAGGAGAGGGATAACAGGCTACTTAATGGGTATATAATCTTTCCATGAGCAAAGGGATTTGACAGAATTTAAAAGGGACTTTTAGGTGTTATGGCCAATGAAAAGTGTTTTTAGCTTGCTCAGGATCCCCTGCTGCAGTAGCTGAGGTATTTCAGAACCCAAGCTAACACACTGCTCAGCAGAGTCTCACACAGACCCTGCCTGGTTGCAGCCTGTATTCAAAGGCTGTCTCCTAACACAGCAAATTAAACCTCTCCCTCTGCCAGTAAACCAGCAGCAGCAGGCAAACATGCTCTGCTGCACAAGGCAGCCTGGTGCTCCTGCATCCCTGTGAACCAGCCTTTCTCAGTGCTCTGAGTTGGGAAGCATCCTAGTTTTGTGCAGCGATGCCTGCAGCGGTCCCTGCAATCCCTATGTCTATCCAATGTGTAATTCAGAAGTTGCTGTGCTTTGCGTGGGGAAATACCTCTGAGTGGAAGCAGTAGGTCTCCATGGTTTAGCATATTATTCCTGCACAACAAATACATGATAAAAGCTTTATACTGATATGAAAAAAATGATGCTAATCAGAAAGCTCTTCCTGCTTAGGAAGAGGTTGGAAGGAAGTCTGTAAACAGAGAGCAGTGTGACCTCAGCGTCCTTTACTCTCCCCACAAATCTCAGAGGTGAGACATGATACACTCCAGGGATGGAAAATGAGGAGAATACATAAGCGTGAACACACACACACACAATTCATCATGCAGGAAACTTTGCTGGTTTATAGTGTTTTCTATGGTTAAAAAGTGTGGAGGTCAATGTAGGTAAATTTGAGATTGAAATAAGTTTTGATTTCAAAATAACATGCACTGATTTCTAAATAAAATGCCCAACCCCATGCAGAGAATGGGTTCCTGTCTAAATAGGGACGAACAGAAAGAACCTAGGCAAACTGCTGAGGGCTTCACGTGGCAGCTGGTTACCGCAGTCAGGAGGAGGCTCTGTTGCTGTGCAGATTATCTACCCAGAGGATGTTCCTGAGCCTCTCTAAGAATCTGTTTACTCTCGGAAGGTGTCATGGCACATCTCTGGATTAAATTTGATTTTGTGTGGGGATAAAAAGCTGTTTCCTTCCAAATCACAAGTATCATACTTCTTCCCTCACTTTTTCTTCCCTCAGATGATCTGGCAGTTCCAGCCTTCTCTAGCTAACTGGAAAGTTAGTTGGAAAGAGATGTATTTCAGCTTGGAACAAGGCTTGAGATGGGACACTGCTCCATTTTCTGCAAATGGCTTTGCTCCTGGCAGCCATCCCTCTGCCATTGCACACTGCCCTGGGCTCCCCTGGCATGTTTGTCTCCAGTGCTTTGAAGCCAGGGTGATGAGGAAGGGCTGCACAAGGAGCAAGAAATGGGAGGCTGGAGGGCTTGTAGCAGGTGCCAGGGGCTTTGTCATCAGGAGCAGTGGAGTGTGTTATTTCCACCCCTTGCCCCCCCATCTGCCTTTACACAAGACCCCTCTTCCCAGGAGGGTGAAAGGGCATTTTATAAATACAATTACAAAACTGTTGGGATCAATACCACGAGGCAGATGGATAGCTCAGCAGAAACAGATAGATTAGATGGTGAGATAAAATAGATTAGTCAAATTGATCCAGGACTGGTGAGATAAGGTCCTTCCCCAGCAGGCAACAATGGTGCATGTGAATATGCCTCTGTGACCCCACGCCCCTCCGTTGCTTTCCCATCTCTTCGCCCTTCATCCGGCTTCATGTTACACTGAACCAGAAGAACAAAACCAAAACCAAACACAAACAAACAAACAAGAAAAAGAGAAAGCAGAGATAAACACCACTAGGTGACTCAAAGCCCTCTCCTCCCCATCCTCCCCCCTTCCCAGCCACGTGCAGGATCTTTCAGCTGGGTGCTTTTCTTCTCCTTTCTACATCAGGATCCCAAAGTTTGCCACTGACAAGAGGAACAATAGAAGGAGCTGGGAGCTGTGGCATTGGATTCAATAAAAATGGGGCCTGCTGCCTAACGCTCCTTTCCCGAGAACAAGTGTGATATAAGACTACTTGAATTCTCTGGGTAAATCCAGGGGAACTGCATGAAACCTTGTCTAACTAGGAGGCTTGGTGGAGAGGTGTGTATAGCATACACAAATGATAAGCATACTGGCCTTTGGTTTTCATTGCAACATATCTGCCCACACACATTCCTCTAGCAAGACAGTTGGGAATGACAAATCTACCCCAAACCACACCTGTCCATCAAAATCCAAGGAAATAATAGCAAATGCTACTTGTGTACCACATAGCAAATTTACCATTGTAGGAGAAATCTTAACTTTGGGAACACTTTTGAGTGCTAAATTCCACAATATCTATGGCTTTATATTTAAATTCCTTCTACTCCTTTTATTTTTTTTCCCTGAGGAAAAAAAGAAGAGAAAATGAAAAAGCCAGAGACACACTGCTTTTATAAATGCAGTTCCATCAGCAGCGCTGGTAATTTCTTTTACCTTTGGCTATTTGGCTCACATGACTGACATGCCACATGTTACAAAAAAGCCACTCTTCAGAGGAGAACAAACATGCCACTTTTTTCAGTCCCAAACTGCCTCTGCCCTACAGCTTGTACCAGAACCAGGAATAAATGGATGGGCATTCAGTGAGGCTGGTGGGAGACAGCCTCCCAGCCTTGCTTTATGCCCCGAGGGAATGAGACCTTCATGTGCAGATTTTGCCAAAAGGTCAGGGCCCAATTTATCTAACAGATTTAATGAAGTGCCCTATTTAATGTTACAGTAGTCCATGGAGTGGCATCCCGCTCTCCATCCTCCACGCTCTTCATGTCTGCAGACTGTTAGATCTTCTTTCTTTTGACCTCATGGCAAGCTGGTTTAAGGGGCTCAGATGGGAGAAAAGTAACTCTACGGCAAGCAGAGAGGCACTTGGTGCTGGTTCAGCCCACTGAGGTGTCTTGCTGCTGGCTCAGACAGAAATAGACGGGAGGGAACAGATAGCCAGAGACAAAAGAGGTAAGGGAGGAGTAACACTGCCCCTTTAAGCAGTCATAGGCGATTAGTTCAGTTTAGCTATAGCCTTAAATGACACTCTGAGGCTTAAAGGGCCCAAACCATGTGTCTCACAAGAGGAATTGATAAACTCAATCCCTGGTCTTGCAGTGGGATTTGTTATTCCCTCATAAAACAGCACCAGTTAAAAAAATTGAAGTCTACTTATGAGTAATTTCCTTACAAAGAAAAATTGAATTTGTCAAAGTTTTCCTTTGAAAGAAAAGACCGGACAAAAAAAGAGTTCCAAATCAAAATATTTCTATCCAGAAATCTTAAAACTGCAGAGTTTCGTGGCGCTCAAGAGACCCTCGTCCAGAGCCTTGCCCCAAGGCAGGATCAGCTGTGCTCAGTCTTCCCTGATGAACATTTCTCTGGCATCCAGTGGTGAAAACGTTGCCGTAGGAAGAGGTTAGCCAAAAGTCTCATGCTTCCATTCTCCCCCATGGCTTAGGCTGTTCAGACCACATCTCCCAAAATATATGCAGTTGCTGTAAGTAGAGACAGGAACTGGTTTGATCAGGAAACCTCTGTGAAGAACATCACACAAAACCTGGTACCTCTTGATATTCAAAGCCCCACGGCAGCACATGCACACAGAGAAAATTACAATGTGTCAGAGCAGGCACAGTAAAGCACATCTGGACGATCGGTCTAAAAATTTTTTGATTTTGGCACCCAACTCTGTTTTTCCAGTGTTAACTGTCTCAGCTGTGTCTAGCAGGTAGGCACATGTAGGATGCCCATAGCAATCACCTTATCTCACCTACATGGATTGCCACAGTCTCCTGCTGGTGGAGACGTTAATGGATCAGTAATTTCAGCTGCTGGCTGACGTGGAGAGCAGAAGGTATGGAAAGTGGCTTTTGCCCCTGGGTACAGCACAAATATGCAATGAGTCTGTGCATGATCAGCAGAGTTGCTTTTTTGCTGCTGTTGACATTGAGAGAAAAAGGAGGGCTAAGGAAAACCTCCCTCCCTTCTTGGATGCAGCAGGAAACATAGTGACAAAGGATGAGGATAAAGGCTGAGGTACTTAAAGCCTTCTTTAATAGTAACAGCAGTTGTTTTCCAGGTACCCAATCCCCTAAGTGGGAAGACAGGGACTGGTAGCAGGACGAAGCCTCCATAATGCCAGAGGAAATGGTCAGTGACCTGTTACTCCACTTAAGACACACACACAAAAGTCAATAGAGCCAGATCAGATCCACCCAAGGGGAGGGAAGGAAATGCTCGCTGAGCCACTTTCCATCATTTACCAGTAGTCCTGGCTAACGGGGGAGGTCCCATTGACTGGAGGTTACCAAAGGTGATGTCCATCTACAAAAAGGGCTGTAAAGAGGATCTGGGGAGCTACAGGCCTGTCAGCCTGACCTCAGTGCTGGGGAAGGTCATGGAGCTGATCGTCCTGAGTGCCATCATGGGCGCATGCAGGACAACCAGGTGATCAGGCCCAGAGAGTGGTGATGAAGATAGTTACTTCCTGGGGGTGGCCGGTCACAAGTGCTGTTCCACAGAGCTCAGCACTGGGGACAGTCCTGCTTAATATCCTTATCACCAACCTGGATGAGGGGATTGAGTGCATCCTCAGTCAGTTTGCAGACAACACCAAGTTGGGCAGGAGTGTTGATCTGCTGGAGGGCAGGAGGGCTCTACGGAGGGATCTGGACAGGCTGGAATTGGGGCTGGGGCCAACTGTATGAGGTTCAATATGGCAAAGTGCCAGATCCTACACTTGGGCCACAACAACCCCATGCAACACCACAGGGTTGGGGAAGAGGGGCTGGAAAGCTGCCCAGTGGAAAAGGACCTGGTGGGCCTGCTCAACCGTGGCTGAACAAGGGCCAGAGTGTGTTCCCAGGTGGCCAAGAAGGCCCATGGCATCCTGGCCTGTATCAGCAATAGTGTGGCCAGCAGGACCAGGGCAGAGATTGTTCCTCAGTATTCAGCACTGGTGAGGCCACACCTCATGTGCTGTGTCCAGTGTTGGGCCCCTCACCACAAGAAAGACATTGAGGGGATGCAGCGGATCCAGAGAAGGGCAACAGAGCTGGGGAAGGATCTGGAGCATAAGTCCTATGAGGAGCAACTGAGGGAGCTGGGGGTGTTTAGGCTGGAGAAAAGGAGGCTCAGGGGGGACCTTATAGCTCTCTGGCTGAAAGAAGGGTGTTGCCAGGTTGGGGTTGACCTCTTCTCCCAGGTAACAAGTGACAGGACCAGAGGAAATGGCATTGAGTTGCACCAGGGAAGGTTTAGATTGGATATTAAGATGAGTTTCTTCACAGAAAGTGTTGTCAAGCATTGAAACAGGCTGACCAAGAAAGTGGTTGAGTCACAGTCCTTGAAGGTATTTAAAACACATGTGGATGTGGCACTCAGGGACATGATTTAGTGGTGGATTTGGCAGTGCTGGGTTAATGGTTGGACTTGATGATCTTAAAGGTCTTTTCTGACCTAAGAAATGTTATGATTCTATTCCATAATTCTGTGAATGGCAGAGAAGACTTTTGTTCTCAAGAATATAAATTGCAGAGAACTTGAGCCATTATATTAATAATATTATTCATGTCTGGTTATATAATAAATTGAAAACAAATGTGGCTTCCATCTGATTTGCAGCAGTTAATATACAGAAAAAGTTACATTAAGGGAAAAAAGAAAGGCTAGTCAGCTGTTCAAAGGTGTGACATCTATGCAAGAAGCCAAGTCAGAGAAGTGTAAGTGATTAAAGTGGCCAAGTTAAACAAGATACAATTAAAGCCACTGCTTCCCCACCATCTCCCCAAAATTTCCAAATAAGGGTTTATGGATCCTGGGAGACCAGGTTAGCCCTAATTGTATCTTGTTTAACTTGGCCAATTAAACAGCAAACTCCTCTCAGAGCTGGCCCTGCCTGCAGATATCACACCTCCTTTGCTTCTGACTGCTTTCTTCAGTTTTTGAAGCATATATACCATATATTTTTATTAGCTCTTGAGAATGTGTTTCTAAAAATGCCCTTTGGTTCATACCCATTGCAACTATACGAACAGTCTTTTCGACCATATGCCATTTCCATGGAATAGTGGGAATTGTCACCTTCAGCTATGATACCCTCACCTGCAGACTTTTCAAAGAGTGAACATTGACTTTTCAGAAGGATTTGGGAGAAGACCAAAACCACCTCTTGCCTCAAGACCCCATTCACAGCAGGCTGGAGCTGAACTGCATGGGAAGACAGTGAGCTGGCACTGCAGATATTTAGGATGGGGAGAACTGCTTTTCAGAGGAGACAAAGGCTAACACCTGAATGGAAGAAGAGGGGACTGCACTTACTCTGGGATAAGTGAGCAAGCAAGAGAGTGAAATGGCCTCCTACCCCTATAGATTATCAAAATATGGAAGGGAAATGATGAATTTGTTACTGCTTTTCAGTAATTATTTATACTCAAAATTTGGGATTTTGGGATGCCTCTACCTAAATTAATAAAGCATACAAAATATTTTCAGAGGCCAACTGGTCTTCTGCCTGCAACAGGATTCTTTGTTTTGTTTCAATCTATTTTAAAATGAAGGAAACAGTCACTGCAGTTATGTGAACATCTCAGGCAAGGATCTGAAGCTTCAGAGGCTCACTTAGTGCATTTTACTAGTAGCTACTCCACTTTTGCATGAGGACTACACATAAGACCATCCTCAAAAGAGCCCCAGGTTGGGGGAAACTCCTAATTGTCTATTAAATAAAACAATACACAAATACTTAATTATTACAGAGGAACGGAGCAATCATTATTCTTACTTCTGAGAGGGGAAAATGGGCAGAGTGACCAAAAACCTGACAAAAGAGGCATGCCAAGCCCCAAAGCAGCATTACACTACATTATGTCACAAAACTGCCCAGCCTGAGGGACAACATGTCCAGTTCTCAGGTGGGAAAAGAGAAGCAGACACCCACAGCTCTAACTCCAGTTCTGTTCAAGACTCATCTCAAACAAGTATCTCCAATTCATTTTCCCGTAAGTAAAACAGTGACCAGGCTTCTCCAATTCACTGAGAAGTGGTAGCCAATAATGTTCGTTTATCACCTTGAAAGAGTCAGGTGCCATGCAAATGCATATGGAATGCTAACAACATACCTACAGCACTTTCTGGGTCCCAAGAAGAGCACATACCCTTGTCCAGGGGTGCAGCACCAGCACAACCAGGCTTCTGGTGGATTATAAATGATTAGGAAACACTTTTTTCTTTGCTTTACCTTCAATTTCTTAAAATCAAACTGCTACTGATAAACTTGATTAAGAGTACATCTGGAAAATGTTTTGATTGCCATTTGTTGAAATTTCCTATGCATTAAAATGCATAAGAGTTTTAAAAAAAATTCGGCATGACAAGCTGCCTGAGGAAGTATCCTAAGTAATGCAGAGCAGTAATAACACTGATGAGTGAGCTTCTCCCACTTGTATGCAGGAATCAGCAGATGGCACTGTAACAACACATAGTTTTCCAAATTCTTTCTCCAACTGGGCAAGAACTGCTGGGTTAATGAAGAAACAATACCTTCTTGTTGTTATTGTGAATAAGTCATTTTGGGGAAGGGGGGAGAGGGGAAGGTATGAGAGATAGTTGCTGCTTCACCTAAAAACTCATGTTGATCCATGAATTGTAACTCCATACTGCCTGGATGTCACCTGAATAGCTCTGGCTTATGTATACAGTTAAATAACGAAGGCACGCTAACAAGTGAAGTCTCTAGGTCATCTTCATTTTGTCTTTTACAGCATTTTGAAATGTTCTTTTAGCAGGAAATTACTACATATTTATATAGCTGTGTATGTATGTACAGACATATACATATGCACATCATTTGAATTAATCAAAACACAGAAACTTCCCTAAGGTTATGAAGCAAGGCAGTGGCAGAGCAAGAAATGGAAGCCAAGAAAACTCTAATAAACAGCTGTAACAGAAGTACCTTATTCATGCGTGAGTCACTAACACATAATTACTCTGATAACAAATAACACATTCTTGGAGAGTCTCAGTTTTGATTTATGTCATAGTTTCAGTAAATATAGAGGAGCTGCCAAATTTGCCTATATAAATTCCAGTGATCTCATTTATTTTAATCAGAAGTTTTGGAAAAATTAGACAAAAGGAGCTTCCCCCCTTCTCCCTTCTTTTAATTTTACCTTATTAATGTGGTGCTCTGGCATGAGGCTCTGTTTTGAACTCTGCTGAAGGAGCAAGCATTTCCAAGGCCTGTTTATGACAAGATATAATTAATACCAGGGAGGAATTAAAGGAGATTTAGACAAAAAATACTGTACACATTTGGAGTTAAATAACAATTTGGCCTCATTAAAACAGGTTTCCACTTGCGACTAATTTTATTCCTGGTTACAAAGGCCATCGTTTGTCTGAGCAAAGATGAAAAAGTAGCTGTTAACATAGTGCAAATGAGAGTGAAATTGGAAGGGACATGTATGTTAATGAGCATCCAAGTGCCCTACAGTGTGCAAAAGCGAGCAGAGAAAAAAAACCCAGATTCCCCTGATACTGTTGAAAAGCTAATGATTATTTGACATGGCAAGGAATGCCCTGAACCTGCAACCTGCTTTACATGAAGATACGGTTGTTTGCAGGATCGGGTGCTACCTCAAAACACTTTGAGGACAATATTAATTTCTTCATAGGATATTAATTATTCATTTGCAGTTTTGGAAATAATTTCATTTCCTTGCAAGGGAAGATCTGGCAAGAAGTGGCATTAACTGAGCACTTAGAACCTGCCCTGGGCGCGTGAGCTCTGGTTGTCTGTATGTGGTGATGCACTTAGCTAAATCCCTGGGTGTATATGCAAGTTGTTGATTCTCTCCCTCAGTGCAAAATGTATCACTGGGCTTGTGAATAAGCAGACAGAGTGAGCTATGTTTAATGCAGATTTATACAGTATGCACACTCATCAAAGCCAGAATGACCACATTTTCCTAAAGTCTGAACAGAATTTGGCCTATCAGACTTGCATTAAAACTCTACTGAATGGTTTTGTGTATGGGATTCCAAAAATCAATACTGAAACTTCTTAGTTAAGGATAACTAATTGAAAGCAGAGACACTTGAGCCCTCTCCCATCAACAGCCCAAGCACCTGGCCATCAAAGAGAAGAGAAGCTCGGTCCCCTCACAGTGATTTAAACAATAATAGATCTGTCCCTTTTGAATGGAAACCCCATAAGCGGGAGAGCAGTGTTGAGCGCAAAATATGTGCAGGAGAGACACCATGTGCTGGTCCCAGCAACAAATTCCATTTGTTCTGTGAGTACCCAGAACAGTGCTATGTACTCCTAAGTGCTGCCCACGGGCACCTCAGCTATTTTGTGTGCAGCCTTGTGGGTGCCTTGTGCACGTCCACAAACAGGCTGAGCATTTTTGACACCTTTCTGCCCATAGTAAAATCCAAACCATCTCCATGGACTTGGAAAATACGATGGAAACTTTGTCTCGAATTGCTGGCCAAATGTGTTTGCAACAGCCTGAATTTGCAATGGATCTCTTGTCTGGGGCACCTTCTATCTGCTGCAAGAGCAACAGAAGTGGCACTCTGAGCTCAAAAAATCAAACCTGGGCAGGATTTAAGCCTGCAAAGGCATTTCTACTTCCTCCCAAGTGGTGCTGCAAGCATAGAAAGAGCTCTTGGACATATATCCAACCTAAAAAAAGCACTATTATCTCTAAAGCAACTGTTTTGCCTTGTTGCTGAAAATCTAAATGGGGGTCAGTAATGTCTCAATACAAAACATTCTATTGTTTTAAACACTGCTGTGTTTATTTCACCCTTTCCATTCATTATGCAAAGAAACATTGCGAGATAAACAAGAAGCATGAATGGTTGCATGGAGCCTGCCAGAATTCCCAAATATTTCATATTTTGGCCCCTGGGATGAATTCAGTCTCCAGACCACCTAACTAGAGAACAATATTGTAAACGTATTTGGATACTGTAAAAGTATTTGGCCAAGATTACAGAAACTTCTGAGTTAAATCATTTTGCACTGCTCTGCTAACAAAATTTCTTCAGTATCCTCCTATTTTTTTAGATCACACCTTGCCAGGGTGGTCTTACGCCTGCACACCAGCCACCAGCCCATGGAAATACTGATTCAGTGATGATGTCTGCAGTATTTTCCAGACATGGAGCCTTTAGAAACCCCTCTGGGTAGCCCTCGAACTTTGCCATAACTTTGCAAAGGGTTTGAGATAGAGCCTGGGTCAAAAGGGGTTTAATTAACACTGCTCAACAAACAATTGTGCAATGAAATGGCCTTTCTTTGAGCTTCATCATCTATAACATGCAATTATTGAACACCTGAGTGTGGCACAGACAGCTGATCCATGCAACAGAATCCGGGCAAGTCAGCCATTTTCTAGAACATGTATTTTAGCCATGTAAAGTATGGGATATTTTTCTGAAGGATCACATCCACAAGACATCAGTCTTACCAGCATGGTGTTAGAAGTATTGCCCTGCTGAGACAAATGTGGAGTTTTTTTCCTTTTCCTTTTTTTACATCCCTTTCTCCTCCACTTTTATCATCACTGCCTCCTCTGTGCAGGGGTGCTTTGCCAGGCTGCTTCGTCCCTTCCCTGATGTGAAATTAATTCCTGCCTTCAGCAGAGTCCACAGACCTGATCTTCCTTCCCTTTTTTTTCCTGGTTTCTTATTCAGTCTTTTTACCACAGCTACTCTCTAACAGACTTATTTTGGATGTTTATTTTTTTGTGTGTGTCTTCATTGGATTTTTTGCACTGGCTAGGAAGAAATACCCCACATATTCTGATTCATAGTGTTGTCTTACATTCTCTCCAGATTACATATTTTTATATGCCAAAGCAATAGACCATTAAAGTTGCTGTATCTGAAAATATGGGCTCTTCTTTCATTCAACTGTCTGCCTGGACATACAGTTCCCTAACTCTGCTAAAGGATTCAAAGAGATGATGTCAATCAAATGTGGATGGCACATCTTCATGGCAATTGTTTTACTGTGATCAAAACTGTTGTACATAGTGCCCATGTTTCAGTCAACATTCACAAAATACTCTGTTTCTAGGATGTGTGTTTGCTCATCCTTCCTGGCTGAAAAACGAGAGGAAAATCTCTGGTTGTGTTCCCATGCTAAGTTGCAGAAACACAGTTGTTCGAATGAACTGAGAGGGAGTTTGTGGCTTCATCCTGGAGAAAGTGAAGATACATCCCTCTCTCACACTCACTGCTCTCAGTTCTGATTTTCCAGCAGCTGGCAAAGCAAGGCAAGGTGGAAAAGCTCAGCAGAGAAATAAACTGTTTTAAGACATTCTTTTTTCACTGTTAAAATTACTGATAGCCACTGATAGCTGCAGCACCCGCTCATAGGTTTCAGCAACACATCACCACACCAGCAGATCCACAAAGGACTTTAAAGGAGCTGGCACAGTGAGCTTACAGCCTAAACACCAAACAAAGAACCAAACAAAAAAGCAAAACAAAGCCTTAAGGGAAAGAGCCAGCGTGGTCCTGGGCCACACTTTCTACCATTCCATCTCTCTGAGAAACTGAAGCTGTCTTCGCTTGCTTTTCAGCCAAGATATCAGAAATCATATTAGGCATTCCCCTAAATGTTAGTTGTGTCCTTTCACCTTAGTTTTTACAGATGAACAAGAAAAGATACATTACAGGTATTTATGCCATTACCATCACCACATATACTAGAACTGGAGAGCCCAGGAGGCTTTCCCAGGGAAACAAAGAGTTTCCACAGGTCTGCACCAAATACTTCTCTGCTAAATCCACGTCTCCACCTTCAGTCTCCCTCCCCTCCTGCAGTCATATGGCAATGCATGTGCACAGCTGAGGGTCTTGCTCTGACAAGGAAAAAAAAAACCCAAACCCAAACCAGTTTTCACTTCAACTTGGCATTGCAATTTGTCTTTCAATTGTTAGACAGCAGCATGCAAAACATTGTTCTGATTCAGCAGAAGCTCTCCGCAGCCAGAGCATGAAGCCCTTACTTGAGCCTCAGAGGGAAGAAGGAGGGGTTTCAGCTATGTTATTTTATGATAGGGCAAGTTTCTATCCTTTCAAACTTTCTATGAAGTTACCAGGAGAGTAAGAAAAAGGAAAGAGAATCGCTAATAACATATTCTCTCTCAAAGGTTCTTTCTCAGCATGTTCTTGTCCTGGATGCCCATTTATTTATTTATCTGACTTAAAAAATTAATACTTTTTCTCAAAGAATTTAGCAGCAGGCAAGAACACGGTTTAGCATTTGCAGAAGTCAGGCAGGTTTACCTTTATTTCCAGATGACAGGACCAGTCTGGCCAGGGGCCCATGCAAAAGTAATCCAATGTGTTATTGTTACTAAGTTGTCCTAAAGAAAATTGGAGGTGGCTTATCTTTTACAGCACTCTTTCCTAATGAATTGGCAACACATCTGACTTGGGTCCTTGTATAGGGCCTCCCCTGAGCCCTCTCACCCCTACTTGTTACTGGCTTCCTGCTGATTTACAACAAAACTTTGACATTTGGTCTGCTCCTTAATAAGGGCCTGTGACATTGCCCAGGTATGAAAAAGGAGAATAAAATTATGTGGGTTAAAAATGATATAGCTCTTTGAAGGTGGAGACAGCAGAACAGGGCTTCAAAGTCCAGAGAGAAAAACGATACCCACAGAAGGCTCTTTGTTCGGACGGCTCGGCTGGCATAAATCTCCCAGCTGTGGTTCTTTATACCACCTCTAATTATTTGAAACTCATTTATCATTTGAGCGTCAAATAATTAGAACTGGTGTAGAGAAACAGAGAAGAAGAAGAAGGCAGGCAAGCAGGAAAAAAGGGAACGGAAGGAACAGATACTGTAGGCCATTCAGTTGGCTGATTTTGAACAGGAAGAGCTTATTGAATTATCTTGATAAGAGGACTTGAATAATTCCTGAATTTCAGGCAAAAGCAAACCAGGCCCCTTGACTGTTTGTATTAGAGGAGTATCAGAAACCCTTTGACTGCAAAGGAGAACACAAAACTAGAAAAGAAGATTCAAATTAAACATCAGAGCAGTGATTACTCCCTGAAATGACCAATCTAAAAAGCAGCTCTTTTTAAGAGTGCTGGCTGCCTACAATTCAATACAGTGTTACAGCTCTCCGGTGTCAGAGGCCTGAAAAGGAGCGTAGGTGTTCCTGCACACAGTAAATGCCAACCTAATTGAGTTCCTGCACTGCAGCATGAGCAATGCAATGATCAAGCATTTGGTTCAAAATTTCCTGAAGGGCTCAAATCCTGCCCTGACTTACCTTTTTTTGCAAACCCACCAATTCCAAAAGGATTGCATGGGTTAGCAGCAAAACCAGAGTATTTCTTGCTGGGTGGGACTTTATTGGTCTGGCCAGGAGCCAGTTCAAAATAACCTGGTGTC
This sequence comes from Edolisoma coerulescens, assembly GCA_013397115.1. Classification (NCBI taxonomy): domain Eukaryota; kingdom Metazoa; phylum Chordata; class Aves; order Passeriformes; family Campephagidae; genus Edolisoma; species Edolisoma coerulescens. The sequence goes on from VWZW01006279.1 coordinate 2,008,738, forward strand.
ATTCTTGTTACTCAAATGTTCTGAAGTTCTTATATAGCAGTATTCACTTCCCTTACTCTTCACTTCTTTTATTATTTCTCTGCCGTCTGCAAAAGTTTAATACAAAGTAAATTCAGGCAAGGTAGGGGAAAGACAGCACAACTTTGCTAGGTAAAATCTATGCCTCTCTAAAATGTGACCTCTAACCTCTCTAATCTATAACCTCTGTATCTAGATAAGTGATAAAAAACAATGGATAAAGGCAATGGTATGTGTCTGTTTCATTTATGAAAGTTCCCTTACAAACAAAGAATAGGATGAGAGGGAAAACAGATTAAGGTGAAGGAGAAAAAAAACCCCAACAATCAACATAAAGCTGGCTGAGAAACAGAAAACACACACGAGAAACGAATTTCCAGAGTTACGCAATAGGATCTGTGTTATCAGGTAGAGGGGTCAACACACTGCACCCACAGGTGCCAAAGATATCACGCAAAGATTTCCAATGGCCCCCAGGAGGACGGGGAAGGAGGAGCAGACGTGCATCTGTGAGAGGCAGCTGCTCCCTGCTCCCACCAAGCTCCCACCAAGCTGAGTGAGGGGAGCTGGGAGCTGAGTGTGCATCTTGCCTGGTCCCACGGGCAGCGCTCTCCCTTGTTAAGCAGTGCTGTTCACTGTTCACAGGGCTCCTACTGCTGCTTTGAAACTGTAATTTGGGAAAGCTAGTGCCTCCTGGAATGCCACCGCAATCCCACTGTGCTGGTGACTAGCCTAGAACGGTGAGCAAGTCGTGGAAAGACAGAAAAAAGGCTTCAGATCTGCCTGTCAGGAGGAATCAGGACAGGAAGCAAGCCAATAGAGGAACACAGGCCTTTTTGAAGGACACCTGCTGGGGCACGAGCAGCAGCCCAGGCCAGTGAAGAGATGCTCAGGTGCTCAAGACAGCAAGGAACAGAGCAGGTACCCTGCAGCAGAGATCTGGGCTCAGCATCGTTTCCAGGGCTGGTCTGAGACCCCGAGTCCCACAGAGGAACAGCAGCCATGCTGGGATCAGGGGCCAGTCCCTGCTGTCCTTCCCCTCCCCTTAGCTGTTCCTCCACCCTGCCTTGCAACCACTCCTCCTTACCCTCTTCCTCCATGAAACGACCCCCTGTGCCAAAAATACCCCCCTGCAGCACTTGGTACAATAGATAAGCCTGGCAAAGCTCTTGTGGGAGACGCCGTGGCTTCACATCTGCTTGTTAAAAATATCACATATTATTAAAAAAAAAAAAAGTTTCTTGGGACTAATTTCAACAGCAAACCATATGGTCTTTTTACTTCTCCTGCACTCATAATAATTAAATGGCTAATTTCCCCTCTTAAACTACCTTCGGCCCACAGAAAGAAACAAAGGAAATCACAGCTATTCAGCTACAAAACATCTTGTTAAAGCACAGCAAAGAGTTATGCAATTAACCCCACAAAAGCCGGAATTTCACAGTTATATCTAACACTCCGCGTTAACAAGAACAGGCTTTAAATTGAGCCTTTTTTTGTTGTTGTTGCTGTTTGCTGGCACAGCAGTCACAGTTAAGGTCAGGTGTCAGACCAGATTTAAACTATAAATGTCTGTTTCCTTGGTTTTTTTGTGAGCCGGAGTTAGCGCCTCATTGTGATTTAAATCAGCCGCTGGGTGCTTTGGAGGAGGCTTCCATTAAACGGGGGAACAAAGAATATGATTGCTTCCACGGCACGGCCGCCTGCGTATCTCCCGCTGCATTGTGCTGAGGCGGGAGCCCTCCGCGCTGGTGTGTGCGGCCGGCGTGCTTTGGAGCTTCATTTTGGGGCTGTTTCGGGGCAGGTCGGGCCCCGCCGGCTGCCGTCCCTGCCTGCCGGGGCCTGCCCAGCCCCGCAGCGCCCAGCCGAGCTCTTCTGCCGGCCACCTGCACCAGACATGGCCGTTCTCGCAATCCTGTTCCGAGTCCAGCGGGCCGTCGCCCGGGAGCAGTGGGATGCTAGGGGTTTTCAGATTTTATTTGCAAAACAGCTGGGGCGGTGCTAGAAAGGTTATTAAATTGGCTGGGAAGGTGCTTAAAGCAGAGAAGCATTCCTACAGGCTGCAGACCCCAGGTTCAGCTGCGAAGTGCCGCTCCCCAGTGATGCTGTGAGCATCATCTCTCGTGGGCTGTGGGGCTCAGCGGCTACCCCCAAAGGTGACAACTTTGCTGCAAAGCCAAAAGCACTCGTGTTGTCTTCCAGTCACCTTCCAGTTTGTCCTATTCCTGTCAAACAACCCCAAGGTCCGCGGTGTGGCACGTGCCAGTGGAGCCTGTCCCTGTGAGGGACAGCAGGATGCTGTGCAGGGACACATCTCCAGCACCCAGCCCAGTGATGGGCTCTGCTGGAGGAGCAGCAGAGGAGGGTGCTGGTGGCACAGGACAATGAACAGCACCGAAATTGCATTCAATGAGACAGAGCAATGCTCTGAATGGAACTTTTTGGGTTAGGTGAGGGTGCCCATTCACCTGCTGTATTGGAGTGCTCAGATTGGCACTTAGAGGAATAAAATGGGTATTTGGGTGCCTAAATACCTGCCTGAAAGTTAGAACTTAGAACTGGGTGCCTTCATTGAGACAATCAGGTTTCAAAATTAGAGTGAGAGATTGCATGCCTGAGCATAATTTAGAGAGCAGACTCATTATGGATAGTTTTATTGTTTTAGAAAATCCTTCCTGACTGAAAATGAAGCAATGACCAGACTGTAAAGACTGAAGAAAACTGTGATGGTGCTGGGCAATTTTCTTGATAAGATGAGCCACTAGATGACACTTTGCATAGTAACATGATGGACTGAATATTTCCATGCTACATTTTAATTTTCTGTCTTGGTAAAGCCTATTATGGGCTGGTACGAGGCAGCCCACAGACCATAAAGCTAACTAGGGCCTTCCTAAAGTACCTGCCTTCCTGATAAGGCAGGTGGTCTCTAGCTACATTCTCACACATGAGAGCAGAAGAAAAGAAATGTAAGAGAAGAAAGAAGAAATAAACAGAGAAAGGAAGACCACAGGGCAACAGAGAGAGAGAGAGGGAGGGAGCTGGAAACAGGCCAGGGCAAGATTTGGTGAAGAGGAGGCATCACGCATGGAGGAAGGGCTATAAGGTGGGACTCTAAGAAATCAGGAAGGGTGAACAAAGTAGCAGTGGGATCTGACAAGATAAAAATTGGTGAAAAAATAAGCTGGGGAACTGGGTAGAAAAGTGTAGTGAAGCTCAGGAAGATGGAGCAGACCAGAAGAGAGAAGAACAGGAGAGGGCCACTTGGGAGGAATTAGAACATAATTATCCACTCATACATTCATACAATATAAAATAGCGGTATTTCATTCAGAAAGAATGTTCCACGTGTTTTCCCAAGGAGCAGCCTTGAAAGCCAAGAGAGAAGAGACAACATGGGAGAGCAAACAACACAACTGTATGTTTCAAGTTGGCTTTTTATATTTCAGAGATTTTATGTATCTGGCATTAAATATGAAAACATAGAATAACATATTTTGTTTGTCCTATGAGGTACAGTTTCCACAGATTAAAGAATTGAATTTAGAAGGAGATGTAGCTCTCTGTCCAAACAGAAAATAGTGGATATAGATTTCTTACATTACACTATTTGTCTATCTCCGCTTAAGAAAACAAATACACACATCTGCTGGAATTTTCTTGACCATTTATCAGCATTTCTCCCTGTGATGTGGATCTAAATGCTGCATTTTTCCTGTGCTTTCTTCCTTTATGCTCCAGCTGGAGAATGACCAAGAATGTAAGATTTATCACAAAATACTGCAATGTGCAAGTTACTTGCACCAGCATATTTTGGGTTGGGTTGGGTTTTTGGGGATTTGGTTTTTTGGTGTTTTGTACTTTGTGGGGTTTGGTTTTGTTTTAATTAATTTTTTGAATGACTTGTTAGTTTTTAGAGAAAGCAACTAATTCCAGTTAAGGTGAATGTTTTGCATGAGAGTGCATAACAACCATGCCCAGTGGAACTGCAGGTGTTGGGGGAAGCTTCACTTCATCCTGCCAGCCAGCAGCTGCTGGTATTTAACCAGTGCTGACTGGTTGGTGTTGCACCGCCACTGCAGCATCCACGCAGCTCAAGTCACTAAAATACCTAGATCCAGCAGATCCTTGATGATTTCACTCCCAGTCTGCTTCAGCGGCCCTGAGTGTAACCTCGAAAGGTGCATGTCTACATAGATGGTATTTGCCTTTCTTTTGTAAAAGCAGATAAATAGGGGAGATAGATACACTAGGGCAAAATAAAAGGATGTTCCCTTGTCCTGGTCTTCAACCTCTTCAGACTCAGCAATCTCTAAACCTTAGGAAGAGAGTCCAACGGCTTTTCAGGAGCAGGTGTACATGGGGAAATACAAAAGAAGCAGATCAAATACTGAGGAACCTTTTTCTTCCGTGGCTTACTACCTTTTGTTGCTGCCTTTGCCTAACGTCAACAAAGCCTGGTTTAATATTACAACACAGGACAGTGGTCATAGAGGTGCTGTGTAGGTAATGCTTACTGATGACTTCTGGCCAGCAAACAAAGTGAGCTAGTCTGAGCAGAAGGAGAATTTTTAGCCTTTTTCTACTGCTGAGGTGTCCTGTGTTTCTGCTGTGGCTCTTGGGAATATTCTGCTTAGAAACCAGTCATATAATGATGCCAGAAACAACTGACTTGAGGAGTGTGAAGACTCAAAGAATTAGTAAATGTGTAAACCCACAGGATGGTGGAAATGCAGCACACTTTACTGTCGCTTACAAACGATAACAGAAAATTACTGGGTGCAAATGGGTCTCTAATTATAGCCCACTCCCCCACAGCTAGCATACTGTCAGCATCATCTTCACAAAACATTTACGCTTTCCCTTAGGGATACCTACTTCTGTTTTGGAAAAAGAAATTGCAGTTGCTTGGAACCTAGAACACAGCAAAGTCATAACAACAGAACAAATTAATCTCATTTAGGAATAAGATTGGTCATTTTTTAAAGGTGAAAATCAGTTTACAATTTCCATCTGCTCCCATGGAAGTTAAAATATATTTTGACTTTCATAGCTGGGTCTGACAATCACAATCCATAATACAAACGGTAATAAAATTTCCTATGACAAAAAGGTACCTAGAAATACAAGCAAACATTTATCAGTTCCCTCTCTCACCTCACCAAATGTGGATGTTTAAAGTTAGATACTTCTGCCCAAACCTGCCACAGATGAGCCCTGCAGCATCGAAATGCATTTCCTCTTTAAAATGTGATTTTAGGTTCCCAATTGCGGGTTCTTGACTTGGAAAACTGGGAAAATGTCGCTGTCATACAAATAGCACATTTGGTTTCTTCTCCAAGGGTTGGTGTCTGATTTCTGTGCATGAAGTGAGGCAAGTAGCTTCACAGCCTTTCCCTGCAGCCATTTACTGGCCTCTCCAAACTGCTGCCTGTTTTAGAGTAGCTGGAAGCTGTACATACAGCCATTCCCAGGAAACGGTGAGGAAAAAGAGCGCTACTTTGCTGCAAAAACAGGTACAGAGCTTTATCCTAGCAAGTGCTACTAATCCTTCGCTTCTATCAGCACTTGGATTTGCACACAAACCACAAGACCAAGTGGCGAGGTGAAAGACATAACTCAGGCATATCCTACTCGACTCCAGCCGTGGAAAGTGCCAGTAGAAAAATCTTGGAATTCCTAAGCTGAATTTTTCTTACCAAATCAAGCTTAATAATTTTATTTTTATATTGATTGCCTCTTGCATTCTGAGGTCCTTGAATGAAGGGCATTTTATAAATGTAAATTTGATGGACTGATGCCAGTATATTCATGAGAATGTAGCTGGAACTGAGTAGGTTAGTTTACACTCCAGTTTCTTCAATAAGAATCAGGAAAAGGAGGGATTAATGGCTCACTCTTATAATCTAATTGTATCAATGCCATCCACTGACCTGGACAATGCAAGAACATGTCTGTTATGTCAGCCCAGCATTAACAATGATTTTCCAAATCTGCAGTTAACATTTAGAACATGTTGCGTGGGTTCTGGCACTTGTTTCCATCTACCATTTTCTGCAGAAACATTTATGTATAGCAACATGCAAACAATTCAGTGTTCATATCACAGAGGGAATAAACTACGAACATGAAGAAAAGATGGGTAAACTACATAACTGGGCTATAGGTAGATAGCAGGTATTCATGGCCATAAAGAAATATAAAGTGAGAAACAGAATTGTAATGCAGGAGGGTTCAAGCATGTTTGCTGAGGCAAGGCTCACAGAAAAGTGCATTTATGCCTCTTGCTAAGCCCTATGGTAAGCATGGTAACACCCCCAGCAGCAAAATCTGTGCTGAGGGCCTTCCACAGGGCAGATCCACCACCAGCACTCACCATAGGAGCACTGACATACACCGTATGTTGATGTCTTATCACCCAGTCTGTCTAACCTTATCTGGAGCAGAGGCACAGTGATAACATGGATGGCTGCTGGTGCCCTGACGGTGTTACTGCCCAATGCTTGTGTGGTGGCCCTGCATCTGATTGGCCCAGTGCTGCTATCACTGGCAGTAGGACAACAGCAGGAGGTGTCTCAAGTAATATTATCCCACTGCTCAACCTCCAGACTGTCCGTTTTCCTCAGTGCAAGTCTGTTTTTTGGTTGGTTTTTTTTTTTTTAAATTGAACTAGCATTTAACCCAACTTCCCCTGAAGTTCTCGGGTAGGAGAGATCTTTTGGCTCCAGCCAGAGATATTGCTTTGACCACTGTGGAGAGGAAGCGTGCATCGAGCCTGACATCTGTCAGAGCCTGTAGCCCTCCACTTGTCTCTGCCAGGAAATGCAGTCCAATTTCTACGCTCCTGTGGTCTAACTGACAAGCTGATTTCTCAAGGTCCTTCATAACCCTTGATGCTAACATCCTTCTTTCTCAGGGACATTTCTTACAAATCAAAGTGATATTGCAACTCCCAAAGCTGGCGTTGTAAATGTGACAGTGGTTCTTGTTCTGATGGTTTTGGTCCCAGTTTTCACAAAGGCGTCAGGGACATGAGTCACAGCAGGCGCTGCTGCTGCTGCTGCTACTACTGTCACCCACACCTAGACCGGAAAATGGCTGGAGTTAGATAACACCACAACCTCAGGCCTCTGAGAGCCACTGCCAACTGCACAGCTAGATGAGAATTAATGGAATAGTGGGAAATGAATGTCCATGTGCCTCTAGTATTGTATTATATTACATTAGTTTAAAAATGGCCTGAGTGACCTCATGGAGCACTTGTATGATGAGAACACCCTTGTGAAGCTACAGCTGTTTCGAACTATTAAACGTTCATAAGCCAGACATGATTTTCCTTGCAATGCTTCTGCCAAATGAGTGGCTACGTATTGCATTAGCATTCCCAGATGCCCTCCCTCGGCTCAAGCAGCCTGGGGGTAAAAAGGCAGGAAGGCTCTGGGATGCACTTCTGCGCCTGAGAACTGCAGCGCAAATCACCCTAATTGTTTGTTAGATGAACAATGATCACTAATTAACATTGTTAAAATGTCATCAATGATCACTAATTAACATTGTTAAAAAATTGTTAACAAAGGAAATTTAACAATATCTTAATTAGGAAGGATTTCTAATTTGTGATATAGAGCATGTTAGACAAACAAGGCACAACTCTCCCTTTGTTTTTCAACTCTGCAGCAGGAGAGATTACATGATATGACACAACACACTCCACATTTGCCGTTTATCATTCTGCGTCCTCGGCACAATTCTGCTATATAATTACGGCCGGGGCTAATTTTACCTGTGTTATTGTTTGCCCTGTAATTTAGAGAGAATGGGCTGTGTTGATGCTATGTGATTTACTCTGGGGCAGTCAATTGGCTTTTTGCCACAGGACTACTGCTCACATGTTACTGCAATGAAGTGCATGCATTGCAAAATGAAAAGAACCTTTTCAGTGTTTTAATTTACTTAATAATACAGTGTAAGTGTAGTGGCTTTCTTCAGGTTTTCTTTTTTGAAATGTAATTTATCCACAGCCACTAACCTTTCAGTGCTGTATTCTACTTCAAAGCCATTGTACGTTGTTGGAAAAAGTCCCCTCCTATTATCTATTACTTAATTATTAAAAAGCATCTACTCTGTTTTCATAAATTATCTATGTATCAGGGATGTTGGCTTATGAGGAGGAAAGACATACACACCCACATGCATGCAGGCTTGGGGAGGTTACGAAGTTAATTATCCCTGATGGAAAATCAGTAATGAATAAAAAAACCCCTGATTTTATTTCACACAGTCCTGGAGTCAGTGAGTGAAAAGGTTTTGGGAACTTCCAGAGGAAATTATCTTTAGAAGTAGCACAGATAAATTGGCAAGCTGACCTTGGTTACACTCTGCCTGGCAGAATATTCCAAATATCTGACATCATTCCTGAAGGGAGTGTATTTATTGCATAATGCCAAAGTCTGTCTCTATTGGACTCCTGTTATTGGAGCAGGGGGAACTTTATTTGCCTATTCATGCCTATTTTCCTGATATCTTACCTAAACCTTCCCTGACTCAGCTTCATGCTATTTCCTAGAATCCTGTCACTGGTCACCAGAGAGAAGAGATCAGTGCCTGCCCCTCTGCTTCCCCTCATGAGGAAGTTGTAACTGCAATGAGGTCTCCCCTCAGTCTCCTCTTCTCCAGGCTGAACAGACTGAGTGCCCTCAGCTGCTCCTCACACGGCTTCCCCTCAAGGCCCTCCAGCATCCTCATGGCCCTCCTTTGGACACTCTCTAACAGTTTAATGTATTTCTTCTATTGTGGCACCCAGACCTGCCCCCAGCACTCGAGGTGAGGCCACCCCAGTGCAGAGCAGAGCGGGACAATCCCCTCCCTTGCCCGGCTGTAATGCTGTGCCTGATGCACCCCAGGACATGGCTGGCCCTCCCGGCTAGTCTGGCAGCTGGAGCACCTTTCTGAAAAATGACAAACATGGTTTCAAATTTCCCCCAGGTGCAAGGGAAGTCAAGCTTCTGACATTCCCTTTTGCTTTCTTCACACGAGTCAAGTGCTGTGTCTGGGGTCTCACCAAAGGTTTCTTGTCCCATGGTTTGTTTTCAGAGTCTGGTTTAGCAAGTAGAGAAAAAAGAAAAAAAGTTAAAATTCTGTTCAGTGTTATTTTTTGTGTTTTAATTCCTTGCTTGCTTGGGGAATAAAACTATCAAAAGTAATTATTCTCAAGGTCTTGTCTTGCCTTCCTAAAGTGCTATTGAAAATTCAATAACACTTGTTTTCTTAGGAGTGACATTGTTTGGCTCCAGTTACATAGGGACACTTACTTGGTCCCTTCTCTCCGTGCTTATCGCTCCCTCATGAAACACATTGCCTTAATGCATAAAGCCATTCTGCTATTTGTTCTCAGTTAGGTTTTGGAAAAAAAGAGCCTGCCTTTTTTAGACCATTGCTAAAGTGGCAGTCTGATGTACTTTGTCTGGAAGGTTCAGTTTTTCAAGCTCAGTTGGCCACGTAAGTACTAAAACCAATATGTGTAGTTGCTTTAATTTGGTGTCTGAAAATAGTTTTAATTATTTTTTTGTGTAAAAACTATATAATTTAAAACTCTGATCTTGACTCATCCTGTTTGCCAGGTGTTGATTTTCTTGTTCAGGTGCTACAATTATATTCTGAGAGGATATTCCAAAATTTTAAGTTTACTGTAACTACAGAAAGGGTCCTTCACACACCAGACCACATACTCATGATTTTTATTCCTATCAGGTTCACCACCCCCTTTCATATATCTCAAAATGCTCTACCTGGCTTCCAAAGCTCTCCTGACTCCCTGTGTCAGTCTTTTTCACATGCCCCTCATTGTGTTCTGCAGCTGAGACTGTCACCTCTTTGATGATGCTGAAGATACCCATAAGCATGATGAAGATACCCATCTTTCCAGCTAGATGAGCTGCCTTTACTGAAACAGCACCTAAGATCCTCTTGTTTGTTTATTTATTTTTATTTTTCACTAAATATTCACATTTTTGCCAAACAGTAGGTGTGTTGGGTCCTAAGGATTCAGAAGAATGTCCTTCCTTGTCCTCCTACCATAATCCAGTTTCACTGGCCTGTTCATATCTATCCTACCCTGGCTATGGATGTCAAAGCCAGGAGTAAAAAGCAGTTTTAAGAAAATAGTCACACTTTTTTCCCCCCTATACCTGTGCCTTTGGCTTGATACAGAAATAAAGGGAAATTTTAGGAAAAAAATGAATAAACTGCTATGTGAAGTACACCATCGCAGTGTAGTCACTGAAGAGATATTTAGAATATGGTTTTAAATTAGACTTTCCTGCTGCATGTTCAGTTATTGTTTTTTATGGTTACCACATCAAATTGAGTTACTTTTTTTCAAAATCTTGTTATATTGTCATTCTAATTCCTGTATGACACAGATGAAATTTCATGCTGATTCTTAATATGATGCTACACTAACTACAATACAAACAACACACAAAATTGCACAGAGGCACCTGTGAACATCATCCTTTTTTTCCAGAATTTTTCTATAGAAATCTGAGTGTTTACAGTGGCTACATTATTAGCTTTCTATAAAATATCCTTGCTTTTTTGTTTATATATGAACCCTATAATACTTTCTATATTCAGGATTTTACTTTCCCTTCCTTTATTTTAGTGAACAAAAATACCCCTGAACTACATTAGTGTGCTATTTTATACAGCACTGCTAAATCTCCAGAATTCAGTACACACTGTTCAGGAAATAAATAAAAGATTATTTTTTAAAAACAAGTAACTACTGTAGCTTTCAGTTTTCTCCCCTCACATTCAAATAGGGAAGGGGAAAGGAAATGCACATGAGATCTTTCTTTCTCCCACAGTGTCAACATTTCCAGAAATTTAAAATAATTCTAGTTTACCAGGAAGAGGTGAGTGAGAGTGCTGGCTAAGGGTGGGTTGTGCTGGGATTAGGATCAGCGCTCCCCCAGCCAGTACTGATACACACCTTCTTAAGGGAAATCCACAGTAGCAAAGTCACCATTTGCAAACTGTTATTTCAACAGGAAGTAAGGGAAATATACTTCAACTCCTTTCACCAAACTCCCTAATGTATCCCATACACATTTATCACCATAGAAATATATTGAAATAAAAGATCGTATGAACACAATGGTTAATTATAAGCTGCTGAAATGACATAAGAATAAATATAGAGCAGTAATAATGTACCTGAAAGAAATGTAATGTATACACATAATGCAGACAGATGGGAAAGATACCATTAAAACTACTGGGTGCTGATGTCAGATGGCAATAAAAGTTCATCTGGGTCATCATCAGGCACAGATGGTGTAGGAACAGGGAAGCAAAACAATTTAAGGTGCAACAGGTTTAATTCCACTTAAAACAGGAAAGGCAACCCCAGGGGGTCTGTGGGTTCTTAAGAAAAAACCCATGAAGTTAATTATTTTGTTTGCTTTTTGTGTTCATGTATTTCTTGATGAACTGCAATAACATTGGTAATCTTTGTATTCAAGTTTCAGTTTATGTTCAGATCTAACACAAAGAGAATTAGCAATAGGTCTTGTATAAGATCAATTTAGAAAGATTTAAAACTTTTCACTGTCATTCCACATTTGTAATGCCTTCCCTCTTCATCTTCTGCTCTTCTTCAATGGGTTCAGCCTCAGGTAACTCTCTTAAATAGCCATCACTTTTCTTTCATCAAATGCAGTTTTCATCCAAGACTTATTCTTTGAGCTACACGATCACCTTCTTCCTCAGACCCTCCAGATCTGTGAGTGCGCTCCTTCTGCATGGCTTTCCAAACACCAATGATTGTCCTGCTGGTTATCGAGTCCCACGCAGCAAGAATGTTTTCCAAGACACATCAGATGTTGAAACTCTTCCAAAAACTCGCTTGACTGGTGTCCTGCTTGCCTTGTCCATCACGCCAAGTAGTTGCCTCATGGTTTGTTGTAAATAAAACATTTTAGAATTAGTAATCACTCCTCGGGCTGGTGCTTGCACAACTGGGGTGGTGGCAAAAACGCAACTTGAGCATGTGGATGCAAATCACCTGGGCGAGATAAATGGATAAGTGTGTTCCCGAGGATCACCAAGGCTTGTAATACTGAAAATGCTGGAAACCACCCTTGCCCTTTTATTTGAGAGCTAGTGAACACGTGGCCCACGTAGGTCACGTAGGCCTGCAATACCCTCAGGTTTTGTGGGTGGGAGCCAGCAGCATCACCCTAAAATGTATAAGCTGGGCTGTGCTTTGCACCCTTGAATCCTGGCACTCGTCTCCTGAAGGGATAAAGGTTCTTTGTGGTGTGCATTTTCGGAAGAGTCCTCCTTCAGCTCTGTTGACCACCTGCTGCTGTTTGTAGCAATGCTGTGTAAATTTCAAATTGCTTCTGCCAATTACTACCAGAGTATATTGGGAGAGAGCTCCGATTTTCATCCTCCATATGCACTGAGCATATTTTTTTAATCAATGTCTTCCATCAGTTATCTTCCTGGATAAACCACTTGAATTTTATGCTGGGTTTTAATGAGTCAGTGTTTCAGTTTATTGATCTACGTTAGATTCATCCTCTTTTACGCACAACCAAGAGCTGATGCAGATTCACCATTTGTCTGTGTTCTTTGCATCTCTACCTTTGTTTCTGAGGATAATAGCCTTCCTGGACTTTTTATTGATACATTCCCTCAGGGTTAAAACACACTTTTTCAATGCTCCTGGGCTTTTGGAGTTCATAGAAATATAGAATGGTTTGGGTTGGAAGGAACCTTAAAGATCATCTCATTCCAACCCCCATGCCATGAGCAAAAGTACCTTTCACTATACCAGGCTGCTCAGAGCCCCATCCAGCCTGACCTTGAACACTTCTAGGGATGAGGCATCCACAACCTTCTGGGCAGCCTGTGCCAGTCTCTCACCACTCTCATAGTGAAGAATTTCTTCCTGATATCTAATCTAAACCCACCCTCTTTCAGTTTGAAGCCATTATCCCTTGTCCTGTCAGTACAAGCCCTTGTAAAAAGTCCCTCTCCAGATCTCCTTCAGGCCCCTTTAATGTAATGTAAGGCTGCTCTAAAGTTTCCCTGGACCCTTTTCTTCTCCAGGCTGAACAACCTCAACTGTGTCAGACTGTCTTCATAGAAGGAGTGCTCCAGCCCTCTGATCGTTCTTGTGGCCCTCCTCTGGAGACGCTCCAGCAGATCAGTGTCCTTCCTGTCCTTCCAGAGGTGGATGCATCACTCCAGGTGGGGTCTCATGAGAGCAGAGAGGGGGAGGATCACCTCCCTCAACCTGCTGGCCACACCCCTTTTGATGCAGCCCTGGTTGTGTGCTGGAAGACTGTAAAGTAGAAGAAACCTCCTAGACTGCAGGAACACATGACTTGAACTCCTGCAGCTCTGTAAAATTCACAGGTAGCCCACAGTCCATCTTACACTGCAGCTGGAGTACATGGTGTGCACTGCCATGCTACTGCAATTATTTGCAATTTCTATCTTTTTCATTGTTTGGTGGGTTTTTTTCCCTAAACCATTCCTAAATCCTATTCAATGTTTCCGAGTCTGGTATCAGGGAAGGGAAGGGAAAAGGGCTTAAAAAATACATTGTGCAGGTATGACATTAGCAATGAGGAGACTGTTTTTTGGAAGGATGTCTATGAGAGCTGTTCAGACAGGAGTGAGGTGCCAGGTTTGCTAAGCACACAGCTCCTGCATGCCATTCCGGTGGGTTGCTGAATGTGCATGATGATTCAATGAACAAAGAGCAGAGAGTGCAAGAAGGAGAGATATGCCTCATTTTCTAGGACGCCTGGAAAAGGTCAGGTTGAGAGCTGGTAGCAAACTGTCCAGTTGTGCTTCCAGAACAACATTGCTGAGCTGGTGCTGTGTGGCAGAATGAGCTCCCACTGAAATCCTGGAGCTGGGTCACAGCCTTTTGAAATTAAACCCCAAAGGGAGCCTGCTCCCAAGTCTTCTCCCAATAACAAGAAACAGACCTAAAGGCAAGCCTATGTGATGGTATCACTTTCCATATTTAATTTACATCCTTTTTAGTAAACTAAAACTTGATTTCCAACTGAAAGACCAAAGTGAAGCTTGGAGGAGTGTTGCTTCTACTGGAAGAGATACCTGAACTTTTAGAAACTTCCCCACTCTCTTTCAAAACAACCATTCTCTGATGATGCAGCAACCTGTCCACTGGGGATAATTTGTAGGTGTTTTTTCAGGAAAAAAACCCCAACCAATGTAGCAGCAGAGAAGAAATATTACTCAAAAAAATAATATATGTTTTCTGCATTTTACATGTTGAAAAGGTAAATTCCACTTCTGACATTCATCTCAGAGCCACTTTAAAGGCAACCCACAGACTCAACAGGGAGAAAGAAAACACTAAATCATAATTACCTCATAAAAGAGGAGTTTGTTTCTCTGAATGCCTGAGATCTGGTTTTGCTTCACAAAAAATATCATAAATCTATTGTGTTCTACTCACATTTATTTAAGGCCAATTAGTGCTTGTATTAAAAAGAGTAAGAAAGAAAAACAGAAACAACACCTTCCAAACTTTGTTGTCATTCTTCTAGGTCTGAAACTCTGATTCTCTGCTCTCATTAAGGAGCTGCTCATTAGAGGACAGCATGTTCCACAAGAGCTGAGGTCTTACATTAACAGTGAACTATAGAAAATCTTTCCCATTTGGCAGCCCACATTAACATTTCTTCTGCAAAGGGATTTCTTTTAATGCAATCTAGTGCTGTATGTGTTACTGTACAGAAGGAAAAAAAATATTTTTCAGCACAATCTTGACTTGGCTTTAATATCCCACAGGGTGACATCTGACACTGTACTGAGAGGATAACACCTCTCTGGATAATCTTTCCAACAGAGCTTGAAAATGAGCAGTCTGTGCCATTAATATGGCAAATGTAATTAGCAGAGCAGTATGACTGATCTTTTTTTCTTTTTTAAAAATCAACATTTCCTAAAGCTATTTCTCCAACCGAAGTTACTCTAGGCAGTGGTGCCAGGGAAAGCTAAACTTGAGTGTGCCCAAATAGGTTGTTGTTTTGAAGCACAGGTAGGGAGATCAAAGCTAACGTAGCTGCCTGTTTTGGACCTGATTTCTTAATAAAGTTAATCATCCAGTTAGTTACCAAGAATTAAAAAAAAAAAAAATCTAGGTGAAATTAGTCATGCCACAATAATGTTTTAAGGCAAGCAGACTTTTTTTTTGGCTTTAAGAAATGAAATGAAAGGAGTTTGAGTTGTGCTTCTTCAACAGTAGACAGCCAAAACTCCAGGGGAAGGGTGCCCATGTTGTATGTTCAGATATGCTGGGACTCTGGTTTTGACTGCTTTGGATATAATCACACAATTATCACACCTCTGTTAATTCTGGTCATGTCAGAAGGGCACTCCTCTTTGCAGGTGAGCCTGAAGTCAGAGAGACCAGTGGCACAGACATATCCCATCACACTTAGAAGTCACCAGAGATGCCTTCAGGAAGAGCTGGGACCTGCCACTGGCATTTGCCTGAACACAGCTGGCCTTCCTAGGCAGGGCTGCGATGGGAAAGGGAATTGGTGAAGATGATGATTGCTGTTGAAACATGAAAGACTGGATGTGGCCAGTCACAGAATCACAGAATCATTAAGGTTGGAAAAGACCTCCAGGATCATGGAGTCCAACCTTTGACTGAACACCAGCATGCCAACTTAACCATAGCAGTAAGTGCCACATCCAGTCGTTTCTTGGACACTTCCAGAGATGGAACCTTACCACCTCCCTGGGCAGGCCATGCCAATGCTTAACCACCCTTCTGGGAGGATAAAGGATTGGCAGCAGCACATCCTGGTATGTTGAAATCACACTGGTTCTGTGCTAATGAGACAGTCCTGTTTCCTTACAAGTGCTGGCGGGGAGGTGAGATGTCCTGCCTTTTAAAAAATATCTGAGACCCTGGGGGTTACACTGCTATTCCACGAGCAGTGTAGTTGATTCAAGACTCAGACATTTAGAAGTACAAAGGCATGAATTTTATGTTGAAGCATAACTAGTGAGAGATACTGTACTCACCTAGTGAATGCAAAAGCCTTGGCTGAGGAGTAGATTATCACAGCGAAAAGAAGAACCTGGTAAATAGTCCGTACATTACTAATAATTGCTCACTCTTTCCACTGGGAGAAGTGACCATAAATATATTCTACATTGCAAATGCCTAGAGCACAGAGGCTAAAGGAGCAACATCATTAGGACTGTACTGATCATTACACCTGAGCACTGTTCTGCAGGAGTACTAATTCAAGACATCTGGATTGAACAGCCTTTTAAAAAAGCTGAGAAAAAGAAAACAATGGTTGAAAAAGGTGGCATACAAGACGTATTTTAAAATGCAGGATGAATTTGGCACTGGCATGATAATAAGTACGGTTCAGTGTGCCACTGAGACCAAACAGATAGCAGTGAGCCAAGCCCTTGGCCCTTTGGAGTCAAGGGCTGCAGCCTCCTTAGCAGAGTTGCAGCAAAATCTGGTGAGTCCAGGGTGGGATCAGCAGGAGTGAGGTCTGCAGGTCTGACGGACTGTTTCCAGGTGCAGAGTCAAGGCAGGTGTTTTCACTGAAGTCCCACAGGTGGGTGGATTTGGATCTAATTTTCCTTATACTTTTGATTTGGTAGGAAAATCTGTTTAACCACTCTGCCTATAAAATTAGTGTATTTCCTGTCATATACTTTTAGACAAGCTTTGATGGACTTCCTCATATGTGAGCAAATTTTTAGTCTCACGAAGACAGACTGTACAGCCTTTAATCTCTGATCTTTTGTTATGCAAGCTGTGGTGTCTGCTGATTTCCAGATGAAGGAAAACTCTGTCTGCTTTGATCCATGATTATGGCAATTCTAGGTCCCAAAAATAAAGTATAACAATTAGGCTGAAATTAACTTCTGTGTCTTTCAAAAATAATTTTTGAAAGTTTGTGCAAAGTTTAATTACCTCAATTCAGCAATAACACAATAAAGCAAGTTACATTTAAGCTGCAGTAAATGCCATATTCTTATTTTTCTTCCTTTATCGCTCCTTAAAATGGTGCAGCAGAGAGGAAAAACTCTTACCATTTTTCTCAGGAACAATATAAATCTTTATCTGTTAATGTTTTGATGTTTATCAGTTAATTATAGATCTTTATCCACATAATCTTTATCAATTAAGCATTCCAAATGCAAAAGGTATTAGCACATATTCAAATTGCCACACATTAATATGTAACCCCCTCAGAAAGATAAATTTTTAACATTTTCATTTAAAGAAAAATTATCAAACACCATCAATATAATATTTGCTCACATGATGGCATCACGCTGTGATTAAAGTCCTTGGTTTGCAACAGCCCAGGGACTACCAGCAGTCTTAGAGCTGCCATCCTGGCACTGAAGGCATGTGGTGGGGTAGAGAGGGTGAGGAGGAAGAAGGGTGAAGAGCAAAGGAAGTATCCATTTGTGAGGAAAGAAAATAGCATCATCAGATTAAACAAAAAAGGCTGTGCAAATACGTACTTTGCACCAAAGGGGGAAAAAAAATAAATGCTTTGCTGTATTCAGCATCTGTCAGAGGCGTGACAGAATAGTGAGTAATTACTTCATGAGCTTAAGGAAAATGTACCAAACAACTAACAAACAATACTTCTAAGAAATATTCCCAATTAATGTTGACCTGCCCTGATCATTAAGATGCAGGTGAGAAGAAACTGAGACTGCCTACATCCATATGCATAATATTTCCTTCAGAAGGCCCTGCACAGGAAAAATACCATCGAGTTAGTTTGTAGGCAGGTACCTGCCTGCAGATAGGGCACAGTGTTTGTGTGCTCTACAAAAATATAAACAACCCTGGATAAAGATCACAAAATCTCCAGCACCTCTCCTGCTGTTTGTCTTTTGGCACACTCATCACACTCGCTGTGCACACCGGCTCCTTGCTCACTCACTCCCTTCCAGCCGTGGCATCATGCTGCACCCACGTCCCTCACACTGAACCCTTGTTCCTTTACCTGCTTTTGGAGGACAATCCAGAGGGAAATATGCTTCTGCCATGCCAGTGGATACAGGAATTGGCTTAAGTACCAAGAAGTAAGAGCTCAGTAATGCTCACTTGGCGGCTCATGTTGTGGGCAACCAATGCTTAATGATAACAACAACTAATTATTTCACTGCTGATCACAGCATAAGCCTTCTGAAAGCCTCATCCATTGAAACTGAGTTTCTTAAGAACTAGAGGATGATGCTACCCCCACTGGTATATGGCTGTTATCTCTGATAGATTTTCCGGAATTGTGCTTACCTCAAATTATTTCAAGCAATTAAGTTCCACAAGTTGTCTTTTAATGATAAGTTCTTCCAGAATTAAATTGATTCTTCTATCACATAAGTTCCTAGGGGTCATAATCAGGAGACATAACTATTCCCCCAGGCATCACACAACTTCCAAGAGTTATCCTGTCTGGAGAGCTGTGTGATCCACACCTTTGTGTAATTTAACTAACGTAAACAGCCATGCTAGAGACCATGCAAAAAGGGCCAGGTACTGAGCAGGTTCATGTAGCTCAGTTGCAAACCCAGTACCACACTTTCCTTGATCCAGCAGCGTGACTAACGCATAGAGTGTCTTCATTTACCGAGGGAGGACCCATCTGTACTAACACAGGGCACAGGAATCACAAGCTGCTGGAGTACAATGCACCGATGTAATTAGTTCACTTGTAGCTGGCACCTTGGTTTAACTAATTGCTCTCAGTTCTACCCACTGGCCCCAAGCAGTTCCCCCAGAAGGAAGCAGCCACTGGGGCAGATCCTGACCTGCCGCATGCATTCCAGGCAAGTGGCAGCACCGTGCCCTCCCACTCCTCTGTGGGGCCGTGGGAGCAAGTGTCCCAGCCTCTGGCCCTCACGTCCCCTCCCAGCCGAGCTGATCCAGCAGACATCCTTCCTCATTCCCATGTGAGGCTGACAGATCGGGCACTCTGCCAGCATCTGAGACACAATTACGGTCACACATGCTGGAAGTTGAGAGAAAATGTGTGGGATTTATTTTATTTTTGGGGGGGAAAGAGAGGCAGGAGAGGGACTGGAAGGCTTTTAAGCAGTCAAGGCCTCTGACAAAACAGGATTGAAAGCTATGCACCATATTTCATATAATTCAAGGCTGGACCACATGCGTTATTAGTTCTCAAAACCATTGTGTATGGCTATTTCTCCATCCTCAGCGAGCTTTTCTGGCTGGGAGGCCAGAGGAATAGTTGGTACCAAGCCAAAGCAGTTTAGGAATTTTTCCTGAAGGAGGGAGGAAGACATGTGAAGCAGAAAGCAAGGGCTCTTTAAGGGCACAACAGCCTCTTCTAATGTTTCCTAAACTTTCCGGTATCTTCCCCTCAAAATTCTCTCTTTTCATAGTGAAACCTCTCCTTCCCCTCCCTCCAGTTCAGGGACAAATTAACACTGGGACAAAGTGGTCTGTGTCCCAGCGGTGCCCGACTCTCACCTTCTGGGGCAGTCATCACCCAGCAACAGGACTGCAGCAGGCAGGGATACTCTGACAGATTCCTGGGGTCCTCACGGAGCAGCAGAAATAAGCTACCACAGCTTTGACAGATGTCTTACACTCATCTCTTCAGCTTAGGAGGGAGGTGAGGGAGGAGGAAAAACAAGGAGGAGGAGAGCTGAAAGCTTTACAAAGACTATTAAAACAGGGGCTGCTTTTTTTTTTTTTTTTACCAAGGCGAGAAATTAAGCGGGGAAAATACTTTAAATCAAAACGTTTATAAATGTATAGCTTCACTTTAACCACAGCTTTATTTCTCTGTCTGTCTCACACCATGTTTCCATTATTGTCAGGAGAATGAACTGCATGCATGCCAAATCAGGTCATTCACAAATATAGAACGAACGTCTGTCATTACAGATTTACCACTCCAACAATGGCATATCCCTTCTGTCTATAAAAATCCTGGTCCATTAGCAGGGCAAGCTCTCTGCATGTCAGCCCTTTAACACTCCGTGCACCTCAACAAACTGGACATACAGCATTCCTTCAGAATGCCAGCCTGTGCATTTGCTCCAAAACAATGACAGGACGTGTGGGTGATGTCCATCAACTCGGTAACAAAGCCAAATTTATTCATGCAAAAATTCACAGCATGCTGAATCCTGAGGGAGCTCTCCACAGATTCAGGGTAAGACCCAAACCCACAGCAACCATCACCCTCTTACCTTCTTTGGAGATGATGTAAAGTTGCTGATGCACAGAGAGAACCATGTCTCCAAGTGCGACATCTACATATCTTTTAAATCCCTCCAGAGACGGTGACTCAACCACTTCCCTGGGCAGCCTGTTTCAATGCTTGACAACCCTTTCAGTGATGCAATTTTTCCTAATATCCAATTCAAACTTCTCTTGATGTAACCTGAGGCCACTATCACCTCAGTTCCCCTGCAGAGTGAAGGAGAGCCCAGGTCTCCAGACTGCCAGGTCTCTGCTTTAGCTTTGGCTGCCTCGTGTGGTGCCAGTCAGCCCAAAGGTTAGGTGCTTCCTCATACCTATTCAGCTTCAAGACAAACCTGTGCTGTCTAAATATTCTCTCACGAGCTGCTTTGCCATCATGGAGAATTTCAAAATGACCCTAAACCAACAACATCTGGCAAAGCATTGCCTCAGTGCAAAGCCTGATTTTTCACTGTGGAACCCTGTCCATTCTATGCCGGACAAAGCAAAATATTCATATGGGGAACTTAGGCGAGGAGAGATGAGGCCGATTTCCAGACCTCTCAGGATCTAACCCTAAGTCTTGCTGAAATGCCCAAAGATATATTCATATTCCAATATCAAGATTAATGCCCAGATGAATAAATTGGCCTCACCCCTCTGGTCACACGAGCTCCTCACAGTGATGCCTCAACTAATTTCTCACAGTGTAGAGTATCTAATTTCCATTTTGGACCAACAAATATTCTCTCGACAAGTACCCCAGTTAGATAAAACAAATAAATAAATAAGAATAAAAAGAGAAAAGACATTGCTTTTCCAGGAAATTGGTAGTGCATTTGAATCTGTGATGTGGAGATAGTGCTGTGCATCATACAATGGAGCTAGATTGAAATCCAAATTTTAACTTGAAAATCTCCACGGATTTATTTGCCATCATGGGGAGCAATTAGGCTTTCTCCAGTGGACAAAGCATCGCTGTGAGATTGTCACAAAAGCTAGAATCCACATTTCAAAGAGAACAGTGGATAAAGCACCTGTTTAAGGCACTGCAGTTAAACCTTTGTGGATTTCTAGTTTTATTTTAGAGCTTCAAGGGATTTTTCATTTTTAAAAGGAAAAGAAGAAAGCAAGAAGCCCAGGTAAAGTATGCATTTACTGACAACAATGAAGTTGACAATGTACAACGCTCCAGCTAAAGCTAAGCCTCTACAAATAACTTATAATCTAATAGGCAGATGTGCAGAATACAGAAGGGGAAGGGGGTGGGCAGAGCACTCAAGAACTTACTCAAGTTTGTTCCATTTCCTGAGGAAATCACAGGAGAATGTGACTCTTTAGTGAGGATTAGAAGGGAATGAACAGTAGCATGGCAACTAAGGAGGGAGGCAAATATTGCACATGGAGACAGCATTACAGAAAAAGGCATGGAGAAGGCAAATAGCCATGGTGTTGTCTGGGTAGCAATACCATGTATGGCCATGTGTGACAGAGCCCGAAGAAAGCCTTTGGGTTTCTTCCACCCCTTTCCTTCTTGTGTGCCAGGAATTAATAATGTGGTTGCTCTCATGGCTGTCCAGCGGTTCCTCAAGCTCTCCCACCAGCTGATTCACACTGAGAGACAGGTTTCAGGACAGACTGTATTTGGGAGGTCCCCACACACAGACACAGTAACCTCCATGAACACAGACCACGGAGCAAGCTTGGCTCTGGGCTCAATGCTCAGCACTGGAGAGAAGAGGGGAGGGCAGAAAAGCTGTAGGAATGGGCCCCAGCAGGATGCACTTGTTTAAACACCCTGATGCTTGCCAGAGGAGAAGGGAACCTGAAATATGAATTCTTTGTAGAAATTATAAGAGCAAACCTCCTTAGATAGAAAAAAGGTCTTATAATAAACCCACCACAGCTGAAGAACTCAAAGGCTGCTTCATTCCTGAGGGGGAAAATACAAAGATAAGGGGAGGAGCAAAGCACAGAGCCTTCAGCTACATCTTCGCAAGACTTGATTTTGTAATTCCATGCCAATGCCACTCTTATGTGAAAGCCTTTGAAAAGCCACTAGTTTTTAGATTGCTTATCAGTATTGCTGATTAAACAACAAAGTACAGTAAACAATATTAATAAGCTGTTTAAGCCAGCTGCAGCACTGTTAGGCTTATGAATATAAACAGACAGACCACTAAACCAACCAGAGGAGATCTTCCACTGAGGTAAATGGGCTCTGCCTAGAGCTGATGACAGATGGTTTTAGAGCAGGTCAGGCATGTGGTATCTATGTAGCATCTTGTATCATATGGAAAGCAAATTTTCTTTCACGCGGTTTATTCCAGATGAAGAAAAAAAATCCGCTTTGATTTTATCGCCACACCATCTTCTGATCCCCAAAGGTGACAACGAATTAGCATAATTTCCTTCTGATTCACAGTGATAACCTTCCTCAGAAACACAGGAATGGGCGGTGAAAGTCTGAAGTCTTTATTGAGAGCAGACATTTTAGTTTACTTGCAAATGGCTCTGCTTATGAACAACCCTCTCAGTCTAGCATAGTCTCCCACTCTTCATCATGTCCCTCGTAGCCCAAAGCTGTGCAAGTTAACTTTGATACTGGTGACAGATAGAGAGGAGCAATGGTGGAGAACACATCTGCATATTATGCATATAATGCTCACGTTGCCTGGCCGCTCTGCCCTGACACCATCTCTGAAAGGACACGTTCTAGCTCTGGGTGTCTTTGCAGCACCCTGAGAGAGTGTTCAGTAAAGCAAAATTTTATGTTGGGGAGCCATGAGGTATCTGTTTGGTAGAGACTGAAAAGGAGATCCCTAACTCATTTCAGATGCTAATGATGTTCAGCCAGTATTAGCCCAGGTCAGCAATGAACTCCTGACCTGGAGGGGAAAGACTCTGCTGCTAGTTTGCAATCCCTCGAGCTGCTCAATCCCATGATAATGTCATTTCTGAAACAGCGCCAATGGAGCATAAAAGCAGCAGGCAGGACAGAAGGCATCAAATGCTAATAGCCACTCCTTAACAGAAGAAAGAGTCTAATCCCTGGCTTTGAAAAGCACTCAGCCCCCACATGCTAAAAAGAGGCATGTGGGAGAGCTCTACCCTGAGTGTGCCAGAGGACGTGGGACAGCAGATGCACATGTACCTGCGAATATACTTTTTCTGAATGCATGAGGAAACCTTATGTTCCCAGGCTTCCCAAGGCACAATTAAACCAGACCTTTATTTCAAGGGCACTGCCAAATAAGTGGCTTGTTTGAACTTGACTCAATCAGGAATTGAAAACATGGAAAAGAAAATAGGAGCAAGCAACCGGATGAGGCTCTGCAAGAGAATTCAAGTCTGACAGATTTATGGAAACCTTGTTTCCATATGGATCAGTACTGCTGCCTCCAGAGCTCCAGCAGCAGCAATCAATGAGAACAATGCTAGCTCCGGCGGATGTCTGCATGGTGAAAAAAACCCCTCATATATATGTTTTTACATAGAAGCTAAGAAAATAGAAGTGCAGAACTCGGGTGGCCTCCTTGTTCATTTGCCACAGCTGGCGTCCCACGCAGGGGGACATGGGGCTCTGCTCTGATGTACAGCTGCACTGGTGGGAGGAATCAAATGAGTGAGCTGATTTACTGAGTTATGAAACAGTGACACACTCTGCATGGAAATGAAAGGAAATATATCCGTGCAGGCAGCGAGAGCAAGGCTGTGGGGGTCTGGTGGGAAAGCCAACGTCATTAGATGTATGGTCATACAGTTACAAAGTCAAATGGATTTGCATGGAGAGTGAGAACTCATGTCCTGCTGCTGTATGAATGTCAAGCTGTCTGTATCCCTATTACACTTAAACACCTGGTAGTGATTGGAGTAATGAAACACACTACTGTCTCCATAAATCCCTGTGTGCGTGCGCATATGTACCTCTCCTAATTATAGATCTTCACCAAGTAACGGTGATGAGGCTAAATTTGAGTGTGGAACAAATTCTGGTGACATCAGTGGTCTAATACTGAGAATAAAGCTGGAAAGGACCATGGTGTTCCCTCCGTCATCCACGCCTGGGGGGATAAATTGCAGCCAAAAATGGGCATGGCGTGTGTTCTTCCTCCGTTTGCCCTTTCCTGAATTGAGCATCTGCAAGCTTCAAAGAGGAAGGAAATTTCATTTCTACTGGTTGGTCTGCTGAGTAAGAGGGAAAATTTGCAACTGAAGCAGAAGATAAAGCAAAAAAAAGGGTGGAACAACTTGATTTCCAAGCAATGTAGGAAAACAAATTTTAGGAAAATGCATCATCTTTGCAGGGAAAAGCACATCCTTCTTTATCTAGATCTTTAATCATGTCCCTATTCCCCACCCTTGGCATCTGGCCGTATCTTATCCTGCTTGAAAGGAAGTTCTGCTTCTTCCAAGAACACTTCCTCCTCCTGATTAATTCAACAGTGCATCCACAACTTTCCCTGGAGTTTTTCCACAGGAAAACTAGGCTCAGAGATAACTAGTGCACCTCTGGCTCTATATAAATTGGAAGCTGGACATCCACAGCTGATTTAGAAAAGCAGGCAAATCCAACAGTAAACAAAGCACAAGAAATGATGCACGTAACTCCAAACAGGTATTAAGAAGGCACCCAAGCATGCAGTTGTTTTGCATAATGTTTTCAATCTGTTACAAAACTCAAACCAAACCAAACCAAATGAACCAAAAGAATTTATATCCATAGCTCTGTCCAGTGATGGAAATGCCAAAATATGTGACCCATCCCTTCCCTGCAGAGTACTGGCAAAAGCTGAGTGGAACATACTGAACACAGTGTCTTCCTCTAAGAAAAGAGCTGGTGTCTAATGACAAGGTCAATGCTTAGAGCTGGCATTGCAGCAGCCAAGCTGGGATCTGCCAATTTCTGCTGCTTAAGTGTTTGACAGGAGATTTCACACACCCTGGCAGAGAGGGTAACAGAGGTCCAACAGGCAACAGAGTTAGTTTGCGTTTTCAGAGAGCCAGGACGAACTTCCTGAGACATGGGGCAACCAGCTCAAATCCCCCAGGGCCCTTTTCGCCCTGAGAAAACTGGGAACAGTTGCAGTTCTCTTCCTCAAAAGCACATTGCAATGATGACACAGTATAAATTGGGATACGATTATGGTTATGAGGGCCATCTGATAGGCAGGCATAAGAGATAGTCAGGCACCCAATACATCTCTCTAGCTTATATAAATGGATCCCTGAGGGCAATGAGCATGAATAACTTATGAACTGCCAATGCATCTGCTCCATAAAGAGAAAATACCATTAGTTTGCCTCACTGTAACCTCCAGAGTCAATATTCATGTACACACCACTGGTCCAGTTAGTAATTGGGAAAACAGCTTGTAGGTGCACATATGACAGTGGAAAAAGTTGAATAAAGGGGGTAGGAAAATAGGAATCCTCACCTGCATTTCAAATGGGAGAAGAGTCTTATATTCCCTGTTTTGAATTGCCTTAAATGGTGCTGCAAGATGCAGCTCCAGGACTTTTTGTCCTGAAAGTAAATCCAGGTAAACCTATGACAGCAACATATGCATATAAATGCAGATACAGACACAGAATTGACAGGAAAGGAGGAAAATAATCCACATTTCTGAAGTGTCCCCCTTCCTCTCCTCCACAATTATATTTTCATATGGTGGTTTTGCATCCATCTGATTCAAACATGTGCAAATGGGGTAGGCCCTAAGGCTCTAAGATAACCCAAGTGGAACAAAAACATATGAATGCACATGCAAATGCTATGGTAAGTAGCATATGTTTTAGATACTGCTGAGATCGTATGTTGATATGAAGTAACAGAAACCTCTGCTTTTCATTGCAGGCTGTACTCACTACTCATAGGTAATCTGTATAAAAATATGGCATGGTTTAGTTCCATATGAAACGCATGTCATTTGCACATGGCAAATATTCAGAGAAGGGAAAGGTTAAAAACAGAACATACATGGAATCACAGAGACAAAATGGTTTTCCCTTTGCAGCAGCCTCACTTGCTTTTCCCTCGTCTGGTAGAGCACATCAGGTTCTGCTACCTGTGTAAGGTTACAGTTGCTTTTTAAAAAATTGTATTTATTTATTAATGACTGGCTACACTCTCTGAAGTCTGAGAATAGAAAAGTTCAGGGCAAGTCACAAAGTAGGGAGCTGTACCCCAGCGCCAACTAAGGGAGGGAGAAAACAGAGATTCAGGGAAGCAGCATCACTTCCACACAGAAGGCTGAATGCTGCTTGCGTGCATCTAGCTCAGTACAGTCACTGGAGCTTGCTCAAGCCTAGCAAGGATGGCTTGATTGCTAAACTTCTACTGAAAGAATCTTTTTTTGTCCTCTGGGTGCAAGAGAATATCAGAAGAATAATCTGAGTTTTATCACAAAAAGAATTTATATTTCAGATCCAAACAGCTCCAGCCTTTGTTAGGTATCTGGATCTAGCTCCAGATCTCTCCCAGCAGTCAGTGCTACAGTCGTAGTGCTATGATGAAATAGAACTGTTTGAAGAGGTTTGTATGGAGCCCTTTTCCAATGGAACTTGCAGATCTGTAAAATCAAAATGCTTTACAGAATCAAGTAGTATTTTAAAATTACAGTCAAGAAGAAACACAAGACTTGTGACAGTCTCCAAGGAAGCTGCTTAGACCTCTTGGAGGAAACTGTTGCCTTCAGAAATCCTGAATTTTCTTTCTGAATGTTTTCTTGCTCTGCAGGATAACACTAAGTCTCAAAATCCTTTGTGAAACAGCATATGTATCTTCTATCCACTTCTAAGAGAAGAATAAATAAAATGCTGCAAAGAACATATTTGTGCCTGCTTATATAATATACAAAACTCTTGGAACTCAGGAAAAGATAAATTAATGTGACACTACTGGAAAAGAATGAAAGATCTTTCACTGCTTTGAAGTTAGCAAGAGGTTATATGTGTATTTCTTTTCTAGCTGAGGTTATGTTACATAAAAGTATATTAAAACATTACATCAAATGCTCATTTTTTAGTTTAGGAGACATGGGTGTAGGCCTTTTGAAGCAATATTTGGAACAACAGTTTTCCCAAATATCATCCTCTAGTGATTCCAGTTGCATTTTGCTATCTCCTATTATTCAACCAGCCCAGCTTACAAACAGATACATGGTATATGTGACAGCATTTTAGTCTGCTTTCAAAAACCACATAGAACTTTGAGCCTAAGCTATAGCATTTGCTTACTCTACCCTGATCATCTCCTCAAAACTAATATTTTACTAAATGAACAGTCAGAAACAGACCCTCAGCTAGTGCCAAACAGTACTCTTTTCATGATCTTCAGTCATTTTCATTTTTTGGCATCCCAAAATGGCCTAGTGGAGGAAGTCCCATGGACTGGCAATTCAAAGCCTATTGACATTAGGGTTTGCTTTTTTTAGTTACCTTCTGCAGATCTTTTCAGAGCAGTCCACAGAGACCTAGGGATTGACAGACCACAGGCTGAAAACCGCATTTCAGTAGAGCTGCACCAATTTACAGCAGATTAAAACCCCAGGTTTTAAAGCTGGCCAATGGCAATCAAATTAAATAGCTGAGCAGGAAGCGCTGCAGGAGGATTGCACAGCCGGCGCACAGTGGGCTTTGCCCAGCACAGGTTTATGTTGGAATGGTGGAACACTGTTCCATCCCTCTTCTTGCCTGGGGCAATAAAAAAGTTCCTGCAAAACCAGAAGCTCTAATTTAAAATAAATTTGAGGTATAGTCATTCCTGGCCCAGACTAATGCCTATGAGCTCCAACAGAGTTGGAATGAGTGGCCCAATACAGGTAATGGTCTTTAAGTTTATTGCCCTTTGTGCTGTGAAGACATTCTTTGAAGGGATCAGCCAAGCATGCCACAGTGCTGAGGCTGCATGAAAGCAATTAAAAAGACACTGATGTCCAGAAGCTGCAGAAAAAGCAGCTGCTGCAGTGTTTGCTGATGAGTTAACAGTCAGGGCCGTAGGTGTGAGAGCCACATTTTGCTCTCCCCTCTATTTTTCCATGTTCAGCCCTCACTGGCTAAGGTCTAGTGTACCACGTCACTCTCAGCTTTTTATTGTCACCAGTTTCAGTGGTTCTCCTCAGGTCCTGCCTAAATCTCACGGCCAGGTCTAGTTTCACAGCATCAGTCTCTGTTTCCACTCTGCTTTTTGTGGTGGCAATGGGGACAGTCAGGCTTATGGTGGGACTGGCTTCTTAACTCTTTGTTCTAACCCTCATCCTTCCTCCCTTTTGCCTGGCTCTGGCTGCAGCCTGGCATTTGGCCTGCCCTGGTTTCTGGCAGGAAATTCACCTCTGCTCACACTCAACTGCTCTTGCAGAATACATGACCACTCTTCAAGGAGGACCTGAATTGTCTGAGGGGAATCATGATTTGGGAAGAAGCTAGAGTAGAAAACAATGACCAGAGAAAAGGAAGGCAAATGGGAAAGGTGAAGCATCTTTTGCAGAAGGAGATCTGGCTTCCAGAAGGATGTGGGAAAAGCCATTGCTAGAGGGAAGAGAGCAACAGCTGCCTCAGTAGCCCTGATGATCTCCCTTATCCAGAGGTGAGAGGTTTGATGTGGTGGAAAAAGAGACACCCAGCTAAGGAGGAAGCAGACAGGAGGGAGGGGTGACCTGACAAGGGAGAGAGGGGTCTGTGCATGGGAAGCAGAAGTACTAATTAATGGGAAATGATGTCCAGGGAGAAATGGCATGGTGTTTGTGCCAGAGCAAATGGTACATGAGGGGCGAAAAGCAGGAGGCAGTATCGCTGAAGAAATGGAGGCCAAGCCACCTGGATGCAGTCACGCTTGTGGGCGAGATCTGCCCCAACAGGCTCCCAAAAAAGCACCTGGCCTTTCCAGAGCTGTGCAGCATGGAAGGATTTCCTAGTAATAGCACAAATTCAGAAGACAAATACCTCACCATTATTCTAGCATTTTTCACACCCAAGAGGATCTTTAGCTGTGGACCAGCAGTGGCACGGACTCTCGCTTTTTGATTAATCTTTCATACCATCTGCTCTCCCTCCACCTATCCATCATCTTGCTGCCTGACTGATGATTACTTCAGAGTGCAAATCACCTAACATCATTCTGGCTGATAAATTATATATGAAGGACGGGGCATGGTGAGTAAGACTGAACCCAGTGACATCAGTTTATGTCTGGGGATAAGCACGGGTGTTCAGATACCCTAATGCCCGGCACACTTGAAAACAGGCAGATTAGATTAGATTAAGAGGCTCCATGGAGTTAGTCCAGGTTTACACAGGTGTAAGTGAGATCAGAATTGGCCTTCCTTCTGTGGAAAAATATCACCTGTTTACAAAGGGAAATTTCATGCACACAGAAAAGACCCTGTCCTTAATTAATCACATGGAAAAATACTAAAAATATGGACTAACCAGCAACAATGGCAGCTTCTCTCTACACTAGTCTCATCTCTGATGTATACACCTGCTTGGCAACTACTGGTGTTGGTTAATCACCTTTCAATCTGGAGAAAACAAGTCAACTCCATTTGTTTTGCTTTTTCCCATTAACTGCATAAATGAAAAAAACATGTGAAAGAACAGCTTGAGCTGAACTGCAGGCCGAGTGAAGGGAATTGCTGACAAGAAGCTCTGAAGACGGGCCCCTTGCATGGCAGTGGTGAATGCCACCCCTTCCCAGCTGTCTGCAGAGAGTGCTGAATGAATCTGTGGGCAACAGATGCTGGCTGGAGGTGAGTACCCACAGCACAGACTCCATAGGTATTGTGGGCTTTCCTCTGCAAGGCAAAGATGCTCACAGAAAATATTCTGCTCCAGATTTACCTGCTTGCCATCACCTAAATGCACTGGTAAAGGATGGAGCTGGAGAAAACAAGGAGTTCTTCCATTGGAAGGGGAATAAGAAACAAGGACTGAACAAAGTTGTTATCATTTCTGATGCCTCTGCACCAAGCCCAAGCCACAGGCAACCTTGACAAAGCCTCCCAAGATGTTTATCTCCTTGCTTTGTGACTTCTCCATATTTT
This sequence comes from Edolisoma coerulescens, assembly GCA_013397115.1. NCBI lineage: Eukaryota > Metazoa > Chordata > Aves > Passeriformes > Campephagidae > Edolisoma > Edolisoma coerulescens. The sequence goes on from VWZW01006279.1 coordinate 2,039,065, forward strand.
AAGGCTAACCTTTCTCATGTTTTAAATACTTTCCAGCATTTTTTTTCTCCTTTGGAAATAATGTACAGGGTGTAAAATAAATTGCAGAGGCTGAAAATGAACATTATAACATCCCCCAGAGACATGGAGTAAAGCATGCTCCCCACTTTTGCCACCTGCAGCTCACCCCTGGGGTGAGTGGAAGGGCTCACAGAGGGCAGACAACTCATTACACATTATAGGGGACAGCCACAGCATTTTTGCCAACAGTGCAAGGCCCCAGCAAGCTTCCACCCCTCTGGGTGCAGGTGGCTGGGCTGGTTCCTCCACCACTATCTGTGCATGGCTGGCTGAGCCAGTTGGTAATTCGGGAGGTTTTTGGAGTCTGAGGTGACTCCATTGTCTTCAGGCAGCCTCTAATAGAGTGAATAACACACCTTTGCTCCCTCATCCACAAACTACGGCCACGCTGCTGATCAAGGACCTCCTGACCCACCAGAAGACGTTGTGCACCATGTCATCGCACATTTTCTTGCCAACGTTGGCTAGGGCAGCAACCAAACCTGCCAGCTGGTCTGTAAAGTCATGTGCCATAAAATTTCTAATCACATCTGTCTTCCCTTTCGGGGCACTGTCCCAGTGTGAGAGTCTGACTCGCCTGGAGCAGGTGCAAGGGTGCAGAGCACCTCTGTGTGTTGCCCTGTCTACCTCCTGGGGGAAGATGCAGACAGTTCAGGCAACAGACCTTTAGGAGAGGCCATCCAACACTGGGGAAATAAACTTCTGTGGGGACTAAGGACCAGCATTAGACTGATTCCTTTGCCTTCTCAAAAGTGACTCATTACAAATTAGTACTAATTAAAGGAAACAAAAGACATAGAGATAAAACTTTCCTAATCCCCCTTTCCTCCCTAGCCCAAGAACAAAGCCCACCTCCATGCATTCAGGTCTCCCACTAGGCAAAGGATGAAAGGAAGGGCATATCGTGGCTGTGGCCACAATATTTAATGCATTAGTAGAAGAAGTTTAGATGAACCATAGCTCTGAGAAATACCTAGAAATTAATTCTAGAAGAAAGCAGTATTCACACAATCTCTGTGCTAAGCACAAGCCACTTTTGTGGGGGAATGGTGGGAAAGGAGGCTTGAAATTAGGCAAATTATTCAAAATACTATATCCTTCAGAACTCAAGGGAGAAACAGAATGAGGGGAAGAAAGACCCACTGGGGCAATAGGGCTTATTTCTGCTTCTCCTGAAAACAAAGAAACATCCCTGGATGCCTGCACTCTGGCTTTACACTTCCCTGAGAAGGAAAAGTGTGTGTTCAGGGATGCTCTGACAACAGTAGGAGTCCATTTTACACTACTCTGAGAGAACAAGCGAGGCTTTCTATGTCAAATCACATGGGAGGGATCCGTTCCTACATCCTGAAATGCTTCAAATAGTAGTTGTTTCTAATGGTATTTACACTGGGTACAATTAATGTCTCTTATTGCAACACTTTAGTGAATCCCACCTCAAAGCTTGATTTGTGGCATTCACAATAGAATTGTGAATAAGAAATAAAAACAAGTAGATGTTTTCTTCCAATTCTCTCCTCCTGCCCTAAGTAAAATTGTGAAACTGAAACTATGTGAAAAATATTGCTATCTGAACATCAGGCTCAAATTTTCTTGAATAATTGAAACCAGCATATCTGAAAATATTCAAAGTAAATGAAACACATTTCAAATTTTGCAGTAGATGAAATTCTCAATCTATTTTTGTTTTAAATACCATTCAGATGGTTTTATTTTTTCTACTGAAGAAAAAAATACGGACTTCATTATTTAAGCTTCTGGTATCCAAAACTACCATAAAGAGTCATCTGCTTAGGACTTGCATTGCCAGTGGTTTGGGACCTAAGCCAAAATCACAGATTACCAAAACAAAGCTAGCCCTGCATGGGACAGAATGGAATGGTTCACTTTGAGAAAACATGTTGGTCTCTCATTGCACTAAATGTTAAAAAAACCATCCCTGATTCACAAACACCCCACAATTATAGAGTGTCCCAAACAGACCTTTGGTTTGGTTTCAGAAACTTCAAGGCGGGGTGCCTGGAACATTCTGTTTGGAGGCAGGGGGTGTTAGCAGTTTTTGTCACATCAAATATTTGCATCAGACATGGATTGCTAGCCCCATTAGCTTCAGCATTCTTTCCTCTACTTGTTTGTAGCTATGCATAGGGTAGAGTTTCTCAAAGCCTATGGTTTAATAGGAAAAAGGCCCCTATCATATCAAGTTATGGGGCCACCAGAAAGAGAGAATAACTATGGGATTTTTCAGCTTGCTCTTATTTACTGAGAATAACCCATGGCATCCTAGTTTCTTCCTCAAGAAATGAAAGTAGAGACATCCATCTTTTTCCAGCCCTCTGGGAAGGACAAAGCTTGCCTGTGGGACACTTTCCTTTTGAGAATAATGCTGCTGTTAGGGTGGCTGCTGAAGGAGAGAGTTGGAGATGGGTTTTACATTAAGCACTTGATCTGGCAGGAGATTGTTTCATTTTGCCTGGCTTTGCATCCTGTGACCATGGCCTGGCTCATGTAGATTCTGGCCTTCTCCTCCTTTCTGATACCTTTATTCTTCCGGCAAAGTGAAGCTGTCACAGGAGGCCTTTGCTAGGGAAGGAGCAGGAACTCTCAGGTGGCTGGGATCAGGCAGAACAAGACAGACAAGTGCTGTCTGCTTCCCCCTCACATGGGAGCCAGTCTCAGGAGTACCAGGCACTGAATTAGCAGAGACCTCATCTTTCAGTTCATGTTGTCTAATGCAAGACCAGTGGGGCATAAAGTTTCTATTATCTATGTTTTAATAATGGATGAACCTCCCCTCCTCCTGCTCCAAAAAGCCCTATGTATAACCCCACACTAGGCAGACGATGCAGCTGGTCCTTTGTCTGCTCGCTCCTTCCAGATGGGTATCCAGTGCCACCTGAGATGAGTGGGCTCAAAGCACATTTTGTTACTTGCATTTGATTTCAGACACTGGAGGCTTCCCATTTTGAGATCAGTTCTATTTAAGGGTGTTCATTTTGCATTTGTGTCAGCCCTGAAAATGACCAGGGGATAAAAAGTGTGCTACCAAAGCTCTGCATTTTCAACTTCACTGCCTAAAATATCACTTACCTGTTGACCGACTATCAGGATGCCAAGGAGTATTATTATTCTGACATGGATGAAAGTCCATTCAGACAATAGGTCCTCAGGTCTGGATGTCCAAATATGGCCTCAATTCAAAGGACTTCCAGGTCACAGAAGGATGAACATTGAAGCCGCTACTCTAAGAGGCTGGTCACTTTCCGGGCTTTCTGACTGCTTTTATCAGGACCAGGACACTCTCTCCTATGATACAGTTAATTTGGAGGTCCAGATTATTGGCACAGTGTAAAGGAAATGCTAGAAATAGTTCAGCAATTCATCATTATTTCATAAAAGTGTTACAGTACAAAAGAAAATCGTGTGCAAATTTTTAACTGAACAAATGCAAAACAGGCATAGAAGCATAGAGAGTTGGAATAGAAGGGTTAAGGTTGGCCTGTGGAGAATGAGTGGGAATGGTGAGGTGGGAAAGCACCAGAAGGAGCGACAGAAGGTTTTGCTGGTACCCAGCTCTGCAGGTCATCAAAATCACAGCACAGCCATGTGCAACTTCTGAAGAGACCCAGGTAGGGAAAACAATGGACTGCCGAAAAAGAGGGACAGCAGTTAAGAGACTGTGATGAAGAAGATGAACAATGAGGTTGGAGCTTTAAGCACCCATCACAGAGATGAAAAATTATGAGAAAACCATAATGACTCTCAGAGGTAGGAAAGGATACAGAGACGGAAGTTCCTATTCACTGTAAGCTCCTGAAGAGTTCAAAAGGCTTGTGAATATGCAAGTAGGGGAGTGTGAGCAAGTAAAATCTGCTTGTTTTATAATAAAATCACCTTTCTCTTCTGTAAAATCTAACTTCGAGCTTTGCTACAATTGCAACACTGCTTGCTACAGGAAAACAGCTAATACACTCCCTGCTAAGGCAGAACTCAAGATAACGTGGTGGATTGAGTACATTTACAAAATTATTTCTGAATTTTTAGAGCTTGTTCAAGTATCTGTGCATTAAAACTCCAACCTTCACCACCTAAAATTTCTAGGAAAAATACCCCACGATATAAGAATAAAGCAGTCCTCAAATGACAAAGAAACCCAACAGGACTTCATTTTTTCTTGATTATACTTGATGGGAACAAGCTATAAACTTCATTTTGAGGCTCCAAATTCAATTCTTTATCTTGGGCCATACACCACTTAAACAAAAACACTTTCATTGCTGCCCTAGCAGCTGTGGATTTCTAGTCCTGGGGAAAACACCACAACATTTTCTACTTAACAGTTCATCCAAAAACACAAATAAAACTCATTTATTTGGCTCAGAAATGTCAATCAAGAAAAGAATTATAGACCTGTCTTGTTTTCAAATACAATCTGTATGACAGAGGATTAATCAATAGCCTACCATTCCCAAAGCAATCGCCTACCATTCCCAAAGCACAGTGCTGAAATCATGTCCAATTTTCTGACTCTCAAAGAAAAAATTGTACACAGTCAATTTTAATAGTGAAATGACTATACTTATCTCTTACAAACAAGATTATATTATCAGAGGAATATAGAGAAGACAGAAATTGAACTCCTCTCAAGAAAAGCAGGACAGAAGGGAAATGGAACATGGCCAGCAGGAGATGTTACAACCTTAGTCCATCTGCACTCAAGAAAGTGACCTCCTTCCCTAGGACATTGGATGTGTTCCACAGAGACTGTCAACAACAAGGTCTAGACAGAAATCCTCCTTCTTTAATTCCCAGAGCTTCAATTTGCAATGAAACAAATGTGACAACTATTGGATAAGTGGTAAGATGGCTCTAGTATAAAGTGCAAGCTCAGGTTGTTTCCCCCTGCCTTCTGCTGGAAAACCCCACACATCTGTTCTGTAGGAATTAAAAGCTTTGGCTGTCTGTTACAGCTGAAGGCACGGCGCCCTGTGTTCCTGGCATAGGCTGGTACCTACAATCCATCGCGCGGGAAGAAGTCAGACACAGTTTGCATCTCTAGCAGCAGCACTACCACAAAATCAGTGGAGGTACAGAGCCTTTTTTAATGGAACATAAGAACCAGAAACATGCAAAGAGTGTTGCACTTCACTCAAAGAGAACCTATGGTGCATCAGTAAAGCAATGACCATGCTGGTTCTCAAGGCAAATCAACAGCAAATGCATTTAGAAAAAGGAAAATCATTAAACATATTATATTCTCTCATTTAGTAGCGCAATTTACAGGGAATTGTACACACATTTCAATTGGTTTTCATTTTTGTGTTTTCACGAGATGGGCCTGTGCTCTGCAGCTGGATATCAGTGGCTGAACAAGCTCCTCACCCATTTCTCCAGCCACCCACATTGAACATCTGAACATCTGAATTTCACTCTGACCAGTTAAATGAGGATAGCAAAAAAATTTAACAATGACAAACCAGAGCAGTGTCCTTTCTTGGCTCTATTAATTATTTTTCCTTCAGTAGAAAATTCCAGGCTTATCTTGTATTTTGTGGATTTTACATAAGTTCAAGGGGAAGATGCAGTTATTATGTAAGAGGCTTATAAGGAAAATATTTACAGGTTGTCGCCCTGTGAAGAAGTGCCAAGTTAGAAATTTAATGGAGACATCCTCACAAGAGAGACGAAAGTTAGCGGTACAGTCAGTCATAAACTCAAATTTACCTATTTTCCTCTAAGTGAATGAACAGGTAGGCTTGATCATCTTTATATTTACTGCTACATGACCAAATTGGTTGAATTCATCTGTGTCTCACAGTAGAAACATCTTGCTCTAATGTTGCAGAACTAAGTACTTACAAACACGACTTAGAAAAATCAGATGCTTGGAATACGTAAATTCTGAGCATTTATACAAGTCAGTAAGTGCCAAAGCCAAATTACTCTCTTACATCTCCTGTAGGCTTGTCCTTGTTACTCCAGATGTCCTTTCACTGCAAAGTTGCGGGACAACTACCTAGAATTTTTTTAAGAGGTGGCTGCCTTTAAAGTTAATGGAAATGCTGTTAAGCAGGAAATGTAGTCAGTTTCTTCTTTCCTTAGCAGTCCAGGAAAGCGAGGACAACTTCTTGATGTTCACAGCCTCACTCAGTACTGTATAACTCTCTAGAAAGTCTGTAGGAGTTATGAGTGTGCAATAATTACATAGCTGGGACTTCATGAAGAGAGCAGTAACATTAGTAAAACAGCAAGGCTAATTTGCTATTCAGGGATTTTTTTTCCTAAGTCATATTTAATTACTATCCTTGTTTCCTTGCCCACCACTCTTTCCCCTCTCCCTTCCTCTCTGAAGAGCTGTGGAATTTGAACGCTAAAGGAGAATCTGATTATGCTGCACGCTGGCACTGAGCTGTCCAGGCTATACACAAAAGATCATGAATAGGCAGGCGTGTACTTGCTCTAAATATAGTTCAGACGCTACTTAGGCATTTAGAATCAAAGATCTGCTACTAGCAACAAGTCCTCCAGAAGCGTGTGATTTGGCATGCCTGGAGCTGTTAAGTGGATGCAGGCAAAAAACTGCTGAAGTTATGGGGAAAGAATATGAAGGGTGCTAATTGCCATCTGCCAATGCCTCAGAAAAAAAGTCTTTGCGATAGACTTTCAGCATGGGAAAATGTAATAGCAGCAACAAAGTGTTTACAGGAGAATACATCTAACAAAGCAAGAAGTGCTCAGACTTAAGAGACACCTGGCAGCAGAGGAAAATGCTTCTGTGCTATAAATCAAACATTAATGCTTCTGCTCCAGTGTGCATCTGTTACTTTTTATTCTTGAGGCCCCACAGTTATATGGTCCCCTCTCTGAAATAATAATTGGTGAAATAACAACAAGAGGGTTGTTTTCTACATCTTGTGCCAGCATTTCTTCTGGCAATTGCATTTTTAGTGGATGGTTGGATCTGAACAGTGACAAACAGCAAGATGCTCTGTGCCCATCCTAGACCTCAGCTCTGACAGCCTTGCCACAAACTGGATAGCCTGTACACCAATCACTGCTTTTCCTCAGTGAAACAAGAATATTTTATGCTGTCTGAAGTATACTCCTGATAGCAGTGATTGGCCTTTAAAATAACTGGTAGGGATATTACCCTTTCCATGCAGGAACTGCTGGGTGCCTCAATTTCCCAGTCACATATGCATGCTGCAGGGTGTAGGAAAGGAAAGAGGAGATCAGCTGGGGACATTTGCCAGACATTCTCCTTATAAGATTAAAGAGTGTCTTGGCTTATTACATGACAAAATTACCTCAGAAATATAAGATTGTAATTTCAACTTTTGCCCTTGACTCACAGAAATGTTTGTGTAGCTTTTTAATTTATTACAAATAATGTGGACCTTTAGCTTCAAAAGTACAAGGTATTTCCCAGGTGGAAACATGCTCAAGCTCTAAGTAGCACACACACAACAATTCACACAATTTTCAGACTGTCAGATTGACGTGCTTGTTGAGTGTGCTCCTTTTTTGACTGACATGCTTAGTAGGTGTCAGAACAGCCACCTGACAGATGGACCACTTCTACCCAGGTGCCATTTTCAGGCAGAAATTCAGAGAACCTTAATATTTCTGGGACTGGTCACTTGAGAAATCATATCCTTGTTGCATTAAAGCATTGCTTAGTCGTAGCTACATGCACTCAGGCACCTAAGGTCCTCATGAGTTCCAGTGCCATCCACCAAGAAAGCCAGCAGCTGCCTGCTCTTCACGTAGGCCATCCCAGATCCAGCTGAAGCCTTGGAGCAGCTGGCCCAGCCCTCACCTCTGGCACAAGTGAAAAGATCCCAGACTAAGCCAGGATCCGGCATACTACGAGAGGGAAACATGAACACATGCTTTGCCAACACTAGCAGTTGCTGCCAGGGGGGAAGTTTCAGGAGGTCCAGTTGTGAGCTCAGCTGATGACAAATTGGTGACAGGGTAGAGAAAAGTGTGCCATGGCAGCAGTTCCCACTGCCTGCTTGCTGCCTCCATCTCCAGGGGTAGCCAAGTCATCTGAGAACTTGCCCAAAGGACATGGAGGACACAAAGATCTGTCCTCTTTTCCTGGACACAGCTTGGAAGGTTTTTTTCTCCCAGATTACAGGGAGATTTGGCAAAGCCAAATTTGTTGCTTTTATCTGATAGCTGTCCCAGGTTTTTCGTGAGTGAAGTGGGACTCATGGGGCAAGAAAGGCAACAAAGGCAGGCTGTTGGGACATTCAAGAACCATGGGATGAGCGTGGCATAGAGGCCAAGATGGATCAGATTAGATAAAACAGGCTGGATCACAAACTGTTGGAGAAAAGAGAGGATGTGAGGCAAGTCTGGGAAAACAGCCTAGAGAAAAACCCAAGTTCTAGCATAGCTATGCTCTATCTGAACAGAAACTGTTTCACAGAAGAGGAAATTGCCTTGCAATTGTCTTGAATGCATAAAGAATGGGCAGATCACAGCTGAGCCTTTAGAAAATGCTTTAGACATTTTCTGAGCTGAAGACAGACAAATGTAGACAAACCTGAAGTCTGACACCCAAATACTTCTCCCTTTCTCATCACCAAGCCTTTAATGATGCAAATGGAATGGATGCAAATGCTATGACTGCTACATGAAACTCATATTTAAAATACCTAAAATTCCAGTTTCCTTAGGAGGATTTAACCAACTCCCACTATTAGGCTCCTGGACCTTGAATTTGGGAAATATTTTAGACAGGATCAAACCTTATGATTTAAGTCCATGTCTTGCTATAAGGAAAATTCTCTGTTTTCAATGTTTTCACCGCTGGAAGATAAAAAGGTCCAACAATTGAATCAACATGAAAAATATTATTTTCCTCCATAACTGCATAAGCCGATTGAATCAACCATTCTACTCTTGGTATTAAGTTAAGAAAATTAAGTTTATTTTAGATCAAGAGGGAAACAAAGACATTAATATTTCAGTGAGGTATAGCTGGCATTTTATTTGACTTCACAGTTGCTTTTCTCCTGTCTTTTTGAGAGGTATAGGAGTTTTAGGGATGAAGAAAATCAAGCCTCACTTCCTGTAACAGAAGTGCCATAGAGTACCATCCAGTATCTTCTTAAGGAGCAAAATAACCTGTATCTGGCTGCAGCATATCTCACATGAAGATATACAGACCTGAAGATGAACATGAAGGGGGTGCAAAGCAGCTCCTGCCTACTCCATCATTTGAGGAACTTGTGGTCTTGACATCCCTCCAGCTCAGCAAGGCTGGGAGGAAAGACTGGTGGGAGGACAGAAACAGCTGCATCTTTCATATGAAAATAGAGCTTGTAGTTGAAGAAAGCAGCTTCTAGGAGAGGCTGCAGGAGTCCTGTGTATTTTCTCAAGTGAAGATCTTACACAGTTTTTTGAGATTCTGACAGTGGGGTTTTCCTAAAGCTGATTCACATGTTGAAGCCTCAGCTCTGGATACGGTTGCATTTTTACACTTGGCTTCACAAACAGGTGTGATCTTTTTTTTATTGGTCTCAGGGCACTTCATCAATGCCTTTGTCACCTGCAGGTTAAACTAATGCAACGCATCGTAAAAGGCTGTTAAATTCAGTCATCCTTCAGAAACATCTTTTAGCACCTGATACTGACATCAGGCCTTGTTTCACACAGAGTGTATTGTACAGTCATGATCTACAGCCAGGTTTCTGATGGTTCCTAGGCTGAAATAGCATCCAGTACATTGGCATATAAGCTTCTAAATAATCTGGGACATGGCGGCCAAAGAACTTGCCTTCTCTAAGATTCATTTGCTGCTATAGCAGCTGTCACCTCTGCTGGTACATATAAACAGGTCAGGGACCTGTGCGACATGAACTGGCCCTATGAGGTTTCTAGACACCTTGTGGAGGCCCTCTGACACTGGGATGTACTCTGTGTTTTGTGAATGAGGAGTGGGATTACTTCAAAAATGTTGGTAGTGCTGGGAGTGTTACTGCCTCCCAGAGCAGTATTTTCACAGCATGGGTGTGTGCTGCATACACAGCAGTGTGGCATCAAAGCTTGTCAAAACAAGGATTTAAGAAGCAAGGCCCTCCAGGACAGCACTGAAGGATATGTGGGGCAGAGGGAGCCAACCCTGCACAGCCTGGCCCATACAACCTCTACACATATTGGGAATAGTCCTAGAGCCCTGAACTACATCTCGGCAGTAGAGGGTTACACCACATGAGCTTGCTCACCAGTTGTTTCAGTGATGTGGGTTCTGGGGATGTTTTCACTTGCAGACCTCTTTGTTCAAGGTGGCCTCATCTCATCACTCTTTTAAAAGAGGCTTGCAACCCTAGAGCAAAGCAGAGTCCTTGATCCATCACAGAATGTTCACTTTTACGGGTGACCAGAACTGAGCACAGGATTTGAGATGCGGCTTCACCAGTGCCAAGTATAGGGGGACAATCACTGCCCTGGTCCTGCTGGCCACGCTATTGCTGATAGAAGTCAGGATGCCATTGGCCTTCTTGACCACCAGGGCACATGCTGGATCATGTTCAGCTGCTGTCAGCGAGCATCCCCAGGTCTTTTCTGCTGGGAAAACAAGGGTTTGCTTCCACCGAGACCCAGCTGGATTCCTGTCCTTCTATTTGGCTTTGCCAGACAGACAAGACAGCAAAAGATGACAACAAATCTTATGTGAAAAGCTTGCAGATAAGAGTAGGATTTAGGGAAAGTGATGCACAAATGAAGATGATGAGTCACTCACACAGTAACCCCTGCAAAACAGCATTTAAATATGATTAAAAATACAGTCACATGTATTATCTAGGCATAGCAAATAAAGGCCACATCCCATTTGAATGCTCATATATGGGTAACTTTGCTGGTAAATCAAGATGGGTTCACAGAAAAGCATTGGAAAATAAATCTACTTTAAAGATACATGTGCCTCAATCAATTTAGCTTAGAATAGGTGGCAGGGGTGAGATCAGTCAACAGCCGAAGAGAAATTTAGCAAGAGAGGCCACAGGCCAGAACAAAGTCTCAAAGGTGTGGCTAGACACAGCAGCACTAAAACTAAGATTCAAATTTCAGAGGCAAAATATTATATCCATGTATAGATATATCTTACACACAAGATGGACCATTTTGCAAGTTAAAAGAACTAATCAAGGCAAGGCTTATGGTCATCTTAGATAATCACACAAACTCCCATCTGGCTTTATAACCTGGGGATGGCAACAGTGAGCAATTGTTGAAGAGCAAATCAGCTGTGGCTGTTTGCATTATTTTACTGCAGGCACCCTGAGTCACACTTCTGACCATATCCATGCCCAGGGTGCCAGTTACTGCTTTGAAGAGATGCAAAGAAGTATTGATAGATACTGGAAAGGTGTTAGGGGGCAAAACTGCATTTTTTGCTGCCGTGGTATGACAAAGTGCCACACAAGACACTGGCCCTAATGAGGGCATGGTGTATGCGTTCTGCAAGAGCTCAGCTTAGCCTAAAACTTAAAAAAATGGGTGGGTCAGGAACAGGAGGACAGATGGACATCCTCTCATTGCAGACAGAAAATCAAACTGCAGAGCAAGGCCAAAGTCAAAGTGTGTGGTGGATGGAGTAAAGCAGCACAGACTTCTCTCCTGTCCCAGCCTCATGCTTACACTCATCACCTAATGCAGGCCGATGGACAACGTGCCCTCATGCCTAGCAAGCAAAGGCCTCCCATGAGCAGAGAGGTTTGTTCTCCCTCCCCTCTCTAATGCTAACACTTCCTCGCAACACCCCTGGGACAAAAACTGCCCTCACACAGGAGACTGCAAAGCACAGATGGGCACTGCTCCGCCACTGCACCTCAGTGCTCTAAGAGCACTTTTCACCGTGCTCTGGAGGCTGATCTTATTTATTCTGCCTGACTTTGAATCACAAAAACACTCTTGATCTCCTCCCTCCCACAGTGCATGTTCATTCAAACTTCTTAAAGACGGTTGTTAACGCAAGTGGCATTTTTAGAACTGCACTGTATGGGCGGTGTGTGCTCCTCCAGCACATGAGCTGCTTATCAATCACTTAATTGGGATGTCTTGGTCTTCACCCAGATGGTCCCTTTCAGCAGATAGCATTGTGTTTTAAAACTTTGGATAATTATAGCCCTGTAAATGGAGAGTGCAAGATTTGTTGGCTGCAGCCAGCTCATCTTTCTTCTGTAACAGCCTCATTGTCTAGTCATTGCCATATTCACAATGGGACGAGATCCTTGCAAATGGAGACACCCATTTAAAGACTCCTCAGCTGGGTAAACAGTAGCAGGAGCCTAGCTGATAGTAACTCCAGGAAGGATTAAAATCTATTAGTAAGTTTGGCTCTGCCGTTTTTCTCTCCCTCCTTCCCTGGGCACACAAAGTGGAAGGGAATGTAGCATCTATGTTGCTCTGTTAGCTGATTTAAAACATTTAAAACCTGATTACGCTGGCCAACAATACCCTGTCAGCACTTTGCTTTTTATTCTTTTTAAACAAAACCAATTAACAAGGGTCCTGAGGGAAACAGGCCCATCATTCCTCTGTGGTGAAAATGCAGCTTCAAGCAGGACTCTGGCATTTTTGCCAGCATATTGCCTACTCCTCTCTGATCAGCCAGCGGCTAAGTTCCACTCAGGCCCTCCGGGCTGGCTCCCTCCTGGCTTCCCTCATCCAGGGGGGCTGCGGCAGCTCTGCTGTGCCTGGCCATTGCCACTTTCCTCCCCTGTCCCCTGGGCACCAGCAGCGACTCCTTGGAGCCACTGCTGCTTGGTGTCAGCTCACGTCCTCTGCACCGCATCACAGCACAGAGGGGCTGCCTGGCTCTGAAGTTTAAAAATTACCTTTGTCAAAAGGGAAGATTAATCTCTAAACAAATGGATGGGAGGCAATAGTAGAGTGCTGACATGGCGTATGTCTTTCAAAGGCAGAGTTAATGCACATCAGTAAAAACAACTGCTATTCAGATTCTGCGGAGCACTCCAGCGAGGGAGGTCTGGCACCCTGGGCTACCCTGGACGCAGGGTGCCTTTGTTTAAGGACACCTCAGTTAAAGGAAAAACTCAAATAAAACATAACAGTCTTTGCTCATTTTATTAAAAAAGAAATCTGAATTCTTACTTCTTACAGAGGTTTGATAGGCCAGGAAAAAAATGGATGTGCCGCTTTTTTATTGCTTTGCAAGCCAGATTTTCTGATTTCCCGTAAGACTCCATGGATGGCTGGAGAACAGGCTGTACCATGGGAGTCAGAGGGAAAGTAATTTTTCATCAGCCTCCATCTTTGTTTACAATTTAATTTGTTTAGGAAAACACCTATCCATAAAAACATCCACATAACAGAATTAGCACTTCATTTGTTTAGGAGACAAGAAACCCCAAAGCTCACTTCTGAAACCTTAATGCAAAACCACAGGACATGAGAATCAACACAGATATTTTTAAAGTTTAAATAAAATGTTTGTTTTCTTTTGGAACATATGCAAAATTACAGGCCCTGCTTGCCACTTATGCACAAGGTTTAAAAGGCACATTTTTCCCTCCCATTTAATACACTGCACAAGAAAAGGTTACTTAATTTAGGTGTTGACTTTTTCAAGAACTTGTAGATAAAGCTATGAGTTAACCACAGTGTTTAAGTGGCAATAAAGTATACTCAGAAATGATGTATTAGGGCTGGGCATGAGAATGTTAACAGCACTTTTCCATTCAAATTTCTTTCAGCAAAACCTTGTCAGAAAAGCTGCATGCACAAATTAACAATAGGTGGCTCTTGAGGCAACAGTTTGGAAGGTCACCAGAAAGGTACCAACTTCACAAAGACTCAAGTGTATGAGTAACTCCTCTGAGTCAGTGTCTTGTCACACAATGCACCATGCTAAATTTAGGCAGGAACTGGGTTACAGGCTTCAGATTTTTAAAGAGTGTCAGCATGATCCATCTCTATTCCCGCTGTCACAAGTGACCACACTGACTGCACCTTCTTGGCAGGTTCATGTGAAACGCTGAGAGCAAAACTTGAGGGATTGCTCAGATCCATGGGTTCCTGCATGGCATTTATCTAAGCAGCATCTTGATGCCTCCCACCAGTGTATTAAGCTACATGACTAACATCAGTCACATATCTGCTCCCATCATCTTTTCCCTGAGGTAGAAGTGCTCACAGAAGACTGTTTCATTTTGGACTACGTGTGCACGTGCACGCACTTGCACTCCTGCCTGGATATGGCTAACCAATGCTGCTTGCGTGAGAGACTGAAATCCAAAAAGTGGGGAGCAGACTGCAACATTAGTTGTGATTTCTCAACTATGTCAAGGACTTATCTGGAGTTTTTGCATGGAGGAAGCCTGCGGGCCTGTTTATTACTGTTCTGACTTCTGTGGGGCCGGTTACCACACTTAAGTCTTTGTGAAATCGCAACCTTGCTCCTGAACTTTGTGGCTCATGCCACATTTCTGAAACTGAAAATAATCACTGTGTTATCTTTTGCATAGTATTGTTTCATAATTACAGTATCTTTGTTACATATGTTATTTATTTCCACCGGTAGAGGAAAAAGGAAAGTTAAGGTTTCCCCCCCACTATTGTTCCTGATTAAACTATTTGTTTACATAACATTGGAAAACTGTAACAAAATCAAATAGGAAAAACAAGCTGCTCCAAATGAAAATACAGTTTTTTTCCTTAATCTCAGGATTACATTTAATTTACTTGATTTAAACAGACATGATTTACTAGGAGCAACACAGTGAAATTTGTTCATGGCACATGCTAAACAAAACGAGCTCCCTGTAGGATAAAGAAAAAATGTTTATCTAAAAACAAAGGGTTTTTTATTGTTGCTCAGTCAGTTCAAACAGCAATAAGTTTAAACAAACATAGCAATGACATCACTTGCTACTCATAAAATGTTGACGTTTGCCCTGATAGCCAATTAATAGAATAAAATCCCTGTGTTTGCTTGATCACTCAGTGCATTATCAAACATCTTTTTTTCTCAGTGATGAGGTTGCTCCCAAACTAATGGAGATATTTTATTACATTTTGAATACAATAATGTTAGACTAATAATGTCAGTAACTGAGAGTGGCAGCTGAGGATATTGGATAGTTGCATGCAATTAAATAACTTTTTAATAGATCAGAATTTTATCAACAGTAGCATATATTTAATTTAATCCTATCCTGATTGGTTTGTATTTCACCTTAAATACGCAACACAAGCTTTTGGTTACTATCATTTTAAAGTACTTCTGCAGACTGCAAATTTGTGACCGCTCACTAAATCACGCAGCTCATTTCTCACCCATAATTTGGCTTGGATTTTATTCCTTCTAAACTGATACAGCTCTCACACACCGTATCTGCCAGCAAACAGAAAAATCCCAAGATACCATCACAGGAAACAACCTGGAATGAAAAGAAAACCAGGAGAATTTAGCAAACCCTTGCTATTCTCCAGCACTAACGAGGCAGATTCTCCTCCAAATTAAGAAGTAACGGTTGACTGTCTGGAAAAGAAGAGGGAAGAGAAAGGTGGGGGCAGCAGCTGCTTTTCTTAAGCAGGCTGGGACCAAACACTATTTTGCAAAAGTGTGCCAGAACTGACAGCTTTCACCTTGACACCTTTGCATTTGCAGGAGGGTGCTGGTCTGCAGCTCCAGCTCCAATCATCCTCTACTCACTCAATCAGGCACATACCCCTCCCCATCATTTTGACTTTCAGTTTCATGAATTAAAAATGCTTCAGGGACTTAAGGGCTTTTTAAAACCTTTTGCAGTGATGAAATCTACTAGATACAGTCAGGCTACTAGACACTGACTCAGGCAGACCAGAGCTCAGCATTCAGACTGCACGGGGGTACTGCTCTCACGTGTGGTACATGCAAAGCTCACCAGAGCTTCCCTGCTCTGCTCCCTCCTCACACCCCTGACCTCGGCTGCCCTTCCCTGACTCACCCTCGCAGGAGGGCCTTGTATACAGAGATAAGCAAACTTCAAAAAGTCCAGATTCTGTTTGGGTAAGTGCCTGAAAGTTCAGAAACTGGCTTGGAAACACAGTGAGAATTGGCTGTCTTGGGAGGCAGCCAAACATTCTCCAGCGAGGCTGGGCCATAAACACTTCAAGAATAGCCTCTCTCATCGTATTTTGGTGTTATTTGTTTCTCATCCTGTCTCGCTGGGAAAGTAAAGTATCACAAAAACAAAAGAGCTCAGGAAAAAATCTGCAGGACTGCTTCTCTCTGGTCTCGTGCCCAAGCCCTGGGCAATGCGGGAGCAGCGCTTTCTGCCAGTTTTGCCCACGTTGCGCACACCATGCAAGCGCAGGCAGCAGTGACAGAGTGAGGGTCCCTGTTTTGGAACACTGAGTACATGTTATGGCTACGCCAACCAAAGGCTGTCTGCCACCCAGGACAGGCCTCATTCCCCTTTACCTCATGCCTGATACCGAAGCTAAACCAACAGAAAACTGAGATTGTGGAAAATAAAGAGGAAGGGGACAATTTTTGCCCCGTCAAATTCATTATGTCAGTTCACTGTGGTGGTCAGACATGCATCGGGGCAGGGGCAGGACTTTGTGAGGCTGGGGACAGGAGAGGGAGGGGGACTTATCCTGCTCAGCAGCAGCCAGCTATATATGTGAAACCACAGCCAGAGACCTTGAACGTTGAGTTAAAGCATCTTCACACTGTATGGAAACAAACACTTCTCTCTTTCAGGAACTCAGATGAGTCACCATATTCATTCAGCCTACAGTCAAAACGAGCTTTCCTTTCTGAAGTTCACTCCCAGCTCGATCTAGGGCATCATCAGCTCAGAGCACTTATTCTGGCATGGGCAATGATCCGGATGAGTGCAACCACATCACTCCACCTTGGGGTAAGTCACACCATGTCCCCTGCCCATGGCACATATTTACCGTGAGTGGCAGCACACCAGGGAGGATGCAGCTGTCACCACGGAGGAGGCCAAGGCAGGACTGCAGAGCAAACAGAGCAGAGAAAAAAACCAGCCCTGGACAACAAAGCAAACACTTGAAGGAAGAGGGGAGCATATGAAACCTGTCCGGTGTGTCTCACGCTTGGTTGCCACCAGAAGTTGAGCAAGACGCCTGCGAAGCACACGCCTACGATCGGTGCATGGTTTTTCAGCAGTCTGGGGTCTCTGCAACCACCTAGAGAGGTGCAAGCGTGTGAGGAGGATGTCACTCTTGCACTGTTTCACCCCAAAATGGGATCTGCCCTCCCCTTCTCTCCTTGCTCCAGACCTAAGGCTCATTTGACCCTCTCATCTGAGCCAGTCTGACTTGGAAATCTGGAAGAAAAAAATCTGAGTCAAAAAAAGCCCCAGAAATGAGCAGTTTTGTGACGGTTTGAACCTTTGGCTCTCCCCCCGCAGTCAGGGCATGCACATGTGCTCTGGCATCCCCTCTGGACAGTCCTCTGTCCCATCTGGAGTGAAGAGGGCCATGTCTCCCACTCCAGGGCAGCCAGGTCCCAGAGACAGTGGGACTGTGGCCTTCCTGGGATGTTTTTCCCAAGCTGTGTGCAAGATGCTGACAGGAACATGAGGGCCATGGACAGCAGTATTGCCCTGCTTCCAGCAGTGGGATGTGGAAGCGAAGCATTGCTGCTGGCAGTTCTCATCCTCTGCTCTTGACATGAGCATCTCCTCCTGGGTGACAAGCAAGGTGGTTTCGGGCTTCTGGACCCTGCACTCTCTGCCAGGAAGCCAACTGGAGGCTCAGGCACATGAGGTGCCAGCACCCCAGTGATGGCACCCACTCATCACCTCTACTGGGACACTCGGCCCTTCAAAACAAGATCCTAATCTCACCTGCCTCTTCTGAAGTGAGTGCTTGAGCTTACGGATGGATGAGAGGAGCTTGTGGTGAGGTTATTTATAGCTGCAGCAGCTTCCGTGACAGCAAACAGTAACAGTGCAACGTGAAACCGAGCCAAGCAAAAGTATTTCTCATTGAAAAATAGATGACAGCTTGTTTATACTATCTTAGGGGAAAGGACTATGAAAACAAGTGGCGGTGGCAGCAGGTTTTCAAGGAGCAGTGTCTTGACTTGGGTTGTTGGCCCTCATTTGGGGCACCTGCCGGTAGTCCACAGCAGCAGGAGTCCAAACTTTTGTCAGCTCTGAGCAGTGAGTCCCATAGTATAGTGGTATGGAGAGTGGGGTCTCTCAGCATGGCCATGGCACCC
Source organism: Edolisoma coerulescens (assembly GCA_013397115.1). Lineage (NCBI taxonomy): Eukaryota > Metazoa > Chordata > Aves > Passeriformes > Campephagidae > Edolisoma > Edolisoma coerulescens. The sequence goes on from VWZW01006279.1 coordinate 2,057,348, forward strand.
CAAAGAGCACTTACAGGAGGTTGTGGTGCACACAGAGGGTCTCAGCCCTGTCTCTGACCCACCACAGGCACATCAGCCTTGGCCTTTCATGCAGCCCATAAGGCTCTCTGCACAAAGGAACATCCCTGTTCCAGGACAAAGATGATCCCCAGCTGTATTTTCAGGCAGAAGGCAGCTGATCTTGGCCAGCCATCTCTGCATCTCTGCTATCTCCAGGTAATGTCTACAGTGATGGCAGAAGCACATCTGCCCCTGCCTTTATCAGCTCCTCTCTTAAACAAGGCTATTTACTCTCTCCTGCCTCTGCAGCACTGGGATGCTTCAAGATCTGTGGTTATCAACACTATGCAGGGAAGCGGCAAGGGTTAGTTCATTACTTTTTCAGTCCTTGATTTAGCAACTTTGAATTCACAGCCCTGGAAGATGGCTTACCAGGCCATCTGACGAGGAATAAACAGTAAGATATTACAATCCCGGCACTACTCCCCCTTCCCTCCCTCATTCATGCGAGGCCATGTGAGAGGAAGCGGGGTTGCTCACACTCCTTCAGCTGAGTCAGGCATGGACTGCCCCCATGCCTGCGCCCACTCGGCATCACTCGCCCACCTGGCACCACCCCATGGAGGTGAGAGGCTTCTGCACCTACAGAAAGGAGAGTGAGGCTGAGCACTTCTCCATAAGAGGAAAAGCTATGCACAGATTTAACAAATCTCTTGTGATATTCAACTGACGCCAAGGGAGGGATCCATTTTCTGTCACCTCGTCGGCTTCTGTGCTCAGTACACTGCTGTCAGAGCCCTCTCCAAAGCAGCAGAATGACCTAGCCAGCTTTATGCAATGTGTGAGGAACCAGAGGCCAACTAAGAGATTACTTATTTAACCTGTGCTCCCACCCAAAAGGAGTGTAGAGCTGGGGCTGGCCCCCTCCCAAACCTTGGAGGGGAAGACCCCACTGAGTCACTGCTGGCCCCAGGGAGACGCAAGGCTGGGGCCAGGGTCAGGACTCAGGCTGCAGAGGGGAAATACACCTGAATGCCTAGAAAGGAGGGGGCTCCTCTTATTTGGCAGCCTGTGTGTGAAGTGATGGCACTTTTCCAGTAGCTATTAAGGAAGTTTACAGAAAGGAGATACAAACTGCCTTTTGTTTTTTCTTCTCACTGTGGCAGTCATCCTTGTTCCATGAGACACCTTTGAAAATATATTTAGTGTCATACTGCTCTATAAAGTGAGAAAGCATTTATTACCCTCACTCAACAGTCAGGAGTTGAAGGAAGCAAAAGATCAGGTTGTGCTTGTATGGTTTTTTTTTTTAAGTGACTGTATATTTTGGACATCTCCATTTATGAGGGCCTGGCTTCAGCCAGCTGTCCTATTACGGTTCTTTCGGAAAGGGAAAGGGAAAGGGAAAGGGAAAGGGAAAGGGAAAGGGAAAGGGAAAGGGAAAGCATCACACCTGAGGCAGACAGGAGTACTGACACATCTTCCTGTCCTCCTTCACGATCACTTGCTGTCTGCTTCACAAGGATGCTGGACATGGCTAAAAACTCTCCATCATCCCCTAGTCCCTTGTAGCTCTTAGGAGGCTGAGATGTATGTAAGGATTGACCCAGGAGGATTTTATTTCAGCTAGTGTAAGGGAAGGTCATCATGGCTGTGGATCTCACCAGGCACTGCAGCAAATGCTGAGGTCAGTGGGGAAGATACAACACAGTCTATTGATGCTGTGGGACAGGCATCCCCAAACTGCAGCTTACAGCCTGACAGAGGCCTCCACCAGGGACCCCGATGGACACTGTAGAGGGCCTGAAGGATTGCACAAGTGAGGATGTTCCCCCTTGCTCCCACATCCAAATTCTCACGAGAGTGGCTGGGAACACTGTTCTCCAAATATCTTCTTGTGTTCTCACAGCAAGTAACATCTGTGAAAGCCAGAGAGGAGCTGTGTGTTAAAGATTAAGGGTTCTCCTAAGGCAGTGAGCCTCTAAGACCAGCAGGATTTATGGCATGCTCAGTCACATCCCTGCCAGGCCTTTTGACTCCCAGTTCAAACAACCAGACCCCTACAAACAGCCAGATCCTATCCAGATTTTCATCTGGAATCCAAGGTAAGACTTGTACCTCCAGTTTAGACCCTCTGGGTCTTTGAATGCTCTGGCACTGCATTTCATTTATGGGAGAGGTAGGAAGGTGATGCATGCTCCCTGGAACAAAAAGGGTAAAGGACTGTGAGTCATTCAAAGCCAGTGTACAATGTAAAAGAAGTTTGAAAACCTCCTGACCCCCAGCGTTTATTATCCATTAGTTTCTCATTCATTCCACTGGGAAAAGCTCCTCTGACATAAAACACTCCTACATTTTGAGCAGACACAAATAAAACAACAGCTTACCCTGGCCTGAAATTGCTCTTTTTTTTCTGCAATCTCACAAGCCTTTACTTCTGAAGACAGATTTGCCCTCAAAGCAATTGTACTTTCAGTTGTCCCTCGAGTAGGTTTCTTTCACTCAATGTGACAAAATTCCTAATGGACATGTGCTGATCTTGATCCAGTTGATTATATTATCATTTACATACACAAATTTCCATGGAAATGTCTTTTTTAGTGTTATGCTCATCTAAGGTAACTCTAGGATATATTTTCATTCCATCAACTATCACCAAGCTATTATTTAACCTTATACTCTATTACAAATTCTTCTTTAATCTATTTGAACAATTAGTTGTCAATTAAAAAAGGATTTATAATGTTCTGTTCCTGGAGACTCTTCAGTTCTCCATTGCTCTGGCACCCTCTTGTCGTGGTTTCAAGACCAACCCTTAGTTGCTGTGAACTTCTTTTATGGATTTTTAACTTCATGTGACAACAAGACCAAGTGAGATGTTGGTTTGAATTATCACCTCACACCTTTATGAATCACATAGGATCAGGAAATTCCGTGAACTGAGTTCTGTTTGCAGCTCTGCCAGAAAAAATGCAGCTCAAGTTTCGTTATATGTGTTCACAGCCTGATAAGTCATTATGGGCCTGGGATAACATAAAATAAAACCACAAGTGATAAACAGTAGAGTAATATAAGTAACTCCGAAGCAGAAGAAATACAATATATCAAGAGTAAGACCAGCCTAACAAAAGAGCCCCAATAGTAGAAATGACCTGTGAGGTGGCCTGTAAGCTCCATACATCTGTGCTCTTCAGAAGTGCAGGAGGGGCCTAGGATCAGCTCCAGTTTCTCGACTCCCAGGTTAACCCACATCATCTGCACAGACAAACCACAGAGGGAAATGAGCCAGGCAACTCCACAGTGATCCTTCTGGCTGATATATGAGCTGGAGGAGTAGCCACTGAGCAGAGCTGAGTGACAATCATTTTGTTGGTCCCATTGGAATTGCTGTCATATTTAATATTTATCCCACCTCATAAAGGAGTGGAAAAAAACCAAATCAACAAGCAAAAATTTGAGGATGGGAAAAATGGAGAGAGATAAGTCAGATCTGCTGAATCAAAATGCTTGGGAGATTTCCAAGTGTTTCCCCTAAAGTATTACAAATAGACAAATTTGTTTTACTGTAAATTAATTTGGAATGTGAAATGGAAAGGCATTTCCAAATTGGAGAAGTAATTTTCAACTTAGCCTCTAAATGAGGCATGTGGCGGTTAAAAAAAAGAAACCTACAACTTTTTCTTTATCCTGTGTTTTCCCTATGATAAGGAGAATTCAATCCCTATGATAAGGGAGAATTCAGCTGTGTATGTGGGATAGACTTGGTCTTTTCCTGTAACCAGACTATTTTCCAAAGAATTTCCAATGTCAAACACCTTTCAAGAGGTCTTGAAGCCATTGCTGTCCCTTCACTTGCAGCATCCTGCCCTTTCCTCTCTGGCAACAAAGGCCAGATGGGAACTTTCCGTGGGCAATCTATGGCACTCTAAACATGAGACCCTGTGGCTGGCACTGCAGAATGCTGTCAAATCCATGGAGACCAGCCACTACACAGCTGCTTCTCCAGCCTGAGAAGTGGCTGCGTTTGCAAAGATTGCAAAGTTTGAGCAGCTTGTGCACACAGAGAAGGGAAGGGATGCCCTTTGCTTGAAAGAGGATGGACTGTCCTGAGCCATGGGTAGGTCTTGGTGCCCGCAGATGACTGATAAAGTCTTTCACACAGTTTGGAAATGGAGAAACAAGACATCCAGATGTGAGGTCAATATCCAACTATTTGCATGTGTGTAGGAGGCAAGAAAGGCTGTGGAATCCCTTATTCCTAACAAAAGATTGCACTGTTCTTGAGGTGAGAGTATAGAGAGACCCACCCCTGTGGGAGACACTGACTGTGAAAGTAACCTGAAAAGCACACCACCAGTGGACCTTCCCCCCTAGACACTTCACTGGCCATGCCACAGTTGTCCTTGCAGTGGACCATGGGGCTGCACTGCAGCAAGCACCCTGGTGGCCCCACACGGATGGCCATTTCCATCCCACGGCACTTCCCCAAGCATGGAACCAGATGCAACAACAACATGCCCTCTTGCAACCTGGCATGTGTCACAAGATGTTGAGAGGCCTTTGTGCAGCCCCAGTCTGTCTTCAGCTGTTATAATCCAGAGCAAAATGTGCACAACAGCATTAACGTCAAGTTAAAATAAATCAAAATCGGCATCATTTTCATCCTGCCTGGCTCATGGTAGCAGCAACAAACTAACAAGTACTAACCCCAGAGCTGTGAACATTTTGTTGTTAGCACCACTGGTGATTTATAAAGAAACAAGCAAGATGTTTCTTGTGCTGGGAAGACTCAATGCAGAAACAGGAGATAAAACACATCAGTTTTTATCCAGTACCGCAGGAAGGGGTTGAGGGGGGAAGAAGATATTTTTGCATCGTGGTCATGCGAAAGGCAAATTTCACATGGATTTTCAGGCAGACTCATAAATCAGTCCATGTTCCCTCTAAAAGTTCATGGTGTTTTGCAAACCTCCCAGTGAACCAGGGCTGAGCTGAGAGATTGCAAAGAAACCTGAAGACAAGCAAGTTTCAACTAAATTAATATTTTGCTGTGAACATTTTCTCAGGTCTAACTAGTTTGTTTAGGAGTTTAGCAAGAAGCAAGTGTCTTTCAGGAGTAAAAAAAAAAAAAAAACAAGAAGTTCCGAGAAATCAAATACACCACACAAAAAATAACTACAAAAAATCTTTACATAAATCTAAATTGTTCCCTGCTCTGTGCTCATTGCAAAGGTTTCAGTTAAGGCAACGATTCAGATTTCATTTCAACATTTTTATTTGTTGGTCATTTTTCCACCGCAGAAAACTCAGTGTGCTGGTGTTAGTTGTGGCATGGCTTGCTTGCTTTTGTTCAGGAAGGCATAATGGTTTCAGACCCACGTTAATCGAGCAGTCAGAGGAAAATCTTCTCCTTCTTAGTTGCAAAATAAAAATAAAATTATAAACTCGCCTCGTAAGAACAATTTAAATATGTTAGATCTTGCAGAAATATTCCTATGCTTTCTATGTTTGCCAGTGCCCACCTCACCTTTCTGGTCTTGTAATTACAAGTGCTTTGAAGTAGGAGCTGATTTAAGGGTTTAACTCCATGGTTGCTTAAAACACAAAAACACAGTCTGTGCCCACAGCTGTGCCCACATCTGAACTTCCAGGGTGGATTGCCATTAGGCTGAAGTTGCAGCAACATTTAACTGGGCAGGCCCGTAACGCCAGCACAGACGTCCCCAGGCGCAGCCCCGCTGCACTGCTGGCCCCGCTGCATAGGGGCAGGTCGCTGCCTGCCTCCCTGAGCAGCTGCAGTGCCTATGGGGGGGTCTGGGGTAAACCTCAAGGCCAGAAGTTAATGAAGGGCAGGGAGCCACACGTGTCTGCAGCTCCGGCATGCCCAATGCTGTGGCCAGTGCAGCGGGATCGCAGGTCCAGCTGCCTGCCTCATCTCTGGCCTCCTTGTAGCCCCAGCACTGAGGAAGCTTGTAGACAAAACTGAAAGCAGTATCACACCGATAAAATATTTTCCTCCTTTAGCAAAGTACAGACCTTACTACCAACAGCCCAAACATGCAGCCCTGGTCCCCCCACCTGCTGCCAAGGGGCACATGAGGTTCCAGCTCTGCAGGATGCTGAGCAGGGAATATCGGGACACAGAGACAAGGGAAATGGGCGATGCACACCCTGGGCTCCTTCACCTGCCGGGACTCGCCAGCCCAGGCTTTCGTCCCACCCGTCCCCCCTGCACCACATCCCTTTGGGCGCCAGATGAGGTTGGGGAGGGAGGCGGCCCTCGGCCCTGCTCTCCTGGCGACTCTGCTGAGATGGTGCTTTCGCCTGCTAAGTGCGATGATGAGTGGGTTTCCCCACACCTCCCGCCAAAGTTGTTTTTGCAAAGGCTGCTTTTATTAGCCCAGCCTTTAAAAGCAGAAGTTATCAGGGCATAAATCATCCTGTGACTTGTCGAGAAGCCTGCGAGAGGAGATAAAGGCAAGACAGTTTGACAAACCGTTGGGAGAGGGAGGAGGAGGGAGGGGGAAGGAGGGAAGCGGGGAGCCGGAGGAGGGAGCCAGGGCGCCGACGGATTATGTCGTGGGTCAGCCGAAAGGATGCAAAAAAGATCGAGAAGCTGTTTCCAAACTTTCTGAGGCTGGCTCTGACTACACGTACCCACTACGGAGCTGGGTGTAATAAATATCGCGCTCACAGAGAGCATTACATCACGTACAGGGAAAAGCCAGCAGATGAACTCACACAGTAAAACCTTGACTTGGTATCTAGCCAAGCTCAAGCAGACAACCCCGTTATTACGGAGCTGACAGGGCTCTGCACGTTGCTGTGGCTTCACCCTTCCACTTCCTGCCGCCTCCTCCAGCACAGCCAACACTTCCTCACTCGCCCTCTGTGCTCCCGCAGTCCTGCCAGCGGCCGTCCCGGGCACCCATGGCCAGCCACACAGTGCAAAACAGCAACAGCAAACCAGACACTGGGCAGAATTTTAAAACATGCTCCTCTGTTTCCAGCACACTTTCCTCACAGCAGCTCCAGTTTGTTTTTCTAGTTTTCCTCGTGAATTTGTCAACCATCAGTGGCTCTAAAAGACAGACCAAAATTTATAGGCACAGAGGGTCTGATTCTCTTTTACATTAAGGCTCTCATATCTGTTGGGCAGCATTGAGAGTCTTAAAGTGGGGCTAAATGTCATTTAGCACACAAAATCCCTTTTACAGCGAAAGAAGGGTTGAGAGTTAAGTCCGTGTCTGGTGTCTCTCCACAGAATTTCCCAACAGCTAATAGGGGCAACGCTGGGGAATACTATAACAGGGAAAATTGGAGTGAGACTCAGATCCCAGCACCCCTAGTCCCTCTTTTCAGAGGTCTTGGTAAGGAGGAGAGGCCCACCAGCCCACCAGGAAGGCTGCTGCCAGCAAGCCTCAGCCCCACCACAGGTCTGCAGGCACTGCAGCATTCAGCCTGGTTCAGCCTCAACATCTTATGGTGCTATGACATGGCTTTCTCCAGGGGTCTTCTGAAAGCAAATGAAATACTGGGCTCAGGATGAGCCAAACTCGCCTGCTGGGGCCTTTTCTGTCTAATGTCTTCATTCTGTCAAAATTATACTTGATCGGGTTTCATTATTGTTTTTAACTTTCACCTCTGCCTCGGCAATTCCATCTGGTAGGTCATATTCCTCTCTCTGATTGCTTTTTGGATAAAAACATGCTCACTGGGGCCTGCTTGGGATTAGTTTTTCTTTTTATTTCCACTAGCTGCTCAGCTCAACCCCATAGTTTCCCTGACTTAACACAGACGGGGTCAACCCACCTTTGCCTTCCTGGCACATGCACTGAAGTACCGATTCCCATGTGCTACAATAACCCCATTCCATTTCTAACAATCTCCAAGGGGGAGTCATTTACAGGGACTTGAACTGAAAAGCACAAGTATTGTATCATCCTCTTGCATGTGCACTAGTGCAGATATTAAATCAGCAATGGTAGGAGGGAAAAAAAATACTGTCTTGGCTATGTCCCCAGGACATTCTTCGAAGACTGATGATGTACATCTGCCTTAACTGTCTGGGTTTGAAATAATTAAAGACCACTATTCTTTCCCTTCCATTAATTTTATTGAGTATCTGGAAACACTTTTTTTATTTAGAATTTTGTGCCTGCCTTGTAAGAACACCATCCCCCAGTAACCTCATTTCCACCTACCATAATTACAGCAACATGACCGCTAAGATATAACGAGAGGCTGAAACACTACTGGCTACTGCACCACTGCTATTTGTGCTCACTGGCACTCTGTTATGTTACACCAGGGTGGAACAAAAAGATTTCCCATCTTGAAAAGACTGCAAAAAAAGCTCCTCTTTAAGGTTACATCACTGTCTTGCTCTTCGTATGGTTGCAACATTCAAAGGTCTGGAGCCTTTCCAGAGTGTGCACAAGCAGGGCAGCAATGCAAACTCTCCTCCACTCATAAAGATGATAAACTGGCTTGAAGAAAGGAGGACTTGGGCAACAAACCAGTTAAGCAACAGGTCAGCCAGTAGATGGATTAAACACAGATGGTAAACCTAGTAGCTTGTTAGAGCTTTTAAGAAGGCAGAGGAAAACAAAACAAAGCAGGAGGTGTTTTAAAGATGTTTTTAGCTAGTTAGCTGGTGTGTGGCAGCCATGTGTCATGGTGGCAGACCCCAGAGAGCCAAAACTGTCACCTGTATGGGAGAGGGAACAACAGCTAGTGGGACCTGTGCTGCTCTGCATCTCCCTCTGTGTGAGCTGGGCCCAAGCAATGCACTGGCAAAGTTACTGGGCAGTAGGCCTGGACCCCAGCTGAGGTTAAAAGGTATTCTTGTGGAGATCCCTTTTCTGGTGGGAAACCAGAGAAAAGAGCAGTCTCCCTCTGATCTCTTCTGCTTCTCACCTTGCATTTCTTTCCTCTTTCCTTAGTCTTCTCTGTCATGGGTATTCCAATAAATACCACAGGGATGAAGGACTATTGCTCACTGTGATCCCAAAGGCTGGGAAGGAAGACTGACCCTCAAATAGAGATGCTGTCTTGGAGAAACAGCAACATGACCCTTCAAACACTTAAAAATCTTCTAATTGAAAAATATTAACTCTTCCCTAGACAGGATGCTAGGTAAATGTAGATTTTTTTTTCAAGCAATAACCTGAAAAATAGCAATCCCCAACCCATTTTTTATTTTGCCTAACTTTTCTTTCCTTGCTTGTACATGTCAATATTTACAAGCTCTACCACTTCTTGGATTATTTATTTTCCCTGGTCTATTTCACTGAGTGAAAAATCTCTCCAGCTCACGACTTGACAGTTTGTTGCTGATATCCATCTTTATTAACTTCACTGCTGCAAAAACCCAACAACAACCATGTATAGTCATAAAAAACCCCCCACCTCACTCGGGAGGATGCTTAAATCGGGGGAGGGGAAGGAGGCAGGGCAGAATTCTCCAAAAATAGCCAGTGGTTTTCACACATTCATTTTTGTATGGATGTCACTGAAAGCCACTGCTCCCTCCCCTTCATTAGCAGTCAGTAAACTCACTGACAATCAGCAAGAGAGCTGCTGTTGCCACACCTGGGGGGATGGCAGGGAGGGTGGCTTTTCTCACCGCCCTGTGTCGCACCCTTCTGAGGGGCAGGACCGAAAGGGCTCAGAGCTACCAGGCTCCCTCTCATCAATCCCTGTGAGCTCTGAAATGCCGGAGCCGGGCAGGCAGCAACAACCTTTCCGGATCACTTTTAAATTTGGCCTTTGAGTGACAACGAATTGCACACTTTTAAAATAGTCCCTGTAATGTGTAATGCAGGATGATAAAAAAGGGTTTTGTCTGTTCATTAAATAACCTGGAGCTCAGGCCCATCTCCATTTCACAGCTGACCCCCACCAAAGGGCACTTCAAGATGATGTGAACTTCCCACAAGGTGTTTTCAGCATTTCCCAGGTGGAAATTGTTGCTCTCTAAGAGAAGCTACTGGAACAACAGGCTGTGTTGGTGGGTCTATCCTCTTCAGCTCAACATCCACCGGCTTGGCTCAAGCAGAGGATTTGGCAGAGCCTTGCTGCCTTTGCACCAAAATGAATCAGAGCCCACCCCCGTATTACATCTGCCACTCAAAACGTGGGCAGAGCCATCTTTAATCTCTCTGGCTGGATGGAGCCCATCCCTTCACATTTTCCTGCCCTGTGTTTTCAGAGCCAGAGCACAAGCAAGACAGTCTGGCATGCACAGACCTCTTTGGGCTGGCTCTTTTCATCTCTCTGTCCAGACTTTACAGAGTAATCAAAAAATAAACAAAGCCTCTAGCCCTGATAGTGGCCAAGATAACCTTCCTGCCCTGAGCCACCTCCCAGCCCACAGGGGTGGGTGCTGCTGGGCAGACAGGGAGGTTATGGGAGGTGGAGGGGAGCTAGCTGCAGTCTGCAGACAGCCACTCACAGTCTCAAGACCCAGTGGGTCACACTGCGGGGACCGGCCGAGCCCGTAGTGTCACCAAGCACTGCATGTCATGAAAGACATCATGGCATCAAACCATTCAGCTGCCTTGATGTAAACAGGACTCAAAGACCTGTCTAATCCTAACAGGAGAGACCACCAGATGGTCAGCAAGCTGGGAGGCTATAACATGCTCACAGAAACAGCACGGTAGTTTGCTAGCACGGGTCAGCCTTAGCCTTGTGAAAGCAAGCGCTCATTTCTCAGTGTGGGCACACCTGAGAGAGGGTTTGATTAAACCAGCTGGCATCACATTAAGTCTTACCGTGCTGCTGCATTTCTTCTCTCTTGCCCACTTGTACTTAAGCTTATTTGAAAGCAGATGCATGCCTGGATAGAAAAAACTTTTCTGTGAGTTCCTGTATTACCCTTTCTTAGCAGCACTGTCTGCACCATGTGGGACAAAAAGCCAAATGGTCTGGCTTGCACCCCAGCAGCATGGGCTCATGCAGACTGACAGGTCATAGCACAATGTATATCTTTCCAAGTTTGGCAGACATTCACTCCAAAGGGGTTTCCAAATTTCCTCTCTAGCCTCCTGTGACAGCCTTGGATTAATTTTGTCTGGAACAGAAGATTTATTGCCTTTGAGTCATTGTGGTTCACTTATCTGCTCTACATCTTGAACCCAAAGTTCAGGTGGCATTTAGCTATCACCCTTCTTATCAATTCACTGTGGGAATACCCTCATGAGACCCTCTTTCTTTCCACTGCCCATTGCTTCTTATCTGACTTTCTCTTTCAGCTGTAGCAATTCTACCAGGGAGCGCTTTCGAAAGGATGACTGAGGCTATGTTGGCTGTAGGAGGTTAACAGTATGGGTGGTGAGATTCACAGCATTCCCAGTGCTTCCTCTTCATTTCAGGCATGCTAAAGCCAAAATACCAGAACAAAAACTTCCAAGCTTTCGAATAAAATCAGCTTGATACCCAAGGGCCTGACTGCCCCAGTGGCTTTAGCTCTGGTTTACAGCCAAAATTTAGAAAAATCTGTTTTCCACTTCCCATTCGGATGCAGCTGAAATCCCACCAGCATGGTCCATCCTGGGAGCAGGCTGTGTCTCCACGCCCTGGGACCTGGCACCAGCCCAGATGGCAGGAGCGCTGTGAGAGAGGTTGTTCTTGTGCAGTTCTCATCACTTTGGGCAGAGGTTAGTACACGGGACTTGGCATCTTCAGATCCAAGTCCAGGCAATTTAACTCAGACTTATATCTGTTGCCTAAACCCAATTTGGATCTAATTGTAAATGTCTCTGGACAGCCCTGGAGAGCGTGGGAGATTTCATCCTTTCTGCCTGAGAAAAGCTACTCCAAACATTGTGTTGTCAGGTAGCCCATATGTTTGTTTATTTGCCTGCTCACTTCTTCAGACCTGTTCTGATTAATTTCTTGACGGATAGTTATGCCTGGCTTCAGTGACAGATCCTTCCCACCAGCAGCACTGTCTGGGGACACCCATAAGCTGCTCAGTGGGATGCGTGACTGCAGGAAGGGGGAGGAAGGCAGCGACCTAAAGCTCATCCTCCTTCGAGGCTGTCGCAGGCAGTGTGGGGCTGCGGAGGAATTTTCCGATGAGCTGGGAAGTGTCCTCACGCTCCGGCAGGGAGTCATCGCGGCAGCACGCAGGGGGAGGACTGGCTGTGAGTCAGAGCCGCGCAGAGGGGAGCAGCTGCGTCCTGGCCGTGGGACCCTGCCTGGGGACAGCCCTGCTCACAGCCACGACACTCACAAAAGCAGGGCACTCGCAGGGGCTGAGGATGCAGCGGGTTGTGGTGACTTACTGTTTTAAGTAGAGGGTTTGTTTTGGGAGCTCAGTGTTTAATTTCCTATCGTTTATGACACACTAAGTCAGGTGAGCCACCTCTATTATTTACTTATACTTTTATATTTCAAGGGCAAGTCCTAAACTGATATTCGTATCAGTTGAGCACCTTCTGAGGCCAAACTCTCTCATTTATCTGCCTGCTTAGCTAGGGATTTATCTTGTGTTTATATGCTTGCCTCCTCCAAAACGGCAGGTTTCTGGGAATTTGCTTCACAGCCAACATTTAGTTCCTGTGTTCTGTGCTTGTCAATAACTCTTGGTGCACTAATAGAAAAGAAAACTTCCACACGTCTCGGTTAGCGTCTTTGTTTGAAAACACAACTAGAAAAGGAAAAAAAGAATACTAAGGAAATTGTGAAGCTTGGGGAGTGGAAATGTTGCCATGTGGCAAAAAGAGACATTGCCCTTGCACTGAACAGCTGAGACCAGAGAAAACTACTGAACAAATATTTTTAAAAATCATAAGATGATGACAAAATGATAAGACCAGCTAACCCCCACTTCAACTTACACATTTCCTTCCCACAAAACCATTTGAGAGGAAAGAGGGGGCTTCAGAGATGATATCCTCTCCCCCTGCCTCCCCCAGGCACTTAATCAGAGATTTACAAACCAGTAAATCAAAAGGGACTGTGAAATTCCAGCCAGAGAAGCGAACAGCGAGATTAAGTGGATTAGTCTACTGTACAGGAATCCAAGGAATGCAGCCCGCATGTGCTTTTGTTGTGGATTACTCAGCAGCAACATTATGGTTTTACATCTCCCAGAAACATATGGGCATGTGCACTTGTGCAAACCAACAAGAAATAGCAGTCCCCAATATGCCGCTCCGCTGTACCAGCTGTGCTGATTTCAGCAGATACAGCATTTTCCAGGGAAAGGAGGAGAGTATTCAAACACTTTTTTGTTGTATTGGTTGAAAATGAAACAGCAAACAAGCTACTCCTACCAGAAACAGGCAGACATCCATTTAGTTCACTGGCAAAGAACAGACATCTCCCTCTAACTATTGGCTGTCCACCTGTTAATGGTCCAGTGAAATCCTGCAGTTCAGACACGGCAAAACTTTTAGGAAAGGTGGGTCCTGATCAAAACTCAGCATCTCAGACTGATAACAGTTTTGGTGTTGTTTTAATTTGGTCCAAAAATATACAGGAGTTCATAGCCTGAGCAGACTGTCGAAAGGGGGTAGGCAGAAACACAGGGAAGAAGCCGTAAGTGATGGATAAATGAACAAACTATTACTAGCCAGAGTTAACAGTTTGTATTAGCAGTCAGTAATAAATAATTAATATGGCCCTAGGAGATATAAAGCCATGGTATCTCGTGCTTGGCTCTAAATGGAACTCGAGATAACCTACTTTGAACAGTAATGTGTTCACAGTATGTGGGAATTAACTGCTCAATGTAATAAGTATTATTGAATTTCCCATCTCTGTACAGATAAAGGGCAACTGCCACCAAAAAACACAGTAATAACAGTAACCAAATGATTAAAAATGCAAACAAACCTGCTTCTCATTACATCCTTAAAATGTTATAGGTTGAAATAATCTTAAAAGGGCTTAAAAAACAGCAATTAGATATTTCCATTTCTGTTTTCCAAGACTGCAGCTGAGAAAACGAAAGAGGCCTAAGTGCCATACCGTGCTAGCCTTGCTAATAACTCTCTGTGAAAAATCTCATTAATTCAGTCTGGCTCTTCAGATCAGCCGCTAAGACCTTGTATTGTCAGTCATCCTCTGGCCTTTTCAGGATTTCCACAGCCTAACTAGCAGAGTCTCCATGGAAACCATGCAGTCATGCTTTGCACATCCCCAGAACTTTTTGTTCCTGACAAAGCTTGAAAAATCACATGCAGCATGGAGAGTTTAACACAGTGAACTAAACCCTGACCCACACTTATAAATGATAAACCCCAGCATACTAGCTTTCTTATAAATGATTTCCTTACAAGATACTTAGCCAAGCTGGCAAAATGCTAAACCAGACGACATAGGAGGAACGCAGCTCCGGAAGAGAGGAAACAAACAAACCAAAGCAAAACACAGAGTTTTGGGCTAGTTCTTCCTCCTTTGAAAGTGCTGGAAGCACGCAGGTGTGGAAACAAGCAGAGAGCAGAAGTGGCACTCTGAAGTTGCCTTTCCTCAAACTCGGCATCCTCGCAGCCCTCTGAGGAGGAGTCAGCTCTCTCATGACTGTGCATCACAGTGGTGCTGATTCACTTCTCTGGTTGTGCATCCCGGCCGGCAGAGGCGGTAGGAGCCAGGTCTCAGCCCTGTGGCTGCCTGGTGCCCCTGATACCCTGCCTGCACCTGGGGTAGCCCAGGCACTGCTCACGCCTCCAGTCCTGGAGCAGGTATTTGGATTGATGCAGCAAAACTGATACCAAAGGCAATACTGGCATTGCTCTCAAAATTTGATCCTCTGGCTCGCAACTGGGAACCAGCCGGCTCAGAGTGCATGCACATGTCTGGTGGAGGGTACGAAGTTGGCAACCCACTCAACAGCCTACCTGCCTTCCCCCCAAGCCTTGATGCTCCCCACTGGGCTCTGCCAGGAGGATCAGGCACAGTGGTCACTGGTTGCCCCGACCTTACTCATTCCCACTGATGCATGGAAGGAGCACTCACACCAACAACATCACTGCCCAATATAAAGTATTGATTATAGCCAGCAGGGCAGGGGCAAACTGCCAGGCATTGTCCCCAGAAATAAACACATGGAAAGCCCCACTGTATGGTCAGCACCTGGCTGTTACTTGTTCCTTGGCACTGCAAGAGCCCCATGGGATTTTCCCACTCTCCTCCCAAGCACTGCTGCTAATCTGTGCTTGGGGAAGCAGTTGCACAGCGATGCTCTACATAGGAGGACCAGCAAAAGTCAGAAAGGTCACGTGCAGAGAAGGAGTCACTGCAGGCCAAACTCACTTTGCCACAGTAAATTCTCAGCATTGGCACAGATGAGCAACTGCCTGCTCTGTACAGTGTCTGGTTTTGTGAGAAAAGAGGTGACTCATAGCTGAGGGTCATGCTGTAATCTGGGAGGACTGCCAGGGGAGGGAGAGACACACTCAGCCTGATCCATGGTGAGCTCACTCCTTTTGTGGGGCGGAAGATGCAATCCACCTCAGGAGGATCAGAGAGTCCCGAGTGGGCTGAACCAGTCATTTGGGAGCTGGCAGCCACACGCTTCCACCCCTGAGTTGCAAATAATGAGTGTAGGATTAGGAAGTCAGCCTCACATGGGATGGCTCAGGAGGCGTTTGGCACATGCAGTCCTTCCCCAGTGGGATTCAAGAGGTCAGAGAAGTCTTTGTTTCCATGGGGTTCCCCTGGTGTGTCACCACAATGGATGGAAAACATTTCGCCACCTTCTCCCCCAGCAAGGAGTGGTACATAATGAACAGGAAGCCTTGGATCTCTGGGGCCTTTCAGAGGATAACCACAAGCATCAGAGCCAGTGTGGTGTGGGGCACGCAGGCCTGATAGATGTTGGCTGAGCTGGCCAAGACCCTCTGAAGCTGGCCCAGTACGAGACAGCAGAACTACTCTGCCACTGCTGTGCTTGGGTGAGCAGCACTTGCTGATGCTCTCTTCTCAGAGCCATTCCCCATCAATGCCAACCATCTGCTTCGCTCGCCACCCAAGCAGCTGCTGCTTTGCCACAGAACACGTGAGCAGCTTGGGTACCTGAACAATGGAAACCACAGGTCCTCACCCTCAGGTGAACATCCAGCCCACCTTTCCCGGTGAAGATCTTGCTGTGTCCTGCAGGCAGTTTGTAAGGCCAGAGGAAGCAGATGGTGTTCGGCTGGAGCAGGCTGAGCTTGGAGCAGAGTAAGTTGAGTGACAGCCATAGTTTGTGACAGCTTTATTTGTTTGACCATGAGGACTGAGAAGATCAGAGATTAGGAGACATACTTGGATGATGATTTTATGCAGAAGCCTTGATTCCTCCTTGCCGTGCTGTGAAATTGTGCATGAGTTGGCTTAAAAACAATAAAACATCTTCTTTGCATCTCTTGCTCTGATCTCTTATTTTCTTTGGCTTTGTCTGTCTTGTGGTCAGAGCTGAGACCTTCTGGCAGCCCAGGAGCCATGGCAGCTTGAAGCACTGCCTTGAAGGCCCTAGGAATTATAGTGGCTGTTTATCTGCTGAATACAGTGTAAAATGGAGTTGCGACTTAAAGGGCTATATTATTAAAATGCAAGGTAACCATGTGTCCCTTCAAAATGGCATTAAAGTTAGAATAAGTAACAACTACTCTTTTGCTTTGCTGCTGCAACTGCATTTATTTTCCTGAAACAGCATCCATACTGAAATGGGTTCACTATCTGGGACAGGGCTGTAGAGCAGGAGTCCTTTGCCTCGGTCAGAGCTAATGACACTGAGCACTGCAAGGAGATGTCAGTCCCCAAGAAGGGCTAGTGTGGGATGCTTCCCAGTCAGCAATGCTAGATCTGCTTTTTGAGGAAGTGACTGGATCTTGACAGCATACCACAGAAAAGATAAAAACCCTAGAAAGGAGACAGAGAAAACACGCTATCCTGGAGCTTGTTGCTCGCCTAGTCTCAGCTAGCCCTTGCCCACTGCTTTCAGCCCTTCAGGGGACACCTCTTGCAAAAAGCCCTTGCTGTCAGCCTCAGACCACTCATCTGTGCTGAAAGTGGCAAAATGTGTTTGCTCAAAGGGGATGTTTGCCTGCAGGATCACCTTTCAGAAGGTACCTGCCTGCTGTCCTGGGGTACAGGGAAGCTTCTGGCAGAGAGAAGCAGTCCCAGAGTCATCACCACTGCTCTCTGCTTCCTTCTGAGACTGTGTTCAGGCCATGAACAGCCACAAACCTCACTTGTGTCTGCACAAAAATAATGCGATCAATCAGATGACTTCAGGCACTTACAATTCAAACTTTCTACATAAAACCCTTTCTCTATGAGGTTGTTTATTTTCACGCAGGCCCAGTATGGATTGTGATAGACAAGGCAAGGGGACACCAGTCACTTCTCAGATGCTTTCTGACTTGGAGCTTCTAGCTCTGTAACAACACCTGTTAAAACTCCTAAATATATGAGGCAAAATCTAAGTAGGATGCTCATGGGATTTGCACTTTTGTGAAAAAGAGACTGTCACAGGGACTTGAGCTGACATATAATAGATATGACACATGGGGCATCTGGAACCACAGATCTTTCTTTGAATCTGTAGAAGAAAAAGGGGAGCAAGAATGAACAAGTGAGATGGTCACTGAGCTGACTGTGGGAGGTCTACAGGGAAGGACAAGCAGACACAAGACAGCAGAGGTTACACAAAGTCCAGATGAAAATTACCTCCTTCAGGATCTTTTCAATAAATTTAAGCCAGGATCAAACACAAACCCCAGTTCATCAATTTTTGCCATAGAGCTCCTGTGGTTTTGATTTAACAGTAGATACTCTACAATACTGCAGAAGCACAGCCTAACACTCCCTGTAGATCTGGGCAGGCTATTTACCATTTCTTTTACTTCACTTTCTCCATATTGACAGTGTTAATAGCAGATACTTTATCAAACCTTTCATAAAAGATATTTATTGGTAAATCTCTTGAAGAGCAATGTATGATGGCCATCTTCCTCCATTTCTGCCTGGAAGCAAAAGGAATTGTCGATTTTCAAGTTAAAGTTTCATCGATGTTTAGATTCTGTGAGAGTTAAATATTATTCTAAATTGAACCAGCAGCTAAGCAAACAGATGATAAGCTTTTAGTGAACTCAGGAGTAGTAGAGGAAAAAACCCTCCCATGTACTTTGGCTACAGGTGTGCAATGTTTATTCTCTTCCATTAAGTTGTAACTGAACTTTGCAGTTGGCTCCACAGCGTTTCAGTTGCCATAAGATTTTGTCAAGGGCGCAGTTTGTCTCCTGTTTGGCTACACAAGGGGCAAATATGGAAATCTATGGAAAACCCACCTCTAGCTGCCTAGCTTTTCACTAGTTCTGTTAGCAGGCAAAATCTGGATCATACTTAATTTTACAAAGTCCAGTGACAGCCATGCCTGGTCCACCTCTAGTATAAACAAAGTCTGAATAAGTTCTACCATTAAAAGAAAAATTCTTTTCTTTCTATAGACAGTTCACAGATATTATCATCAGAGAGGAATGAAGAAAGAAGAAAAACTCTTCACACTAGCCCCAAGGAGAGCCTTGGGGTCTTATATAACACTTTGAAGCTTGAGATAATTTCCAAGTGCCTTCTGAAATACAAAGAGTTGAAAATATGTCACAAGGTAACAGTGGGACGACAGATCTCATCTATCCCCCTCAGATACTGCCCTCTACCTGCCCTTTGCCTCACTAATGTGCATGTATGAAGGAAATCTCACCCAGGAGACACAGACACTGCTGGGATACTGTTTAGGGTATACACAAATTGTATTTCCACAGTGAAAAGACAATTGCTTGTTTCTAAATATGAGTAAAAGCATAACAGCTCAAGAATTATGGAGTGAAAATTCAGAAGCCAAGAATTAGTTTGCAGTCATCTAAAAATGCTACTAAAAAACAGCTCTCCTGAGTCTAAGAAATCTATTTGTCTTGTCTCTGAGGAAAGGCTGTAGGCTAGACAAAAATAGCTTTCTGGTAAGTTCCTCTGTAACCATAAAATCCGTGTTCCTCCTTCTTCAAGGAAAGTTGCACATTCCCTTCTTAGCATCAAGCTGGGCATTCAGTTGGAAGATGCTGGCACGAATTTGCCAAGGAGAAGCATGAATCCAAGCTGGAAATTAATGCCGAGCATGCTCTGAGGAGGCTATGCAGTTTACATCCTGTAGCTGGCTGACTGATGGGTGAAAATTTGGCCTCAGCATTCAGGCTCTCACCTCCTAAGCAAAAGTAACACTCAGAAACTTTGAAGAGATTTCTGGTCTCCAGCCAGAAAAGGCCGTCATCATAAAGAGGTGGGAGAAGTAAGGAAAAACAAACAAAAGGGGGGGAATCTTGAAAAATCACATGTTCTTATTGCATTTCACACAGAGCAGGTTTCTTGTGGATTTCAACACCCAGCTGCTTCCAGGAACAGAACAGACATGCACGTGCCTGCAAAGCAAAACACAGCTGGAGAGCTAATTTTAGGCCTACCAGTCTTGGCAATGTCCCTTTAACAAATGAAAAATAAACGATTTTCATGTATATGTACAAACACCAAATTCTTCCAGTTAATTTAGATGGTGGTTGATGCAGTTTGGTCCAGGTACCACCAGGTGTGCCTGTCTGCCTGAAGTGCGTTACTTTTCCCTGACTGGTAGGATTACCTCCTCCTATTCACAATGCAGTTCTTGTGTCTGAAAAACCCAGTGAAGAATTCCCCAGAGAGCAGCTACACCTCAGCAGAGTGGAAGAGCTGGGTTTCACAAGTACTTTCAGATGAAATTACACTGATGTTCATCCACTGTAGGGCTGCCAAGTGATTTAACCTTTTTCTTTAATTAAAGGAAAAGTGGTCTTCCTCTTTCCTTCAAAGAAGCAAATGCCAACACATTTGAGGAAAGAAATAACAGGCATTATGTTTGCGCTTGGGACTGGATTTCAGAAAGAACAAGACCAACAAGTTACAGCCAAGGTTTAGAAAGGCATCATCTTACTAGTAAGAATTTCTCTTTCAAGTTCTGTTTGTAGTATAGATATCAAGACTTACTTGGTCTTAACTTAAAACCCAAGAGTGTTCTGGATTTTAAACCTGATCCAGCCCACACTGGAGATGCTCCAGAAGTTTTATGTTTTGCTTTGTAAATGTAAAGCTAACTTTGATTCAGAATTGGCCAAATGTTCCAGTACCTGGAATCATTAGGTTAGTGCCAGGATTCAGAAGAAGAGGAAAACTTGCAAAAAACACCCTTTTATGTCTATCTCAAATTTGTTGGTAGTTCGTGACCCTGTCAATGCTCCCTTTCATTTCTCAGGAGAAGCACTAATTTTGGTTTTCACAATAACCCCCTCTGAACTGGTGGTAATGGGACATGGCCTCAGGTACCGAAGGGCAGGTTCAGAGCATTCTGGCTACAACCTCCCTGCACTACCCTCTACTGAAGAATGACATCAAAAATGTCTTGCAGACCCTCCTTCTCACCTCACTAAGGTCCTCTCAAAGAGAGACCTTCCCAGTGTTTTGCCCATGTATGCTGCCAAAACAAAAATGTAGGCTTTATTTTCTCTATTGCCACTTGCCAATTCGTCTAATGTGGGTGACACCATCTATTCACAATGGTGTGAACAAAGGCAGAAGATTCATCAGCTTGTACCCGAAACATGGAGCAAGTCAACTGATATACCAACAAGCTGTCATCAAGGGCACTAAAAGTTACTCAGAAAAGATAATACAGGGCCTTTTGTCGGTCAACACAAATTAAATTCAGAAAGTGATTAGGAAAGGATGGATTTCTGCCCTCAGTGATTCATCTGCGTTTTGAGAGAACGGGTAAAATCAAAAGCTGGATGTGCAACTTCACTGTCTTCCCTGCTAGTTCTAGTTCAGGCTTGTTCTAAACATATTTATCAGACACTTCTGAAAACTCTTCTCTGACTGCTAGGTAATAACTTGCATGACACTAAAGGTAATCTCAAATATATCTTTCCTTCCCTTTTTATCTTCCTTAACACCAAAGGCATCCATGCCATCATTTATATGAGAAACAGACTGGATAATTTATGGAAACAAAAATAGTCTACTGAATTGAAATAAAATGCTTCAATATGTGGCAATAATAATGAATGAAATAAATTCTGTCATCACGCAGACACTGAGTTTTGCAAAAAAAATGTGCCCACACCCTGAGCAAATGAAAATATTAATTCCATACAAAACTGCCTCCTCAACAAATGAGATAAGAGCAGACCCTTTTGACAGTCCATGTGTTAAAAGATTTCAGGATTAAGCAATGCCTTCATCCTTGTAAAAAGCTATTACCTAACTAATTTCTAATAGACAGGAGCATTTCACATAATAGCATGTCTTTATCAGGGAAAGCAATGCTTGAAACAGATGCATGCAGAGCAGTTGCATTTCAGCTCTGTTTCCAGCTAAAGTAAACCCACAGAAAGTGAAATTATTTCATGCTCATTTTCTGTACTTGTGGTCATTAACCTTGCCATTTCCTAGATGCAGGGAATATTGAAAGTATCTCTTATTATTACCATTATTACCTGAGGTGCAACTCCCAAACTTGATCCAGCTTGCAATAGACAAGTTTCCTCTGAAAGGGAGTGCTAGCACAGGTATCCATGCAAAACTTTTCTGCTAACCAGCTAGTCATAAACTATTCCTCAAATCAAGCAGATTTCAAAATGTCATTCATAAATCTGTTTAGCAAATATTTACGGGGGTTTTTTTCATATAAAATTTCAAATCAGATCAAGATGATGTGGCATTTCTGAGTCAGTGCGAACAGCTGACAGCAGAATGAAAACCGTACCAAAACTACCTGTACTAGTTTAAAACAGAGGTCCAAAATTCAGATCAAAATTTAAATATGCCAGCTGCTTGGGTGGTTTTTCTTGATGGTTTGATCTAGGGAGAGATTTTCTAAACCTAGTTGTGGTGCATACTAGGATCTCACACCTATTTTGCCCAGCAGAATGCAGAAAAGGGTACTGGCAGAGCTCAGTAAAGAACATATTTTTTAAACTCAAGCAGGATGCTGAAAATGCAGTGAAGACATAGCTAAGGCTGAACTTTTTGTTAATGGAAAGGAGTTCTGTTCATTTGACTGCAATCATTTAGCTCAAACCTAAGCAAATTCTGCTACATTCTTTGTCTTATTTCTTTTTTAAAAGTGCTTATTTTACAATAAAAATGGTGACTTCAAGATGAAAAAACAAACACTTCATTTCTAAATATATATTATATATATTCTATATATTTCTTAATATATAATAATAATAAATATATAAATAAATGTATAAGTAGGAAACAATTCAATTTAAAACTGTTATAATAACATTTTTATTATTAGTTATTATTAGGAGTCATGAGACTTCCTTTCCTTTCCCTGTTCTATCAGTAATGCAGAGTGTCGGTCCCTTCCGACAGGCAGACTCCCAGTCAGATTGAGACAGCCAAGAGCACAAGAGCACTGCTCTTACTTCAGACATGTTTGCTCCAAATAATCACTCTGTTAGAGGCATTTCAAGGTACAGCTTGGTGCCAAATGATGCTGTCACTGTTAATTGTGTCCTTCCCCAAAAGCAGTAACTTTAACTGAGTAACTTTACACAAATACAAACAAAACATGCCCAGCAGGATTCTGACCAAATAACTTCCAGATTTTGCTAATACTATTGTTTTGATGCCTGAGCACTGCAGTTTTGACCTGTGCTTGGAAGAGCACAAGGCTCCACAAAGATACACAAGAGGAGGCGAGAGATCAGGGGAACTGAGCCCTTCCAAAGCCAGACCCAAGTGCTTCTTACAGGAGATGCATCCTCAGGCTCTTATGTACATCGTCCCATATTCTTACCCCAGAATTTGCTTTGGATCCCAGCCAAGCAGTTGAAGCACCCTTCGGCTCCTCAGGTTTTACGAGATGAAATTAAAGGACTCCATATATCCCAAGCAGGGCTCCAAGTGTGAGCCAAGCATAAGCCTGCACTATGGAACCACAGTGTCAGAGGTAAGCATCACCCATGTATTTGCACAGATGGGTGATTAACTTCAAGAACCTAATTATGTCAATTTAAATGTCAACATTGTTAATGATGTCTCTGCCTGTTATTTTAACAGAAGCACCCAGCTTCTATGACTTGGGAATTTGGGGTTGCATGTATCTCATTTTGTCTTTGGTCCTAGAAGACAGACGAGACGCCTTCAGCTGCCAAAATTTCTAACTTCCACTTCTGACATTGGCATTGCTCCACAGTGAATTTTAATTTATTTCTATATCTATTTGCCAGCCCACTGGAAATCATCAGATTAGAGGCAACATAAAATTAGCGTCAAATTAATCAGCAAGGAAATCTATACCATTTGTTTTGCTCCCTTCTCTGCTCATTCAGTAAAGGAAGCCACACAGATTATTATCTGCTGTCGTAGAGGATAACTTATCCCTGGACCTTACTGCAGAAAGCACTTTGCCACCAGGTAAAAGGGAAAATGTTTTTCTAACTTATAGAAATTCCTAGTGAATTCTGGTCACGTCAGTAGGGATTTCTTTCCCAAATCTGTATTTTTTTAATGTGCATAATTTTTCCCTTTCCTGTGCTGTGGCTCTACCCTTCTGTTTTTATAACCTGCAGGAAGCATATTTCAAACATATTTATTAGCTTATTAAATCAAATTACCCTTGCTCCTGCCGGACCAAGTTTTATAGAGTGCCCACAAAAATGGAAGAGCCTGTGCTATACTGACAATTTGTAGTCATGGCAGAGACAACTTAATATTTTTAATTAGCCACTGCAAATACTTCAGTTTACTAAATCAGAAATTGTTGGCAAGAATTACTCTGTCGAAGTTCTGTGGCTCAAAACTGGAAAAGTAAGCAGTTTTGGGGAAGATGGGCCAAAATGAATACACGCATCTGTTGAATACAAAGCTCCTAGTAAAATGATCATCAATGAAATGGTTAAAGATACTGACCTGTAAATACCTGTAACTATGCTTCAAATTTTAAAAGCCGTTCGAGTAAATGAGACTGTTTAACGTTTCTCTTTCTGCTGTTTCTCATCTGCCTGTGGACTCAAAAGAGTTTGGATAAGGAGAAATTTATCTCTTGAGATGCCTACCACAGTGTACGACAGGGATCAGCTCCTTGTATGATCAGCTGCCTCCAACCCCAACTACCCTCACAAGGCAGCTTAGCTATCACCCTGTGGTTGTATTTCACCACTATGGAATGCTTGTGTTGTATTAGCCAACTCAACCTTTAA
Organism: Edolisoma coerulescens; assembly: GCA_013397115.1. NCBI lineage: Eukaryota > Metazoa > Chordata > Aves > Passeriformes > Campephagidae > Edolisoma > Edolisoma coerulescens. The sequence continues at coordinate 2,081,581 of VWZW01006279.1, forward strand.
GCATCTTTTTTTTAAAGTTCAGATGAGTCTAGAATGCAACAGCAGATATATTTGCACTGCAAATTGATTTTAAAATTAAAATTTATATGCTGGAGAAGACAGAAAAAATATGCAGTAAGTCTGGGAAGAGACCTTAAATTCTCAAGGTGCTGTTCAATATTTTATACATACTATTTGTGCCTATATTTGTATATACATTTATATACACATGAATATGAAATCAAAGGATTTCCAGGAGTCCAATACAATAGCAATAGGAAAAGCAAATTTGCTAACACTGCAGATTTTGCACTCAGGTTCAGAATGCCCAAAGTGTCTAGGAGAGTGATTCCTGAATGCTGGACTTTTGTTAAGCTGATTACAAGCAGGCTCATCAGTTGCAAGATTAGAATTGATTTTAAAAAATGCTTACACCTACACCGACCTAGAATTTGGAAGAAATGAGATGCAAACATGCAAGTTGTATTTATCTCCAGCATTAAACCAAGATGATTTGGGGGGGTTCCTCCTGCTTTTTGCATTTCCCCACAATTTGAGTTTTATATATAAATTCAAGTGTTAGCTGTCTTCCCTGCAGGAATCCCTCAGGGATTGAGCAGGGTGCTCAATAAATAACGATGGTTAAATAAACTGTGTTTTGTAAACTTTTGAAAACTGAGAATTTGGGGCTTCAAAGAAAGACTTCTTTCTTCTTTTCATTTTTGTCACCCTTTCTGTAATTGTATTTCAGTATTTAGCTCCTTTATAAACCAATCTTAGATTACATTATTCATTTGAAAATCCAATGACTTCATAAAGAGCAGAAACAAAGCCTCTCTTTAGGCCTTGCATGAAAAACAAGGATTTTAATTTCATCCCTGCCTTTACTCAGCATTGCTGCCATAGAGGAAGTCAAGATATTCCATGCAACACCTGAGTTACAGTAATTAAACATAAGACTTGTGACTGCATGAGGGGGAGTTTTAGATCCCGCAGGGAGGACCAAAACAAGACAACTGTGTGTGGAGGGCAGCCTGCCTTACTCTGCTGTCCCACCAGCTGCCCTGGCCAGGCCACCTGATGCCACCAGCCACCACACTCTGCCAAGCTGCTGGCACAGCCAGACCCTGCAAACCTGGGTAAAGCTGAAACTTGCTTGCCCCACCAAAAAAATTACAGCAGATCCACTGGTATAAAATCTTGTTCTGAATAAAACATTGGAAGAGAGAGGGCTAAACCTGTAGGCAGCTGGTGCCCAGGCAGCTCGGTGCTCTGTGCTGGGGCAGGGCACTGAAGCAACAGTGGACATGAAGGCAAAAGCACCTGTGGGCACCCCTGGGGTAAAGGCCAGAGGGAGGAAAACAACTGCATGTGTTCGGTGGTTATTCTTGACGCTTTCCTGCCTGCCTGCCCCCCCTTCCCATGCTTACAAGCTGTTCGCTTGTGCAGTGGGTGCCTGGCAAGCAGAGGGAGGTTTCCTCCGACTCCAAGGGCTGGAAATTGGGTGCAGTCGGCACAGGAAGCAAAATTAAAGCTGACACCAGGCAATCTGGTGTTACAGCCGTCTGCATTCCTATTGATCTGAAGGCTTAGTCTGCATTCTGGCTTTATCAGCCGGTGGCATCACGACTGCCATCTTCTCTCTCTCATCCTTCTAACCTGGAAAACACTTCTGAGGGTGCTGAGAGACACTTATCAAAGACCCACTGCCTAAGAAAAGAACAACATGCCTCAGAAGAAACAGCTGCCTGGCACCTTTGAAGAAAGTTTCATGACACTTTTTCTATTTAATTAAAAAAAAAAAAATCCCCTATATATACACGATGTTTCGCCTTGCAGATCATTTCAGAACAGCTTCTGACAGTGGTGGATAATAATGAACCTCTTATCAAGACATTGCCAGCTCGAGAGAGACAATGTGTGTATGTATACACATAGATCTCAGTCTTGTTAACATCAGAGAGTGAAAGGGATGGTGTGCAGGAAGATTTATTGCAGGGAATTATCCACATACACAAAACAAAGCAAAACAAGCCTGAATCTTTCGCATGGAGTTTTTTACTCCTAATCGGTTTGTAAGCGGGGAGTGTTGACCCAAGGAGCAGAGCTGATGAAAGGGTGATCTGCTGAGATTTTGCTCCATTTGATTTAATTATTCCTCTCCTATAAGTGTCACAGACACAAAGAAAGCCACCTTAAGGAATAAAATGAAATGAAATGAAATGAAATGAAATGAAATGAAATGAAATAAAATAAAATAAAATAAAATAAAATAAAATAAAATCACACCACTGAAAGAACAATGGAATTAAACCCAATGACCATGTCAAAGTGGACTGAGAGAGATTTCATTTTTCCACATTGCTGTTGTATTTGAGGAAGCATAAACACACCTTCATATGGGGAGTGAAGATTTAAACAACAGTATCATATTCATGCAAGAATAAAAACTATCCTCTACATTTTCAGATGGCACATTTAGGCAAAAAGATACCCTGCTGAAGCTACCTAAACTACCTCATACACTTTTACGAGGTAAAACAGGAGCAGGCTCTTAAAATTGTGGTCTCACCCACACCTTTTTACCAGGGGCTCAAAGTGAAGCTGTAATTAAGCTCAAAATACTAGAGCTGCTCTGATCTTGAGTATTTAACATTTAAATTCAGGACCACAGAGCTCAACTCTGATGCTATCAAGGCTGGCATTTCATGGCAGAATACCTGGAACCACAGTTGTCATGCTGCTATTATTCCTAATATTAATTCTTACTAAGGAGAATTGCTTACAAAAAAAGGTAAGCCCCAGATATTTTCTGTGAATCTCACAGCTGGTGGGTGGGTTCAGATAACACCGAAAACCAAACAGTCTGTGGATCAGTGAGGTTTTACCTAGCCAAATGTAAGCTACTTAGCTCAACTCTAATATTTATGATAGGCTTAATCCAGTAAACAGATAAATTGGTAAAAGCGCGAAAAGACCACACAACTGCATGTAGGCAATAAAGACCACACACGTACCTTTTTTCAGACTTAGGGCATTAAGAAAATAAGGATGTGCTAGCAAAAATTTGGACTATTGGACTGAACAAATAAATAGTGGTCATTAGAGTTGAATAATGGACCACAAATCCAAACAAGTAGTCAAACTTACAAGGCAAAAGCCCCCACAGTTTATTTTAGGATTACTTTAACATCATTTTCGTGCTAACATAATGGGTAAAATTGTAAGTACTTTCCAATCTATAGAAGGTTTTGTCATCGATTTCTCTGGGGCAAGAATTTGACTCTATGATTTATAGCATACAAGATCTACAGCAACTCTTCATACACTTATGTGACTCCACTCCAGAATTGAATAAACACAACCCAAACAGAAGAAGCACAACTGAAAAAGACAAGTCCATATTAAATATACAAACTCCAAGAAAAAAGGTCTGGCTTTAAGCATAATTTGAATAATTCTGAGAGACCCATGCAGATATTGGAAAACCTGGATTCTTCTTTCTAAACCTTCCTGTAAGAAATACTGGGTTAAATCTTGCTGACATGAAAGGTACTCACTTGTTTTAATAGCAGATGTTTACTTTGGAAATCGAAACAAAATATTGTTCTGAATTTCGTATTGGAGAAAAATGGTTTTGAACTATTTTGTGAACTCCGTGGGGCTAGTGAGAGATAAAGGAGAAGAGCAAATCAATTACTAGAGAGCTTAAAATCTCCTGCTCCTGTGTCCATACAGAGACCCTCTCCAAAGGTAAATAAATGGGGAAGATAAAATGTTGCAACAATACTATGGCTTATTACTCAGGCAGCCATGTTAGATAATTCCAATGGTAATTTCTGGCCTCATCATTTACACATAGCACAGGCAGTGATATACTAGAACATCTAAAATCCTACTGTTATTGCACTATTCCACATCTCTAATTAAACCTTATCTGCCTAAAGTGTCCCTACATTACTGGATATATGTGAGTGAGCAACATGGTATTTGCATAGCACTTTGTAAATTCAGAAAGCTTTGCAAACAGTAACGAAGTAAGCCTCACAAATACCGTGTGCAGGAAGAAGGGAAGTCAGGGATCCCACTTTTACAGGTAAGGAAAGCGGAGCAAACACATGCTTATGGCTGTGCAAATATTCATAAACGATGACAGAAGTTGCAGATTCGCAGTGCAGTATAATTCCCACCAATTGCCCATCCCTCCTTGTAGCATAAAACCATCGCACCATGGCACAACACTACATATTTTACTCAGACATGCAAAGGGGAAGAGGAGGGGCTAAAACCCTGTGTGACTAAGATGACCACATACAACTGCAGTAATTACTTTTTAGTGTAGCACCTGGCCCAGATGTATTATGCCAAATCAAGGTCTATATTTTTTCAATTAACTAGTGATTTCTAATACTTCACCTTTGGGTTCGGCTAAGCCAAACCTTGTACCAAGCCATGTCTTCAGGGCTGGTTCTCAGCTCTTTCTCACATGAACTCAGATCTCTTGAATTCTCAGGAAGGGTATTCAAAAGCAGACACATAAGAACCTTGGCAGGCTTGAAGCATAACTTTCCCAGTAAAAAAACACACCTAAAAACTATCTTTAAATTATCTACTGATCATCAGAGCACCTTTATGAAATGAAAAGGAGAAAGTTTCTTTTCCCAACAAAATAGCATTAACTTTCCCTATTCAAATATCATTCATTTTCTCTTAGGTAATCTCTTCCACAGCATTGCCAGCTCTCCTTATGTGATTATACATCGCAAGGTGTTTGTGTCTTTACTTTCGTTTTTCTGTATCCTTGCAGTTTTACCCCCTACCATGAGAATGGAAAATGCTCATTTTCCAAAATGGCTGCCACCTCCTAAAAGGGCCAATGTGCAGAAGACATGAGCTGGCCTCACTGCCTAAACTGCTTTGCCCTCGCAACTGTTGTAAAGGCAAGCTACACTGTCCTTTGGAAAGAGCATTTATAATTCATGCTGCAGTAGTGCCTGGAGGGGCCCTTAGCAGATAGGGCTCAGGTTATAGCTGGCGCTCTACATCCATGTAATCAAGACATGGATCTCTTCTTAGCAAATAAGCATATGGTTAAATACAACAGAGGAACAAAACAGGTGGTAATGACACAAACTTTTGGCTCCTCAGGGTGCTGCCTCACACCAGCCACCTAAGCCTGATTGCTTTGCAAGGTTTATGGTGTTCTGAGAAGAGGCAAGAGGGCTTCAGCGTGAAAGACTGACATAAGAAAAGGCCAGGAGACTGCAGGTTATTATTTGGGGTTCCTTCTGGCCCAAACCCCAAGATGGAGCCTTCACTAAAGGCCTATGTTGAGGAGGAAAGTTAATGAAAATGTGATATAAGCCAGCATGCTGGGCCAAGCAGCTTGCTTTTGGGCTGCAATGGCAGCAGGAAAATAACCCTAGAAGCATGTGGGGATGGTGGGCCTCTGTTGCTCAAAGATGGAGGATGTCAAGAGCAGAAAAACAGCAACTCCTTGAGCACAGCAGAACAGAAGAGGCGATGACGAGAAAATGGAGGCTGCTCTGTGTGTGCACATGCACATCTGAGAGTACTTAACATGAATTATTGGCACCCTACACAGAAAATCTGATCCCGAAAGCAACATTCAACACCACATGTTTCAGTTCACTGATACCTCAAAGTGACCACCTCACATAATTAACCACCTTTGGTTAAGCAATTCAGTGCCATAAGAAAGTCCAAGAGGCCATTTGCCCCATCTGACTCCTACAGGACAACTGCTCTGGAGCCTCTTTCCAGGATGGTACGGAAGCCTTTGTGAAATTCCCTCTGTGTCTAGTTAACATCCATTTATCCTCATGCCAGCACTGTCCTTTAACTCTTAGTCCTGCTGCTGAGTCCTGCATCTTTAGAGACAAGAAGTAGCATTAAATTATCTTTTCCTAGATTGAATAAGCCCAGCTCTTCTACCCTCCTCCTGGGACATAAACTTCCTATTTTCCCAATTGCCCAAGAAGCCTGTCTCTGCTATAGCCTGAGTTCAGCTTTACCAGTGGAGATGGCCAGAACCAGATAAAGCCTTCTTCAATGGGAGCCCAGTGGAATAATACTCCCCTTTTCCTCCTCTTTGCTGAACATCATCTGTCAGATACACCTTTGCACTTTTTGCCTGTTCTTTTTCTTATCCTGGCCACATCACTTCAGACGTTCACAGACATTCTGTGATTGACTAATAGGCCAGTCTTGTCTTTCTCCTTCTCTGTCATTTACAATTGATGGATTCCCATTTTAACATAAATTCTTACTAGCCCCTAAGTGATTGCCCATGCCATTATATTCTATCACTCAGTTTCTCAAGATCTCATCTCCTGTAGCTGAAGGATATTCCATTAATTCCTTGCATTAAGAATGCATCCTAAATTTATCATTGGTAAAGGAAGAATACTTCTTTAAGTTATGAGATGATTATATACACAGGTGCATGACTTTAAAAAAAAAACAAAAGTAAAGAGGAGATCATAAGAAAGGTGACACAGGTCATTCAACTACCCATTTTAAACCTTGTAGGCTGCCTGTATCTGGTCTTATTTTTAGAGTGTTTGGTGACTTTTTTTCCCTCTCAAGAGCCTAAATCCCTTTACTATGCTCAGCAAATTATTCTCATGTCAGTTCTGAGAGATCTTTCTGTCATCCTTTCTGGTCATCCCTTCCATCTCCTTCATCTGTGGAGAAAAGGGAGACAGAGAGCCATTAAATGTTTTGGCCAAGGTTTCCTGAACAGGCAAGTGTTTCCTCTAGGCAAAGGATGCTAATGTATGAAGACACTCCTTTCTCTGGAGAGACCCTTATTCCAGACCTGGTCCACTGGAAGCTGACTGCTCCCCCCTCTCTCTTCACCCAACCTCTATTCAGTTTTGGCTCTCAATTAATCGTGAGAGATACCTGGGCTTTAAATAGTCAACAAGAAACAAATCTCCAAGTATCCTTCAGCCTGGTGGGGGAGGAGGGCATGAATATTGTGGCAGATTCAAAGGAACAGCTTGAAAGCAGCTGGAAAGCTTTGCAAAAAACCCCATACACCGCACACATACAGAGCAGCTGCATAGAGGGTGCCATGCACAATATTAATTATAAGCATGTTATGGAAGACAACATTCAACATTTCCAGTGCAAAGCATTCAGCACAGGAGCAGCAAGTGACACTTTCACACCCCCAACGCACCTCCACTAGGACTTGATTTAACATTATAAAGTTCCAAGTCTGTCAAGCTGTGACAATTTGTATGAGTGAGATTTTGGGTATCTCACTGAAATACGCATTGCAAAAAAAACCCCCAACCCCTTCATCACAAGCCTGCCTGATTTCAAAGGCTGCCTTGAAAGATGAATAATAAAGAGTAAGGGAGTGTCCCTAAAACAAATCAAACTTGGCAGGGCTAACTTTCCTTGTAAAATAATTTTTAGCATCTTCTCTCCAGCGGCCCTGCCTCAGCTGTCTCCCCCTGTGCACAGTTAATGATCTTGTTGAGTAGATAACCAATCTCTGGTTGATTTACAAGGCCTTTTATTGTCTGAACTGTCTATAATTTTTTTTAATAGAACTTCAGTTGATATTGCAGTAAAACAAGGTTCGTTTTACATATTTAATGAAAAAGTGAAAACAAGCCAATAAAGACACCAAAGGACCAATTTGCCAAACTGTCCCATGCAGTCTAAAATACCTTACATGCCAAATATCTGTAAAGCAAATGCACAGGCTCTCGATACTAAATCTTAAGCCTAACAAAAAAAGAAAACCTTATAGCATGCTTAACACCTATTTCGTGTCATGAATTGTTGATATGTTTTCCCCCTTATTATCCCAAACTACATTAGAAGGATTTGTTCCATTTATGTTTCTAAGCAAATGGCAATATATATTTATATATTAGCAGGGTAGCGTGAAGATTTTAATTGTGCTCTGCTCCAAGAGCCCTACCTCATGGAAGCACAAAGTGTCGATATTCGAACGAATCCTCCTGAACTGATGTAACTCAGCACAATATACACCATGCCAGGGAAGCAAGCACTGGGAGCTAGATATTTTAAAGTGATTGATTACACACTGTGCAAGCACAAATGAAGTCAGTGCATAGGGAGTGCATGTATTCTCAGGCACGGTTAAGTCAGGTTTTCTGCTAGCACAAAGTAAAACACACAGGAGCTCAAGGAACTACTTGGTTATTTGTTACAAACCCCAGCATAATGCACCTGAAAAAGTGTTATTAAGAAAATAAAAGGCATGCCAGTTTCTGATTCTTCATCAGCCTCCCTTTGGATGGAAGTGGCCCTAGAGGTGGGAGGAAACACAAGGCACAGCCCCAGGTCCCCCTCAGCCTGCAGGACCGGAGCCGGGGCTCACCCTCCATGGCAGCCACGTGCCGTATGTGGCTCACCCACGCACGCTGTCCCAATCCCTCCCAGGCTCTCTGTCATACCTCCACAGGAGTAACACACAAGACACCACACCCCAAACATATTGGATCCTGGCCAAGCATCTATGACAAATTTCTGGTCATAAGAGCACAGTTGGGGCAGGGTACTGCAAGCAAGCTGGTAAGACTTTTCAGACAGGTCCTTGGAGCCAGCTTTTTCTCCCTGTCACCTCTGTGTTTTTTAAGCTGCTGCTGCACACTGTTGTTGCCTTATGGTGATTATTTTCACTGCCAGCACAGTCTTTTGCATATTAGCGGCCTTTAATCCATTGCATCAGCCAGCTTAATTGGGGCAGGATGTTCCGATTTCCAGTCTCTGTCCTCTGCTCCTTCCCCCCTCTCCCACTCCACAATGTTTAAGGGGTGTATGAAATCTATAGTGTTTCTACATCTGAATGGAGCATATAAAGGGTATTTGGTCAGATCTGGTTAATTGGGGGACTTGTGGTTTAGTGGTTAGGAACGGGCCTAATCAGGGATAGAGGAGGAAGGAGAGGAGGAAGGAGGGGAGGGAGAGAGGGGGGCTTCTTTTTTTATGAAAATGTGGACCTCCCTACAGTAATTCCCCTTCAGCTGCTGCCTCACAGATGGACCTTTTAATTGAATTTTCTTACAGGCCTGAGGGAGGGAGTTCATTTCAGGTCAGGTGAGGCAATTGAAGTGAATCTAATAGCTCTAGTTTCTTTTCATTGGGAGCAGAGGGAAGTGTGTTGCTTTGTTTTTTCCCCTCTCCCTCCCACCACCCCCACCTTTCAGCTCAGCTAAAAAGTTTCAATTAAAAATTGAAACACACACATGGTGATTTCCAAGGATTTGTTGTCTTCATTTTGGCACAAGTGGCAGCAAGGTCAGCAGTGGGAAAAATCTGAAGCAGTTTGCATCCTGTTCTGGTTTTGTTCCCCACACGAGGAAGAATGCATCATGTACAATGTTCACAAAAATGGCACGAAAGCATCCTCTTTACTTGTGTTGGCAAACATAAGAATCATCTTCCAGATCTAGAAACGTGTTGTGAATGAGTTACCAAATTACTCATCCCTGTGCCTTTTTTTTCAATACTGTGACACTTCTTCAGGCCTCATTGGGCTTGGTTCTAAATTAGAGAAAATTAAGAGGGAGCCATCCTAAATGAAGCCATCTTGAGCACAACTTGCTATGTCTGTATTGGGTAAGAAAGGCTGGGCTTAAAATTCAAGTCCTGTGAATGCAGTTTATAGCACCAAAAAGTCCTTCCCATGTTGTTTTCCATCTTTCAGAGATTTCTAGAGCCAAGGTAGCCACGCTAGCAAAAGAACATTTATTCTGGCATAATACGTCTATGTTGGGGTTTTTTTTCACAGAGCAAAGGTGCAGAATTTTCTGGTGTGGGTCATGCCTTTAGCACATCAGACCATCAAGGGTATAGTCTCTTCTAGCCCAGGGCGGGTACAACTCCATGTGGAGCCACAGGCAGAGGAGGGCCGGCAGGTACATGGTACAGGTTGACTTTGCCCTCTGGGAACATTGCTACCAGCAGCAGGATGGCTTCCAGGAGCCTTGCCAGCAAAGAAGGCAGAATTTTCTCAAAGGGCCATCTGGTCACCTATGGCTGGGGCAGACAAGAGAGAAGGATGCCACTCTGGGTCATTTGCAGGGAATGACGGGGGGATCTGCAGTGGGAAGGGTACTGAGATGCCCTGCGGCTGTCAGGACAGAACCTAGGAGGTCTTAAGTGGATTTCAGGGAAGCGAAGATGGATGTATTGTGGTAAGAGAGGTCCGGTCAAGGAGCAATGCTTTCCCTTGGCTGAAAGCCTCTTTTGGCACATCACCAGCCCCAACCTCATATATGTTTAATTAGGCAATGTACAAGGCTTTCACATCTCCCTTCCTCCTTAGTCTCTGTGGCATCAGATGGGGGCTGGGAGGGCTGCTGGCCTTTCAAGGTGAAAAGCAGCTTCCCATTGCTGCTCAGACAAATGTAACTTGAGCCAAGTGCAAAGCGTGGAAGTGAATAGCTCTGCTGGACTTGGCACCAGCCCAAAAAGTAAGCACAGTTGTTCCTAAAAGGGGACCATGTTACCTGCAGCTGTGTTGCCGTTAGGACCAACTCTCCCATCTTCACTTCAGCTTCAGACCTCTGGGGAGTGATAAACCACCTGCAAAGCTTTGGGGCTCCACGTGGAACCTCTGAACAAACTCACTCCCACCAGCCTAAAATTCTCTGTACAACACTTTGCACCTTCACTGGAAAACTGAGGGATTCAGCACACTCAGAACGTTTGAAAAATACCTCTTTAGGGATCGTTTGATGAAAAGATGGCATCCATGTGTTGTTTTGTTGCTTTGAACCTAATATAAACAAGGAAATCCAGAAGTGCTGGTGCGTTTTGTGTATGAGAGAGTGAAGCTAGGCAAGTATCAACCCATAGAGGAAGGGCACCATTACCTTATATACATGAGGTGAACAGCATAGTGATAGGACAAGGAGGAATGGGTACAAATTGAACAAGGGGAAATTTGGGTTAGAGATTAGGAAGAATATTTTACTGTGAGAGTGGTGAGACTCTGGAACAGGTTGCCCAGGGAGGTTGTGGATGCCCCAACCCAGGCAGTGTTCAAAGACAGGTTGGATAAGGCTTTGAGCATCCTGATCTAGTGAGAGGTGTCCCTGCCCATGGCTGTAGGATTTGGGACTAGATGATCTTTAAGGTCCATTCTAAACCCTTGACATTCTATGATTCTATGAAAAGCAGAGCACTAAGGCCACAGCCAAACTAACAGAAAGATTGTCTGGGTTACTTCTCCTGAATTGCTTTGACCACAATTTATAAGTAAAAATAAATAATATCCTGTGTCAACATTCATATGTTTCAGTATTTCAAATGTTGCAATGATACTTCATTTCTAAATGCAACTTCATTTAATTTTAAACTTCCAAATGCTAAAGCTGCACTGAAATGATTTTGAAACTTTTTTGAGGAGGAAGAGGAAAGGGAAGATCTTACTTGGCATAGATCTACTTGCAATATCAAATAGCAAATGTCTGTATCTGTGTAATGCAAATAGCAAATGTGTGTATCTGTGTAAAGGAAATAGCAAATGTCTGTATCTATGTAAATTTAAGCTAAACCACAGTTTAAAGAAGTTCCTTTTGCAGTTGGGTCTTTCATCTTAAACCATTCCGGGTGTTATAAGACAAGTGCACCTAGCATTTGGCTTCCCTGCTGGCTTTTCCAGCATCGTCTCATTCACATGATTCTTTATTTTAGTTTTTTTAAGACCTAGCAATGTACGTAAGAGAAGCTTGGCCAGTGGGGCCTGGGTACAGATTAAATTTGGGGAGAGGGTCCAACAGAAGCCTTGGATCTTCCTTATTATTATTCCCTTTATAGAGCCCCATTTAGAGGCCCCAAGTGGAAACAAAGGTAGCAAGCCATCCCAATCCTGCTGCCAGGAAAAAGGAGGGGTGGTTTAATCAACCATCCGTGTAGCACTGTAGCAGAAGGGGCAAAAAAGCGCACATTTAGGACCAGATGCTTCTCCTTTAGATGAAAGGATGATTAAAGCACTTGTGCTGAGAACTGCAGCAATCCCTGTGTTATAAATACAGCAGTGCATGTCTGACCCTGCCCTTTCAAAAGCAGATTCTGTGGCTATGGTGAGGGTATACAGAGGTGAGAGGGGAAAAAACAGCAGCGGGTAACATTCAACTAAAAAGCTCAGCCCACATAGGAAAATGTAAATGCTTCATTTGCTCCTCTAAGGAAACTGGCTGTAGTTTCAGAGCATACCGTAGGTGCCCTAAAACTTTTCTAACCAGAAGGAAAGGGCACTGATTAAATCCCTGTGTGGGATTGACTGTGGGCAACATATTTGTATTTGTCTTGAGACACCCACAGTTCCATGCATAACCAGAAAGATTTCTTTCAAACGCAAGGAAGAATTCTGAAAAAGCCGCTGCCTACTACAAACAATCAGCTGAATGTTACAGGACAGCTGCTTCTGCATTGTAAAACACATACAGGACATGGTGCTGGGGAGCTGTCACAGTTCTTGCTACAAGAGATGGGTTTTGTCTACAGCACCCCTTCAGCACCTCTAGCAACATGAAGAAAGCTTTAACATACTGCATTAGAAATGCCTGATGGACAAACATCACACATATCCATTCTCTAATAAAACATTATTTTGAGGCATTATAATGTTAACTTTATATATCAAAAGGTTTTTTACTGCCTGGGCAGCTTTGGGGGGGGAAAAAAAAAAAGAGGACAGATTGACAATAAAAGACGGCATTTCAGTCTTAAAAGGAAACAAAACACAAGCTCAATTTTCCTTGTTGTCCCCCCTATTGTGAAGCATCCACGCCCATAAAACTGCCTTGTACTGATAGAAAGGATTAAGTCTTTATGCATGGGATATTTCACATCTTGCTGGATCCTGAAACAACTATGATATCCAAGTCGTTTCAAGCAAAGGACAGTAGAAGCAGTTTCTGAAAACCAGAAAGAGTTCGTAGAAGCAAAACAGAAGGCAAAGCTGTTTCCAGGCACGACAATCCAGACATAAATGAGAGTACACGATGTGACATGCACTTCACTGTTCAGAAACTAACATACCAGTCTGCTCAGTCCAGAAACTCTAAATGCTTCTGTCAAGTGAATTTCCCATATAAAAATCTTGTAGAGATGCAAAGAACTAATTATAGGAAACACCTAATAATGGGAAACATAAGCTTTAAAATTGCTAGTAGATAAAAGGCAGGGAGCTACAAGACGGAATCTTTTGCATCGGACATTTTTCTTCTGAAATTTTGGTGCACAGGGATGAGAAAAATGGGTACAGTTTCCCTTTACATGACAGGAACAATAATTGAGTAGGATTATATGTCATCCATGAAAATACTATATTTATGCCTCATTGTAATCCATTCATTGGTTTATGGATCTGAAGTCCCATGGGTAGTGTCACAAATCCACATAATGTCCCTGAGTAGTGGATTTTGCATTTGGATCTGAGATGTAGCTGGCGGACACAGCAAATGACATGTAGCCAGACAGCTCCCAGGAGAGCACACAGACGGGAATGCCAAACACAACGGTCGGTCCCCAGCTCAGGTGGGAAGCACAACCTTTGGCTCCCCAGTCTGCCAGCTTCAGAGAGGTTCTCTAACATGCAGACCATTTTCTCCCCAGTCATCAGAGAGATTTTACACATCTACCACTTACAAGTGTCAAAAGTGATTGTGATATATCTCCTGTGTCATACGGAGCCATTTCTTCTTTTGCCAAAAGATGGCAGAAGCCCGACCCTAATTATGTCTCTTGGACTACCTAGAGATATCTCTGCAGCCAAATTTCATAAACCTGAGACCCATCATTATTTCTTTCTTCTTACACTAGGAGTAATCCTGAAGTAGCATAGTAATATGTGATAATTCTCCCTGTACAAGATTTCCTGTGTGGCTTTGTACCAGATCTATACTTCAGCTTCCCTCTGGAAATTGAGGGGTTTGTTTTTTCCTGGCAGTGCTTTCCTTAGTTAGCCGTTTGGGTTGCACATTTCCTGAGACAGATACCATTTTTTATTTCATGCCTGCACCAGACTCAGCCAGGCTCCAGTCTCAGATGAAGCTTTAAGGCAATATCATAACAGCGATTAAAAAAAGTACTTGACAAGACTTTATAGCCACTGCTTCTGTAGATTACATGTGTCTGCTGGTAGAGGGAGGTGCACTTTGGTAAAAAGCTTTCCTCATAATTCATTAATTAGGTATTTACAAATATCTCAGCTGCCAAACCCTTGAAGCTTCTCAGTTTTTAAAGAAGAGGGGAGGAGCAGTGAAAGAAGTTGTCACATGTCCTTAGACATGCATCTCAGACAATGATATTGGGTGTTGGTCCATTATTGAAAGTTACAGTAAAGTAATAAAATTCTCCATCCAGTGTGCTGGCTTGATTGTCAATATAAACACAGTCCTATGCTGAAGTTACGGCTGACTGCGAGTAGCCTAAAACTGTAATATATAATCAAGCCATCACTATTATGCTACAACTGAACAGAATCAAATGGAAAAGAGCACATCGGTGCAGCATCTTCCTGGAGTGTTTATGCCCAAAGTGTATCTTCACACCAAAACCCCACCCCTGGTGATAGTCATAGGGCAATGCTCCTGTCACAGGCAGCAGTATTTCTGGGGCAGAACCACCAAGGATCTACCTACCAGATCACTGCAGCCAAACTAGTAAGATGCAGCTGCATGGTTTCTGTGATGGAACACTTGAATCTCAGACTTTAGGTTAAAAATCAAATGGGCCATTTCATACCAGAAGTCTTGAACGTAACATGGCTTCAAAGCACATTAAAATTTGAGCAGCAATTATTCCAGCTGCTTGGGTATCACTACCATGACGGCCCTAGGACTGATCCAAAGCGTGGGCCTGACTAGTGTCAGTAGTAACACAGGTAACCTTCTCGTGGCTATCTTGGCTAACCCTTTCATAACCCTCTCATTGCACACCACATCTGACACTTGAGGCCTTCAATTCTTTTTATGGCTGTGAGAACCTGCAGAATAAAGCAGACATGGTCTGTTCTGAAAGAAGAGTCCACACAGAAAACGATTCCCCAGTTATGAGTGGAAAAGACTGATGACCAAGAAGTTAAACATCTCAACTTTCAGTTTCCCTTTGCTTTACCTTTTCTTAAAATAACATATTTTGCAAAATTTTACTATATAAGTGGATTGACAGTCCTGGAACTTGTATTCCTAGTATACATATAGCTCCTATTATATCCTTCCATTTCATTTGGGTCACATGATAGTTAACACATCATCTATTTCAGCCACTACAAAACTTGAAGAATCTAACCTTTCAAATGGAGGGTTTTTTGCCTCAGCAACAGCTAGCACTTCTGCAGCAGTATCAGTGAGGCAAGGGTGCAGGTTCTGTTCTCAGGACAGTACTTAGGAGGAAGCTCTCCACATTCCAATATGCCTACTAGCATCTGGCGTGCCTTGTGCACAGAGTATTCCTTAAAGGACCAAGGATGATGTGAAGCAAGCCCATCTGAGGAGAAGGACCTTCTGGGAAGACACAGAAGTTTATTACTAGAATTGCATTGTATGTTTTCTCAAAGTTACGTCAGTGCTGCACCCGCTAAGCAGATTAATAAAGGATAGCAGCCTCTCAGGTACCAACCTGCCTCTCGTAGTTATTAAATCTACCTAGGAAGCAAGTGAAAGAAATGCTGGAAATCTTACTCAAGGAAAAAATATATATCAACTGGAGCTAGGGAAATTTTCTGTGTCTCCTTGACCTTGCTGGTCCTCTTTGTGAAAAAAAAAAATAAAATAAAAACAAATCCCAATACCATTTCATAAAGATTTTATGAAAAGCTATAAACATGAGTGCCTGTGCACCATGCAAACTGAAAAATAAGTGGTACCTCTGGCCTTGCAGGATTTTGAGAATGTATTTAGACTTATGTATGATGATATTTGTCTCAACTGATTTCTACAGAGCTATGCTGAACACTAGGAACAGAAGTGTGAATGGCTCAGGTGTGGATGGATCCAAAGAAGGCACATCCTCCCTCCCAATTTTCTCTCAGGTCAAATCAGAGTTTCAGTATGTCCCCCCTGGACACCAAACCTTGTGTGTCCTCCCCACCAAGGCCTGGAGGGCTTTTTTCTCTGTTTAGGGGGGTGCACCCAGCAAGGAGCCAGCACTGTAAGGGTTAAAAAGTGTACTTTTCCACCCAGAAGGCTGAACTGACTCCTTTGAAGCCATTAGTCTATTGTATAAATCCCTCCCAGTTTTGAGGATTACAGAATAAATACATTGTAATGGCTCCATAGGAACCTGGCCCATGGGGTCACCCTGACTTTAGTTTGTGCATTATGTCCCAAGTGACAAAAATCGAAGCACATTAAATGCTTCATGAATGTGAAATGTCCAGAGTTTTAATCTCAGGAGCTTTTCAGCCTTACAGTTTGTCTTGGATGCACCTAAATCCACACTTCAGACTGATTAGAGAGGAGCTGGCTTCAGCTGACACATTCACACCAGATAGTTTCAGATTTAGAGCAATAATTGCTCGGTGTGTGTTGGGGTGGGACTTATCTAGCTTTATGCATTATAGTAGAGTGCATCCAATCAAGACATAGACAATTTATGCAGAAAAACTTCTCTTCTATTGAAAGAAACTCTTGGTTGGCCTAATAAGACACTTAGAGACCCTTCATAGCTGAATGATACCAAATAACTACACAATTTCACTCCACTTGCCTCCAGGTGAGAAAGATATTAATGGAATTTACGAGCGAGGAGAATAACTTATAAACTTATCAGACTCCCTTCAAGACTGTCACCTGACAAATCATCTTAAAGCAACTCAGCCTTGCTGGGTAAAAAAAAAAAAAAAAAAAGAGAGGACATCCTTTCACTCTCCACCCATTAATTTAGGCAGTGGAACTAGAATTTCTGCAGCCTCTCTTGCCCTCAGCTCTGCCTCATACTATTTTTTGTTTCTTTTTTTTTTTTTTTGTAAGATAACACAGCTTTGTGTTGACTTGAAACTGCCTTTGATAGGTAAATTCTGGACAATTTTATCTGGTGCTCAGCATACTCTGTCTTATTGTACTTTTCACTAGATATTTTGGTCAAGTTGGTTTTGGTTCTTTTTTTTTACCAAGAGAATTTCCATTCCTGGCAGAGACAGAGACCCCAGTAGCACTTACTGAAGAACGAAGGAGAAAAGGAATATAGGAGAATTGAAATGCTGCCATTTAGTATTTGAAATAGTTAATAGCAACTGAAAAATACTGACACTTTCACAGACACACAAACATATGCTACACTATTTGGCTGTTTGCTTTGGGGGTTGTGTTGCATTTGCTAATCTTTTTAATAGAAGTATTCATAAAATGATTGTGATTTTTTTAATATGCTTTTTTTTTTTTAACTTATCCTCTAGAGAATTATCTGCTGCACTTTGTCTCATAAATATAAGCTACTGACATATTGGAAGAAACAAGAATATATTCTGTTAAATTACATTTGAAGAAAACACTTTAGAAGTTGAATTTCACTTTTCGTTGTGATACCACAGCTCTTCTTTACTCCTCCTGAACTCACTTTACATTAGAGAGTTTACAGCTTTAAAGGAACTTTCTAGATTCATTCTCTATGGATATGCTGAAGAAAAACACGAATTTCTTCCCAAGCCAAAGCTTTGCAAAATCATATGGCTGTGGATATTATCAGCCAGTCTGACATCTTATTACAACGGCATCGTAACATAACCTTATCCCTGTGGAATGTGCTGACGCCCCTCTCATCACCAGAAGGATTCCCCTGTCTTGCCCTGATGAGTTTCAGTCCATCTAATCTCTTTCTCTCAAAGATCCCATGAAATAGCAACCTTGCTCGAAAAGAGGAGAAAATTACATCGTTATTTCTTGCACACCCAGTGGCACTGACGATGCCCGTGGTGCTGGGGCTGTACAGACAGGTAATGACAGCACCCTCTTGCCAGGCAGCTGCTGCCCAGGGGCTGGGGAGAGGCTTTGCAGGTTGTTACCAGGTCTCAGGGTGTATCTCCCCTTGTGAAACGATGCAGAAAAGTCCAAGCAAGAGCCCAGGACTGGAAGCAGTGCAGCCACGTTGGTGAGTAGCCCGCCTGAGCACTTGGGCTTGGCTGTGCTGCTTTCTGGACCTCTGCTACCACCTTCACGTGGCACCGCTGTGAGCTGTGTGCCACGTACTGCCACAGCTGCCGTGCAACTCAGCTGTGCTTTGTATTACCTCGAGCAATTCTCATCAGCTATTCCTAAAGCTGGGGCAAGGGCCTTGCTGGGCTTCCAGAGGCGCTGGGAGCTTTCTGTGAGTGTGGGTAAGTGCTGAGGACTGCTCCTGTGCTGAACAATGAGTACCCACCACACAGCTCCCCGAGCTCCTACAGCTGGGGGAATAAGGAGTCAAGCAAAGAGAAAGATCACAAGCCTCTCATGCTGCAGTGATTTAATTTCGATCCAGTGCTCCGTTTCTCCTCTCCTTGCTATGGACAAGTCCATGTTTATTAAGGGACTCCATTAGTCTTCCCCTGTGACTCCACCTTGCTGCAAAATGTTTTTTCCTTCAGGGCTATAGCAGCAGCTGGCACACTATTTCCTTCTGAGGTGTAGCCAAATAATGGCCTTTTGGAGGGGGATCTGTTTCATCTCTCTTCTCCATATGTTCCTTTCAATTGAGGGGCTTAATACACTCATTTTCACAGTAGCTATCTAAGTGTTTTTCCTTTTTTGTGTCTATTACTGAAATGAATAAATGTGCACAAAGCAATGAGGCACATGAGTCAGGTCAATATACTAGAGCTTTCTTTTGGGAGTAATTTTCCAGGAGACCTGGAGAGAGGGGTGGATTCGCCAGGGTTGGCCAGAAGTTGATCCCCTTGTCTGGGGCACAGGGACATTAGTCACATTTATATGAGACAAGAGAACAGTCTTCTTCCCACGATATAATGACTGCTTTTCCCAAATGGATGCAGCATCCCTGGTCAAGAGGACAACATTTGCCGTAGTAAAACTACTTCTTTTGGGCTATGATTTTTTACCGAGATGGCCGTACAGCAAAGCAGATGTAGATAACTTGGCAAGCACTAAACATGCAAACAGATAGATAGCTGGATCATGCTGGAAATTTCAGGGCAAGAACAAACAAAAATAAGCAAAGCCTGCAAACGGGTACAGCTCTGCTGTCAAAGCCCTCCTGTTGTAGCCTGGCCTAGGAGAACTATTACAGCTGAACATGTTTCAGTGTAACTGGATCCACACTAAGGGACTTAATCTGTTTAAAATATACATCACTGCATTCAAATTGCTATGTACCTGTACATAAAGCACAGAAACAAAGGAGCAAGCCAGGAAAGTAAGAAACCTGAAAGAAGAGGTGGAGAAGCTGGCAGGGGATAGCAAAATGTACACTGCATTCTCCCTTCACCTACCACCAGTACAGCACCCCAATAACAATGAACAGTTTGGGGGAACATGGAGCAAATCA
Source organism: Edolisoma coerulescens (assembly GCA_013397115.1). Classification (NCBI taxonomy): domain Eukaryota; kingdom Metazoa; phylum Chordata; class Aves; order Passeriformes; family Campephagidae; genus Edolisoma; species Edolisoma coerulescens. The sequence goes on from VWZW01006279.1 coordinate 2,101,063, forward strand.
ACCCAGGAAAGCCATCTTCTACTAAGGGAGGTGACAGAATGGCACATTGAGACTCTTTGCCTGGGAATTTGGGAAGGCAAGATGCAGGTGGCCAGGGAGTGTCAGACCTCAGAAAAAGAAAAAGCTGATGACCAAGTACCAGAACTGAGGAAACCTGGGGTGCAAGAGCTGTCACATGAGAGATTCTCTGGTGCACAGCTCATTCCCTTTTCCTTCCATAACATCAGTAACACAGTCTCTCTCCTTCAGTCAAGCACCTATTTACACAACACCCATAGAAGCATCTGATCTTGGAGACACCCACTGTTCTGTCCAATTTGGCTGAAATCATTAAGTGGGTTCAAAATTTAGACAGATGTGTAGCAGTGACAATTTTTTCTAAGAAATTAAGGTAGATAAGTGCAATGAATTAAGAAAGAGCAGTGAAATAAAGAACAAGTAGCAAGGACACTTGAATTTGATGTGAAGTACATAAATTGTGGAAGGAGATTGACATGGGAACAGCAGCAGATTTCAGAAGGTAAATCTTTGCAGTGATACAGTGATATTTTACCTGGAGGGAATGTGAAAGTTGAGGGGGCCAAAGAGAAGAATGAAGGTATCAGTATGAAGAATTGCAGAACTCAGACTGCTGCTGGCCACAGTGATGTGATCAAAATTAGAAGAGTTAGGTTTTACTTCAGGGAAGGAGGAAGGAAGTGCTCACTAATCTGGCCAAAACTGCTGCAGCCTGTTCTGGCAAGACACTGAGGTGCCCACTGCCAAATGCCAGGTGTCCTGCTTTTCCTCTGCACAACTGGGAATCACTAGATCTTTATTTACGGGCAGTACAAACAGATCAGTCAAAACAGCCCAAACAGGGGAAAAAGCCCCAATTCATGCCCCGGAGAATTTATAGCCTAGAGAGGGTACACATGAACGCACTTGAAAATATCTGAGGCATGCCAAGATGCATTTCTTACACCATTCAGAACTGACTTCACTGCTCAATTTGCACTCCCTGCAGCATGGCTTGTGAAGAGAAAACAAATGGCATACCAGACCACACAGAGAAGCAATATGGTTACCAGCGAAACATTTATTAGCTTAGGGAAAGAAACACAAAGCCTTCTTTTCAGAATTTCACCCTCTCCTTGCTGTCCTCTCATACATCATTTTCCTTGCCTGGACTGTTATTTTACAGCTATCCGCTGCACAAAGTTGTAGTTTATTTAAAGCAGAATTTTATAGTTAAATCCCACTCCCATTGTTTAAAAGCAACTATCCTAATTCTCAAAAGCAAGACAATAAATGCACCTCCAGAACAGGCTTTAACAATACCACAGGTTTTGAATTTATCTTCATCAGCTGAGGTCACCTCATCACTCAGAAGAACAGTATTCAAGCAAAGAAAAAGGGATGGGAAATACAGCCACCCACACCAAGGAACAATAAATTCAGCTTTCTTTGCAGTGCTATTTCTTTGCATATTTACCCCACACTGATAATAATAAATTGATACTTTTCATTTATATTTTCACTTGCTGGACTTTTAATGTTTCTTATACTGAAGGTTCTCCAGACTTCCTTTTTTATCCAAAACTACCTGTTCCCTCTGTACCTTGTGCTCTCTCATTTCATCCTGTCCACCTCAGTCTCCCTCTCTCTTCCCCCCTCTCTCCACCTTCAGGAGTTCTTTCTGTTCTTCTGGCACAGCATCACAGGGTGGAAGCTGAATAATAAACACGCATAACACACTAAACCACTGCTCAATCGGCATGCATGCCGTCAGTACATACAGTGACTATGCAGCTATTTCCAGAGATCCCTAAAGAGCTAAGGAGGTTTGTGCTATTAATATACTCTGGAAAGAGGGAAAATTCCCACCAGAGGCCTTAAACAATTCCACAGTGCTGCAGCCGACCATCAGCCCCTTCCAGCTTCCACAGCAGGGTTTGCATAGTTTTCCAGCTTGTCCAGTTATTACATCCAAGAGGAAGGCCTCAACCCCTGCGCTCTTTGCATGAGAGCAATCTGGAAGGAGCCTTCACAAACAGCAAGTGTAATGCCAAGGAGAGAGAAGAAAAACCAAGGAGACAACACGCTGCATTGGCTCCTCCGTTTCTCTGGCAGGACTCCCTGGCTTTGCTCAGAATATGACTGACTTTGTTGCTTTCAACATTTTCTTCCATTTCGAAATATTTTACTCATTAGCAATCCTCCTTATGCTCAGAACAGGAGATAGCAATCAAGTTCTCTTCTTCCTAGCTGCTAAATGCTTCAATGCCGGCTTTTGAAAAGCTGCCCTTTCCACCATGTTTATCTTCCCAGGATTTTTGCTCATCTAGTTTCATCTTCCCTGTCTGGTGAATCTCACCTGCCCTCAGATTTGCATACTGTTTTCTAGGCTGATGATTCATACATATAGTCTTTTGCAGCTTTTGTACTTCCCCATCCTCAGCCCTGCCTCTATCACACATCTTCCCATCAGTTTTCACTTGCCTTCCTCATTCAACCCTTCCTGCTTCTGCTTCCTCCAAACTAACTTTTGACTTACTCCTCTTTTTTTTCTCCACAAAGTCTGCCGCTATCCCAAACTCTGGTGCTTCTTCAGTCTCAACATCATCTAAAAGCCATCCTTTGGGTTTCGTACTCACAAGGGTGTCTCTCATTTGGGCTTTCATTTCTTCTAACTTGCTCCTGAAGCACCATTGTGGCTCTTTCACTGGTACCACCATATTTCAGTCCTGACTAGAGACAGCTGCCAGAACTGTTTCATTTGATCCTGTTAAAATTCCCTTCACAGAACCTCACTGCTCACTCCTATAACATAACATAACATAACATAACATAACATAACATAACATAACATAACATAACATAACATAACATAACATAACATAACCATCTAATTTCTAAATTCAAAGACTTCTGGTTCAGATTCTCCTTAGTCATACCTCCTGGCACCCCTTCTCCACCAGCTACTGGACAGGCAATCACTGCAGTGCCCTGTGCTCTGTAAGGTCTCCTAAAATGAGAAGTCTCTATGCTTAAGTTTTTCCTGAGACCCTGCCTCTGTTGTGCTCCAATACAGCAATTGATTTGGTCTGTGTAAGCTGTCCCTATTAAGCCCTTCCTTAGCTCCATCCTGGCATCTCCCGCCTCATTGTCTTGGTCCAACTGGTGGCTGCATCTAGTGTTGTAGTGATCATGAGCATGTTAACACCACCAGCACTTCTAGACAGACACTGCAGTAATGATGCACTGCCCACCAAAACGAAGCCTACGGAAGGCAGGGGCACCTTCCCAAACCTACCACAAGCCAAACAGAAAAGTAATTTCTTACCACAAAACCACAGTGAAGCCTCCAAGAACAACTACTCTATGGACATGACTAAAGACAGGAGAATCCCTGTAGATGAGGACTAACTGCCAACCCAAGGGAGACAGTGACCATGCAGCAAGAACATCACACTGTGTCAGCAGTAATGCTAAAAAGCCAACCTTCTTTTTCCTCTTCCAGGCAGTTTGCTGGAAGACACAGAAAAGATGTGGAAGAGGTGCACCTTACAGTATTTGTGATGTTGGCTAGATGTAACTGTGGCAACTGAACCCCGTGGCAATCCAAGGACACACAACAAAAAGTGAGCCAGGATCTGCCAATCATTTATTGAGTTTTCCAGTAAAAAAAAGGCAAAGGACCCCTCCGTCCCCCCGCTCCCTGCACCACTATCTCATGTGAGTGCTCTTGTAAAACAAATCACACAGAAAAACAGGATTTGTAGGATCAGGCTGGCTTGTTTCCAAAACACATACTCAGTGCAGAAAGCTGCAAGAAAAAGAATAGATGCTGAGTGGAACGTGATAGATTACTGCCGTGAAAAATCAACAACAGCACTATTTGACGGGAAAAAACCCTTGTTGAGCTACTTAGGGTTACTTATTAATATTATTTTTATAAGGATAATAAATAGATAAATGTATCCTACTGCAACTTAAATAAAACCAGGAACTCCAACCCAAGTGAAGCTATCCACAAAAAACCAATGCATCACAGTATAACTCACATACCAACATCTCATTTCAAATACCTGAAAAATCCCATAGTATGGACTAATCATTTCTGAAATGCAGTTTCAAAAAACAAAACAGCATTTTTGCCCTACTGGAATACAAAATAAATCTGCTTGAACTTCTCTTTTGACATATTTTTACAAATAGGTAACAAAAAAATTAAGGGGCCTTCACGTTTTATTAAAGAAAACACTTATGCTGAGAGTTTGCTTTTTGCTTTTTAACAGCTAGGTTTCAATGGAGAAGTAGTTTTTATAGACAATATCAAACCCTCCATAAACACAATGGTATCAGAGGAAGCATTAATAGATGTTGTCTTACAGTTATGTGCACACTATCATTTTGGGGGTGGCACTAAAGCCCCGAGACCCAGACAAAGACCTGAAAAGCATTTTAATCAGTGAATTGCTGATGGATAAGCCACCTCTTCTCTCTTGGCACAGTAATCAACACATTGCCTCTCTCATCTCCTTTCTGAGTTTCACTCGTCATATGGGAGCAGGATGACATCCAAGCTCTCTCCAACAGCAGCACTGTACCACCAGGATTTGCCTGCCCACAAGCTCAGTGTCTTTACCCATCTCCATGGCCTGCCTTCTTTCCAGTGCCCCACAGAGTCACCCCACTCCCCACTGCTACTCTGATGGCTCTCACGGACATGCGAGTAAGTTGGTTGTTTAATACTCACCCTCTCTCTCACAAGGAGGGCAATTAGATTAGTTTACTGCAGGCAAAATCAATAGCAAGCATCTCGGGGGGCAAACTAGCCACTGCTAATTAGAGCTTTTAGACATTATTTGAATAAAATGTATGAGGTTGATCAACCAAGGTGGAAAAAATCCATAATATTCCAAGTCTACCCTTGGTTTGTCAACCCAGCTCACTTTGGAATTAGAAATGGAATGAAATTCCTGAAGTAAAGGCAAGCTTTTCTAGGCTGGGATAGATGCAGGGAGGGGTGGACTTATTTATTCTCAGGGAGATGGACTTTTCTGTGTCAGATGAGAGGTACAACACTGGCATCTAGACATTTAACTCAATTTGCAAAATATTCAGAATCTTTTTTGCATGAATCTGATAAAAATCAGAGCCATATATTTTGAGTCTACTTTTAATGAATTATTTTAGTTACAGCCATCTATTTTTAAAAGACATATTTAAAAATCATAGAATTATATATGCAATGAACCTGCTATAATTCCATGAAAACATTTTACTAAATTAGCCATTTATTTATATTCATTTAAATAGTTGGGGTTTTTTAAAATCTGCTATTACATTTAGCATGTAAATGCCTGTTATGATGCCTACTTCATGCAGTAATTTTCGGGCCATGTAATGAATCACTTTCATATCTTCCGATTAGGTTGCAATTAGATAATGTGTTGAAATGTGAACAATACATTTTCAGGGTATCTTTCTTTGAGTACTCATCCATAGAACATTTTGCTTGATAGGAGTTGCCTCTGTAGACTATTGGAATTCTCATTTCAGAAAGGATTGTTTCTCCATGCAATGAAATATCTTTTTCTCAATATAATGTTCTTAAGTAGTGATTTAAAGTACAGTAGGAAGATGAGCATAACATCTTAAATATGAACGGGAGATGAGCATGTCATCTATAATACACTTGAAAAATGTCTTTCTGAATCTCAACAATAATCAGAAACTTACAAAGACAGAAGATTTGTCTGATTTTAGATGTCTAAATAAATAAATGTTAAAAATAAATGTAATTATATCCTCTAAGTAGAATTATAGAAAGTGCAAACATGCAAACACAACATAAAAAGAGGGTTTTTACTGCAGAGGTAGAAGAAGGATTTATGTATTTATTTAATTTTGGTGGGGGAAAATACAAAACAACAAAACAAAACACTTTGTTGGACCCAGCTATTCAATTCAGAGGTTGTGGAGTTTGGCACAATCAGTCTAAATTAGCCAAATACCTCACATAAATTTTCCTTAAACTATCTGGATCCAAGCACATTCTTAAAATATTTGAACTATAGTGTAGTTAATTTTTCAGTACAATAAGTTAATCATGCTTTGATGAGGAAAGAGTAGAGAGAGAGGAGAGAGGCTGGAGTCCCACTTGAGTCGCTGTGCCCAGTATATTGACATCCAAGCCCAGGGGCTGTTGTTCTCCCCTGTTTGGATTAGGATTCAACAGCAACACATTTGTGAATGTACCTTAAATTTTGCTGTAAAACAGCAGAGACCAAACCCTGTCACATTGTCACCCCTGTGAATATTGGAAAAGAAAACCATTTGAGTGATATGAAGGAGCCTTAAAGGACCCCAAGCTAACACTGCTATGTATAGCTTAAGTGTGAAAAAGCAATCAGGCAGGCAACAAATTCCCTAATTCACTACAATTCTTTGCAGTTTTGGGTAGGCAGAAGCGGATGCCTGCCAGAGTGTGGGATGCCTGTCACTGTTAGTTTAAAAAAATATACTGAAAACAGGTTTTGTTTAAACTGAAGGTGGTTTTTCAGATCAGCTGCTGAGATCACATTGAGGCATGGAGCAGTCCTCTCTCTCTCACCGGTATGACATTGTGCTGGCCAGGGGGATGCTGCATCTATGCACAAACAACTGTGTAGGGGCCTTTCACAGACCAAGGGATGGACTTACAGTCCCAAAGGTGGCTGGAGGTTAGAGAACGAAACACAGTGCTCCTGTCACATGCCATTCCCCATCTGCTGGGCCATCCTCTGTATCTAGGTACATGCAATTTTTTCACTAGGATTTAACTTCTAAACTGTTTTTCCAATTCCTTTACCTTTCATAGCATCTTATAGACTGCTGCACCTTTTCAGCTATTTGCAACAGCACTTTTTAGTAACACCTTCTTTTCTTTACAAAGCAGCAAATACTTCTGAACCACGAATGTAAATACCAATTTCAAGATGGTTGAGCCCCTTTTTGGCACCTCACATAAATCTCATCTCATAGGGATTTGGTACCAGCTACAGGAAATCTCATGCCAGAAGAGAGTAAGGCCATTAGCATTATACCACTACAAATGGCATCAGAAATGTAATTTTATTTTAAAAATACATTTCCATAAGAAAGCAATATCTCTAGTAATGTACTTTCTGCATATTCCATTTTTGTTTCATATTAGCTCCCTGAAATGGTACAGTACAGTGGTATGATTATGACTATATTTATGCTGTTTTCTTTGGCTGCATTATACCTAACAGCAGAGCTCTTGGAGAATTTTATTTCCAAAAATTGAAGTAGTCAACTGTGTGCCAGTGAAAGGGGTAGAGAGAGCTGAATGTTAAGGATCAGAAAACATAACATGTCTATAATAGGCATATAAGGTTTACTCCCTACTGCAGCATCTTCAGCATTTACCACTATATACACAATAAAAACCACTTTATGAGAGGACCTTCCTTGTCTTTTGGTAGCTGGACATACACAATCAAGAGCAAAGATTCTGGATCTAACAACCAAGAGAAGCTTTCCATCTTCTAACTAAACTGTTAACTTTTAGTTTACAGTGTCAGGAGCTTCTACATAATGCTTGGGATCTTGCTTGAAACTTGGAAACTGTGAACTCCAGGGAACTGAATCTTTTACCTTCAGTTCAGTGAAACTCTGTCCATGACCTTCAGTCATCTTTCAAAACACTGGGACAGCAATACACAGAAAAACTCACTCATCTTGTAACCACTGGCAATTCATCAGATAGATTTGAAATATAATTACATAGAATTTCTCTAATTCAGTACAGGTACTAAATGCATTTATTTGACAACATTAGGAGATACATGATAGCATAAATCAAAACCCAGAGACATTCCAAATAACTACTTCTTTTTTTTTAAGTCACAGCAAGTATTTTTAAAGATAGCAAACAAAAAACCCCCCACTTTAGGGTTTCATTTTGGTGGAAAGCATCCAGAAACAATTTCCCCATCCTGTGAGATTTTTCAAATTGTCAAAACATTTTCTGTGATAGGACATTCTGAATTCTGTTTGGTTCAGACAAGAAGGTAAATTTGCCTCATTAGGAAGGGTTGCAGTAGTAGTTGTTACACAACTCACATCCAATTGCAAAACTAGAGTGATACCAGTTTAAAAATAATAACCACACTGTTCTTCCTTAAAAAACGCAAAGCACTCTCTTGTCTCTTTCATCCAAAATATTTCAGCTGACAAAAAGGCACTTTCTGATGAAAATCAATATGCTAAATATTTTTAGTTATGTTCTCCATAGGTTTACTATCCATCTTTCCTGAGGGTTTGCAGAGATTGAGCAGTAAAAATAAGACTACTGAAAAATCCAACTGAGACACATTTACCATCCTCTTTTGTCTTTCTTCCTCGTCTCTGGTGACCTTAGCTTCTTATTTTAGACAGAGACATCCCATGAAAACCCTGTGTAAACTGGGCCTGGGAGCAGGTCTGAAGGGGATTCCCTAAAGATGACCAATATTTGTCTGTGGCAGGTGAAGGCTCTCAGGATATAATGTGCACTAGATGAAGTGTAACATTTTCAAACGAGGACCCTGTGATGGGGCTTATATGTCTACCAAATATTAACAAGAGCAGACTCAATAGATATACTGAGTTTTATAAGGTTATAATTTTTCTCTTCCCACTAACCTGTGCCACAGGCAATAAATTACTTCTTCCCTCTGGTTTTTCCTTAGGAAACAGCCACCTTACCACTGCTTTCTTTATTGGCATCCCCTCTGCTCCACAGGTGCCTACCACATTTTCTCTCAGACATTTTAGCTGATTAACATTTCCAGTTAATCTCAGAGCGACTGTTCTCAACCTGGATTTCACTTTGATGTCTGCTGCCTCTCTGGTTTAGACCTGATTAAGAACTTCCTTGTGCCAGAGAGCTGCTGCTTTCTCCTGAGAGGACCGAGCTGCCCTGAGGAAAGGTCCCAGCTCTCTGACAAACCCTGCCTTGCTCCTGCGCTAAACATCCACCATCAACCCAAGATGGGGCTCAGGTGCAAAGGATTAATATGTCCCCTAAACCCTGCCGTGTGAAATGGCCTTTCACAAGATCTTAGGTAGCACAGAGGCTTTGCTGTAGCCTAATTGCTTGCTGGCTAACTACAAGTGGCTCGATGGCTGGCCACCACGCCACTGCTGAACTGAGCTGAAAGAGCGCGCTTCTCGGCATGACTCAGATCGTGTAGTTCAGTCAGTTCCCATCATCCCTTTGTCCCTCATATGTCTGACATGTGGATGAAGCCTTCCCTATTGTGCCTTCTCTTTTCTGGGAGAACAAAGGGGAGCTGACAATGAAGTGGCTGCCAGCCCATTGCCACAGTCCATATATCCACGCAGCTGTCATTACATAGTCAAAGCAGACGTGCTAGCAGGAGAGAACAAGCAGCCTATGTGAGAGGCAAGTGGGTTTAGCTAAAAAAGATATATTATCATCTACAATGCACATACTGCTATTAATATGGTATTAAAGGGAAGGAAAAAAAAAACCCGACATGTAACCCCATGACCTCAGAAAACTTTGGTAGCAAAGTGCACTTAAAGAGCAGGTTTGGATGGATTCTCCTTCACGTCCTCTGCCTCCAACTATCCTGAGCAGGCACCTAGCCCCTGCTCTAAAAATAAGTGAAAGCAATTGCGTCATTACTTAGGTATGCCTAACACCAGTTTTCCATTGAGGAATGCATCAGTTTGCTAAGGTAGCCAGGACTCCTCCTGTTGAGCGCTGACATGTCACATCAGTGGATTTCTTGTTTACAGAAGTGGCAGATTGTTAATGTGAAGGCAATTTCCTGCATTACAACAAAATCCCATGATATATTTCAGTTGTTGAAAACCTGGAATGAAGAAACAGCTCTGTGATATGGAAATGCCACTGAGAGCTAAGTGGTAACTGGAACTAAATTTTATGAAGTAACTAAGCAAAAAAAGAAGGGGAGGAAAAAAAGCAGCTCTCTCTATGAAATAAGGTCCCCTCTTGAACTACTCCTCACTTCCATCCCAGATGGTGAAGAGTATACAAGCCACAGGTTTGTGGTTCCTGGTTAAAGTAAAGAGTGGAAATTCACGGGACAGCTGTTCAGGGTCGACCAGGTTAGGGTGAAACCTCCGAGAAACCTCTTGGTAAATTGCTTATATGGCCTTTCAATGCATATAGTTTGTACTGTATATATGAATGCAAAAAATAGAGAGGAATGTAGATTGTAAGTGGTACTGAGGTCATCTGGGACTTCAGATGGTGCTGTACAGCCACTTCCCCACCTTAGGGAAGTCATCTCAGCACTGAGTGCCAGCTTCCATTTGTAAGATGAGAATAGTGATATTTCTCTTTGGATTGGATATCGTCTCTTTGGATTGCCTTAAAATTTACACAGAGGCTCTAACACCCTGAGCCCCCAGGGATCTGCCTGGAGCCTGGCCAAAACTAACCCAATCACTCTCCAGCCTCACAGACATCGCACTGGAGGCCAGGGGATGGCTGGAATTGTGTATGCTGGACTGCCTAGTCAGTGCTGTTTTCTGACCCACACAGCTACCCTGCAACCCTGGTTGGTTCAAGCAAGCCTAGCTGCCTGGCAACACCAGGTCCCCATCCCTCCAGGTGCTTCCCAAATTCTTCATTGCCAGAAACAACAAAAGTTGCTGTGTAAGCTCAGAAAGAGAAACAAAAGCGCTTCATTAAAATAATGCTCCGACTGATCCTGAAAATTTCTGTGTCTGGATGGGCCTTGGCAGTGGCACAGCAAGAAGTGGGGCAGGATACTGGGATCCTTCCAGAGTTCATACTGCCTGGTGTGAACCACTGAGTCTGATTTTGCATCATGTTCCCAGTAGAGAACATAAGATCAAAAAAAGATAAAAATGCACATGAACTGGACACCCAGCTTGTCCAGTCCATTGCTCTGGTCACACCCCCTCCATTCCCCTACAAAGCACACTGTGCTCTCTGTGTCTGAGCAGCTTCACAGAGATGACTCAGAGTCTCTCCCCAGTGGTGCCTCATGGGGTCTTAGCTCCTTCCTCCCCATCTATGTTGTCCTATTTGTGAAAAAGCTAAGGGCCTGGGTTAATCACAACACAGGGCCATTCATCTGGAACTGCTTCTGACATCATCAGCTTTCCTATGTATACTTCCTTGTTAAAGCATCTGTTCAGGGCAGTGATAACAATGCCAGAGAACTCCACTGTCCCTCTGCTGATCTCAGGAGTCTTCAATTGCCATGACCTTCCCTGCCATTTCAAAGTCAATGCCCCATGATCTCTTTGAGATTTTGGGTTGCTTCATCCGCACTCCGTGTGTCTTCAAGTATGAGCCTACTGTTGTGCCCTCACCTACTCAGGGTGAAAGAACTTCCTGCTTAAATCTCCCGCATTTCAGGCAGCTCTTCTGCAACAGAGCTGCCTTACTTCTGCTTCTGCCATAGCAAAAAATGTGTTTTCCTCCTTGCTTCTAGCACTTCTTGATGTGATTTTATTCTATTTCGTTTTTTCCCTAATTATTCTTTGCTGATAATACTTCATCTGAAAATTGTTAAGTCAAAGTACATCTTGGGAAAGAATATAATCTTGCAATAATCAAGCTATTTCTTTGACATTGGAAAGCCCCCTTTAGGTATTTTTTAGAAAGGGTTTTTCCAAGTTCTCAAAGCAGGTATGAAGTCACTCCCACATCCCTAAAAGGAGGATTCAAAATTGTCCTGAGGAGATTAGCATCTCAGCTCATGTTTCAGACTTCTTGTCAGGTTAAGTCCATCTTCAAATGTGAGCTTCATTTTCCGCACTAAACCCCTTTCTTCCCCCTTCCTCCCCCAGGCCCCTGCCACCCCATTATTTGTCCAGGATGATCCCCAATGATAGAACATCTTTGTGGTTTCAGTAAACCCAAGAAAAGGCTTTCTTTTCTTATTCCAATCTACTTAAGATACACTGACATAGAAAATGGTTTGTGCAAGAATGTCACACTTCCCTCCTCCAACCTCACCAAAACACTTGAGCACTGAGGTGATTTTCTTACTAGTTCTCATCTCTTTCTACAGAGATTTGCTAGCAAAACAAAGGCTGCTTCAGCAGCCTGAAATGGAGACTTCACAGGTTTTGTTTGAAGCATGAAAACTGAAGTGTGATTTTTTTTTTCCTAACAGTTTCACAAGAACATGAATTGAGGGTACAAGTACCGATTTGAGGATGAGGGATGGTGAGTCATTTAGCAGCTTGGACTTCCACTGGGGTCAGTATGACCAAGACAAAACCCTGAAACACAGACCAGTTTTCAAGAACAGTTCACAGTCTACTAGAAAAATGACACAGTGCTTGGAGCCATGCCAAATTATACCAGCATCAGGAACGCTTCTGAGAAGAAGCCTCTTTGGGAGACAGACAGAACCATTACTGGTGCTGGCGATCGCACTTGTGCAATAATGCTGTAACACAACACCCGTCTGTGTTTCCACATGCAGCTGAGCCAAGCTAAGGATTTACCACCACCAAGAGGGAGATCCCACTCCTCTATGCCCCAACTCCTCCCATCAGCTCTAGCCCCCATCAGCGACCTCTGTGTGTGGAGCTCGCTGGCCCCACTGAGGACCACCTCGTTCTGGTGGACCCACTCACAGAGGTGCCTCAGGAGCACCACAGCTGGTGCAAGGTCAGAGAGGGGCTGTGCTGCGAGGACATGGAAGTGGGGGGGTGCTGGCATTTACCTATCCACAGCATCCTGCCTCTGAGCATTACATTTGAGGGCTTCACTCTCTCTCTTACACTGGGGGAGGGGCAAATTTTCAGCCACGTGCTGTGGGAGACAGGATTTGACTTTACCTGTAGTTTTTCCCAGAGGTGGAGCAAAGGGAGAAGAGAAGGAAGGATGCATTAATGAAGAAGAAAGCCTTTGATAGCTTCTTACAATCTCTGGGAAGAGGCCTTGCCTCTAGCTAGGTTTATTGGTTTTGAATTTGGGGTTGTTGCTGCTGTCATGTTTGGTTTTTATTTGCTAGAGCAACACTTTAAAAGCCCAGAGTCGTACAGATTCAGCAGAGGTCAAACAAATTGTTTGCATTTTTGCTATAAAAGGGGCATGAGGGAGAGTGAGACAGATGGTAAATTGGCTGCTAGGAAGCAGAGCTTGAACTTTTTCAATCATGTCTCCCTCTTAACTCACAGCTGGCAAAACTCTCAGTTCTGTGGCAGGTCTTTCACTGGGCAGATCAAATCCAGCAGCACAGAAAACAAAACTCACCAGGAGCCACACAGGGTGAGAAATTACTTCCTAATAAAACTACAAAGCCCAGAACAATAACTGGGCAACACTGACATGTATTGTTGGCCTTTATCACAATCTCTTTATAAGCCTGGGTTAAGAACAGAGATGCAGTTGTCCTTTGATGTCCTCGTTCAAAGGACTTTACACCCACTTCCACCAGCGATAAGCCAGGGAAGGGGGAGAGGAGAGGCTGAAACACAACAGAAAAGGCTTGGCAAATAAATAATTTGTTATACTTCTGTATTTCTGGAGACACTGCTGTAAAAGATACAGTCACAGAAATCACAAGTCAGATGCCACTCAAGCAGAGCTGCTTATGCCTGCAGTAGCTGCTTCAGAGCTGAGAGCTTCTTGGAAACTCACTTGCAGTTCAACAGGGGAAATGGAGAGGTAAACTTAGCCTTGTTTGTGGGCATCAGGGTAAGCTCCACTTAGAGCCTCCCTAGAACTGACTTTTTCCTTGTTTTACACCAGCACACAGCTGGGGCTTCCCAAATCCTCTCTGGTGATTCCTTGGCTCCTGATGCCCCGCCCTTTCACAGTGAGCTGTGGGAGAGCTCACCTGTCCATAAACACAGCACCAGTGCTCTCACACCACTAAACACTTGCCAGACATGGAGCAGAAGCAGCTTAGGGACAACACCTGAGCAAATCTGTAGTTTTTCTCCACGATGACACCAAAATTGCTGGGTGCTGTGTGAACAGGAAGAGCATGGCACTGTCCCCACCAGGTTCACAGTGGGACACTGTTCATCATTGTGCTTTCTTCTTGCTCTGCACTCCTGTTATGAGGTAGCAACTTTTGGCAGAGGTGCTAGAAGAGATAATGTTCTAAACAGTTAAATCTACCAAAGATCCTCTGTCAGAGCCCTACATTCCATTTTCAGAAGAAATGTAAACTCTTAGCAGCCAAGAATCAGATGCTCTTGAAAATTCTGCTTCACATCATGCACTGCAAAAACCTAGCAATTGCAATATGACACACCAAAAGCAACCCCTGATTTGGAGTTTGCTGCTGCTGCTGCTGCTGCTGCTGCGGCAGAATTAAGAGAATTTCCAGCTTGGCTCCTGCTCTTGTTCACACCACACTAACTCCATACAATAGGGCATTCAGCTGCATTTAGATCATGGGGACTTTTTAAAGTAACAAATTAGCTGCCACAATCTGAAGAGTCAAATAATCAGTCTGATCCCAGGTATTACCATTGCCATTTTATTCCAGACACAAAGAGAGCATACAACTCAGCAAAGGTCAGACGTGAAGTATGTGCCAGACCTAAAAATTGAACCCATATGTCCCAAGTTCTAACCCTTCGGAGCGAGCCCACCTCTCCTCAGGGAGGATGTTGGCCACAAAGATGTGGTCACAGTGTGTGAAGATGCTTCACATTTATTACACATCATGGTTGAAACCTAGTTTTGAAAACTGTTCGTAAATAAGGTCAAGTTTCCCAACAACATAGGCCAACCGAACAGATGTCACAGTTGCTTAAGTGTTTTCAGCATGTCTAGACACCACGTGGTGATTAACACCAGCAGACCATGCTTCCATATGTGCTAGGAAGAGCAGAGCCCAAGATGTGATAGATGCACAGTGGAAGAATTCTGGAAAATGCACATGAAGTTAGAGAGAGAACCAAGGGCTTTCTCACATCCTGCAAATAACTGTCTGAGCCTCAGCAGCACCCAATTAAGAAAACAATTAAGACTGAGATAGGCACCAACCACAACTCCTTTCTCAGAGTCATTGTGAGGTGCTGCCAAAACATTAGCCTCCCTTGATTTCAAGCACAGCCTGGCAAATGGCAAAAAGACAATTCCCAAGAGTAGCCACAGCAAGCGCTCCAGCTTCTGCAGGCTTTGGAGCACAATAGTTTGGAAATGGTGTTAAAGCCAAGAATGAGGTTGTGAGCTAAAGCAGTATAATGTTATACTTCCTAAACAACAGGCAGGAAGGGGAAACTCTGGATCCTGGAGGAGCTGTCAGAGGCAAAGAATGCGCTATCTAGTACTTCTGCTGCGGCGAGCCCTGCTGAGACCCTGGTGGGAACAGTGTGGTTCCCCCTGAAAGCCGGGTGCTTCATGCCAGCACTGACAGATATGGCATCAGTTCT
Organism: Edolisoma coerulescens; assembly: GCA_013397115.1. Taxonomy (NCBI): domain Eukaryota; kingdom Metazoa; phylum Chordata; class Aves; order Passeriformes; family Campephagidae; genus Edolisoma; species Edolisoma coerulescens. Next base: position 2,116,471 of record VWZW01006279.1, read on the forward strand.
GCTTATCCCACGCTCTCCTGCTCCAAGCAGCATCCTGCTCTTGAAAGTCAGTTTCCCTCTTCAGTCAGCCATGAGACTCACATGGTCAGACATGCACTGCAGATAGTGTTAGCTTTATGATTAGAGCTGTCTGCTGCGAGACACATTTTAAAATTCATGACCTTTCCCATCAGGGTTCAAAACTGAACTGGCCTGAAGATGAAAGACTGGCTTAGACTCCTGCTGTAAGCTGCTTCCCTTCTTTCCTCCCCCCAGTATTTCTCCTTCAGCATTTACTTCCAATTATTTTACAGACTGCCTTCCACTAACTGTGGGTTTAAAAATTGCTAATGAATTGAGATAAATTAAAGTTCATCAGTATCTGAACCAAGCATGTGTTTCAACTTTACAGTCATGCCTGACTATCAAAGGTATCTTCTTTTGTCAGGTAGAAGATGCTCTAGGAAGGCTGCAGCTGGCCAAAAGAGATAGAGCTGAGTTTTGAAGGAAGAGAAACAAGAAGGAGAATGCATATGTTGCCTGTGAAAGAGGTATTTACAGAGGGATTGGCCATAATGCCAGTAAGATGAAGGAGGCGGTCGAGGAGGGGAAGAAGAGAGGAGGAAATGCAAAACCAACCACGGCACACACACTGGCACTTGTAGAGTCCTGGAGACTTTGCCAATGGAAATTAGAGAGGAATGTGTTTGCTCCTTACCACAATTAGAAGCAACCAAACTGAAAAAAAAAAAATGCTCCTCTCAGTGGGATTGTTGTCATGAATTGTATTTTACCACTCCAACACATTCCCACTGCTGGCTTTTTCTCAAGGAAAATCCATGAGAATAAGAATGCATTTTCATAATTTACACTCTGAAAACCAGGATGTTTCTGCCAGTTCCCAGCAACTGCATAAATTGTGTTTCCTAGTCAGGCTGGCCAGAAAACAACAATTCATTTCGTGAGGCACTTGGGGACTGAAAACAAGGCCTTCCGAACACAAAAAGGGGATTCTCACTAAATCTAAACCACGTGGGACCACTCATCGCCAACCACCCAGCAGGGAAATGGCTGCACACACCCGCCAGCCTTCGCAGAGCTCACCAGGGCACATGGTTCAGCAGCGAGGATGCCCTGAGCCATGGGGAAACTGCACACCCCCTGGACAGCACTGCTGCTTGCATATTGTTCCTCTCCTTCACTGTCACCTCAGCCCTGGGAAAAGTCCCCAGCCACTGCTGGGGTGGCACTCGCCAGCTACCAGCATGTGCCTTCCCAGTGTTGCCACTCTGCTCCCTTCCCCTCTCACTATTTGCAGGCAGTGCCACACAATAGCCTGGACCCACCCCAGGCACAGCATCTCCAGCTGACCCCTTCTTGGCCAAAGAACATACCCATGCCTGTCACCTCTTCCTGGGACTGCAGTCACTCCGGCAGGGTGGGGGGAGCTCAGGGAGGCTGGGCAGGGGCAGTCACAGACGTGGTGCCCTCAGGGCCCCTGAAGCAGCCACCGTTGAGATGATGCAGTGTAGAGCCATGCACAGCCCACACTACCAGCAGATGAAGGGTGAAACAGTAGCAAATACCACTTTCACTGGATTTACCCATTGCATGAAAGCCATTACACACACACCTATCATCAGTTTCACCCTCTTCTCTGCTGGTGAAGCAAATCTTTACAGACAGCCTCCATTACCCTTCTTAAAGGTAGCAGTGGCAAACCACCCATGGGTATGTCTACACAGCCTAGCAAGATGCATGGCCACCTAAGCTCTCCATCAGCGCTGCGTGGGGGAGAGCAGGGAAATGCCTCCACACTGGCACTGGACCCATGGAGATTAGGAAAGCCATTGTGCTGCTAAGTAACATGGAGGGAAACCATGGATAGTCACCCCCATGAGAACCCAGGCGGCCAAAAAGTGCCTGGTGCCTGACTCTTGCGTGCTGCTTAGTTGCTCTGAGTGCAACAAAGCCTCACACATGTCTCTTGGCCTTGGTCACCGGTACTTGCAGATCCTGACAGCCTTGGCAGGATAACCAACATTTTTTCAGTTCTGGGACTAGTAGTCCTTCTTCCCTCTCATCCTTTAACGACCAGCCTTCATGATTTGCACTGGTTTCCAGCCCTCCAGAGTTGCCAAAAGAACATGCCTGGAGGATGAGAAGCACAGGGCTTTCGTACAATGCTGAGGAGAACAAGCCTTTAAGCACAAGTCATCTATTGAAAGGGAACAGCCATCACCAGTCCCTCTTCTCTCCAGGAAGGGCAAGTTCTGCCAGTTGGTGCCAGGGGTGCCACTACTAATGCATAACCTCAAAAAAGACACAACTGAAAAAGGCAGAGGTCATTTGCAAAGACCTGTGTCTCTCTCTAGTTCAGCACAACAAGGAAAGGCTGGCAGCATTGCAAATCATTGTGCAGATGCTGCACAATGGGAGACTGATTCACGTCAAACCAGGCCATGTGAAAGCACTTCTTTATCTCAGCTGAGCAAGAGTCTCCTTGCCATTACTTTGCATAATGCAGAATGAACATACGGACAGGGGCAGTGACTGATGCCACAACATGCAAGAAGCTTACTCTCCTGGGAAACACAGAAGGTAAGGGCTGTAGATTCACTTTGCTGAGTAGAAGTTCAAATTTATCACCCTTGATGTCTTGCCAGCGGTCCAGTGTTTGATTGATGAACAACCCCCCAGGGATGGGCAGAGGATGGAGATGAAGGTCTCCCTTTGTGTGCACTCCTGTGTGCCTTTTTCTTTTAATGAACAATGATTGGAGTTAATAACAGTGCCTGGTTTTGCTGTCTTGAGCTTCCCACGACATAGTTAGAGATAGTATGGAGAGAAAGACCTAAGCTCCCCAGGATAAGGAAGATCAGGGTGGACCACAGACCAAGGGAGCAGTGCACAGAGCTGTGTATCAAGAGAAGAAAAGTGGAAACTGTGATATAAGCCACTGCCAGTCTATTTCACCCTTGGATTCACACATCTGCAAAAGCCAGGGCAAACTGGGGACATGACAAATGACAGATTAAGGGGCACACTGTGCCTGGTTGCTGGTGCTCCTTAAAACTGGCAATAAAGCCTCTCAATCCCCAAATAAGATGCCACTGAAATAGGCAGGGATAGCTTGCATTGATGTATGACCCTGACCCTTCAATGTGTGATGGGTAGCAAAGAAACACCCACAAACCAGGCTCTTTCAGTTCCCAAGGCTTCTTTTCAAGTGCCTGTTACTTAAAAAGTCTGGTTCCCGGGAACAGTGGGAATTCTCCTCTGTTCCGCAGAGCCTCTTGCAGTCCTTGAAGGCAAAAAAAAAAAAATAATCAGCCCTTAGATGAAGGGAATATCCGATTTCTGTCCTGTAAAATACATCTTCTAAAACAGCACAATGTTCACATTTTGAGACACATCCAGTTTCTGGCACTGCTGTGGCCCAGCGTTGTCCATTATTATTTTTGGCTTTCCTACTGGTCTACCACAGGGTAAGTGTTTTGACTACAGACACCTGCTTTTTCCATACAGTGCTGTCCAGCAGAGGACAATCTGCTTGGTTTTCCAGCTAGTGCTACTTTAAAAGTACTCGTCACCTGAGTAAGCCCAGGCTCTATTCAAATGATGCTGCTGCAAATGATACCTAGAAAAAATGTTTTCCTGTTGTTCCTCAAGAATGGCTTTGGATTGAAACTTTACTGTGTCCCTAGTTTGGCCTGGCATAATTGAGTTGTTTTGTATCAACATAGCTGACATCCAAAAGGGAGGCTTCTGGCAGAGTGGCTCCTCAGAAAGGGGATTTTCCTTCAGGATCCAACTAAAGAGAAGGTAACTATATGCAGAGACCAGCCCAAACTCCTGGCAGCAAGCCTACAAAAGTCCAAGCCCAGAAGTCACCCAAGAGAATGGCAAATGCCATCATCTCACATCTACTGATGAAGAAGGATGTAAACATCTGACACCCATGAACTTGGGAGCACAAAACTCAGAAAGGGAACAAGAAAGGATCAAAAATACAAGGGCTGGACTATGTGAGATTCAACAAGGCATGCCAATCAGCCAGTGGGGAACATATTACCAAATCTCTGTTACGACTAAAGCTGATATTCAGTTACCCTCAGAACACTTTTTAAACAAATTTGACACAGTATCACCAAGATACTTGTCTCATGCTGCTGAGGTGTTTCTAATCTGATCCTAGGTATCTTACCAGGGGTTTTATCCTAGCAGGAAATGTACATGTTATTCTACTGGTTAGGTTCTGGCTTTTGATATTGGATACACAGGTTTGCAATCTTGTCCTAAATTGAATAGAGGGCACCTGATGCCATGCCCTCATTCAGCATTAATGTGAAAATGAGATACTGGAAATACACTATTAAAAAAAAAAAAAAAAAGAAAGGGACCCCGCCCCCGCCAAAAAACCCCAAAACAGTTCAAACACTAACTTGGACAGGCAAAATGACTGACTTGTGTTAGTAAACACACAAAGTTTACACCAAACTCACTATTTGCACCCACTTCAACTAAGGCTGAGCATGGTTCTAGGAATCTGACGATTTTTCCAGTGCAAGTAAAAAAGAGAATTCACTTAATATCATACCTCCTTAACCCACTTGCTTTCATGCTGCTATACTAGTAGTCAATTCTCTTTTAAAAGGAAAAGGAAAAAAAAAACCAAGTCACTAAATGGAGAATAAAGATGACACTGTATAGAAGTTTGAAAATAACCTAAAAACATTCTGAACTCTGGAAGAGAACTCTATTGTCTGTTAAACTCCACAAGGCAGTTTGAAAGATCAACAAAGAAGTTTGTATCATTCTCTCTCTTACAGAATATACAGCAATTCTCATAGCCCCTATTTGATTACCATATATCCCCACTGGTTTCTTCTTCATTATATTCAATAAACAATTTTCAGATGGGATACCAGTATTTCATTGCCCTTTCATAAAAAAGGCAAACTGATTGTAAATTACATCTGGTTCCCCATTATGGGCATTTGATTTACTAGTATTCACAGTAAAAAACACCATTACCAAGGAAACTGTTGAATTTGGTCGGAAGGATACCAAATGAGGCACAAAATATGGAAGCTCTGAGAAGAAAAATTTTTTACACCTCTGTGCATGCCAAAGCACACTGACCTGACAGCCACAGGGAAAATTTCTTCTTCTCCTAGGATGCACCACATTCCTTGTGTATCTTGTTCTCTGTCACTTGAAACAACTACTGCAGGAGCAGCTTTCTAATGTTGTTTGGTTAGAAGTCTTTGACCTAAACCCAAAAAAAACCACTTCTAAAATCCAAAGACCATCCCACTATCCCCAGCTCCTCAGCAGGAAGCTTTTCTGCTCTAAAGCCAACTCGAATGCCAGTCAACACTAACTGGGGAGGCTGGTGCAGGCACATCCACTGTGAAGTAAATGAAGGTGAGCATTTACATCAAATAGAAAAATACATTATTTCACCCACTTCTTGTACCAAACAAGGATTTGAATATAAATTTACTCTAGAAGGTAGGAAAAAAACATGAAACATTTGCTGGATCAGATACACATTACCTCAGTGCACGTGCATTTTTCGGGTCTATGTTTCTTCTTTTAATGGAAACCTGTAAATTTTCTTTACAGACACACTGTTCATCTGTCTCCTCACCAGAGACTGAATTTGGGGAAATCTCAAACACCACTAGCAATCTCTTTCCAGACAGAATATCATCGGTAGCTTTTCCTGTGTTTTTAAGATTTCTCCCAGCATGTCCATTGATCACTCACAAGGGCTCATTTCAGCTCCTCCGTAACGAAGAGCCAGATGCACTCTGTGCTGAGTAAGAAAAAATGAGTGGCAGAGAAGAGATTGTCTTCAGTGTAATCTGCTGTGTTTGCCATCACTCGAGCTTGTCAGGTCTTTTTTCCACTCTGCCCTTACCTCCTCTTCCACCTTTGATTCTATTAACACTTCTAAGAAGAAGAAAAATGTCCAACTGTTCTCTCAAATTGGAACACACTTGACAAATACCTTGTACAAGCAATATTAGACCATCTTCACGACCTTCTCAGAAACCAAATGTGTCTAATTCTGCTTGTTTAAAAAAATTCTGTCCTCTCCTGATTTTATTCGCTAAATGTTAGCTCCCAAAAGACTTAATGAAGACCAGGTTATCAGAGTTCCAGACAGTGGCAAACAGGATTGGGGTACAGCAGCACTTGTTAAAAAAGTACAGGCTGCAGCCTTGTTCACACTCTGAGTTTTACAATTACAGCAAAGTGAAAATGCAGTGTATATTAGCAAAAAGGTGCTCCAGTTGCAGCCAGTTTCCTGCACAGGATAAGCTACCCTGGCTAGAGGCAATCCATACCACTACAGCCATTTCCATTTTAGAGCCTTTCACATTTGTCATTGAGGCAGGAATGCTACTCTCTACTCTGCATTGCTACCCAGTAAGTGGCTGGGAGCATATGACGAGTATGGAGCGAGTCCAAGGCAGGCAGGGGGAACTGAGATGGCCAGGGATATGGAGTGATGCCCAGTGCCATGGAGCCAGCCTGCTAAAGCCAGAGGTAGCAGAGCCCAGAACTCCTGAGCATCGGTTTGGAGACACAGTTGGGAAATACTTGCTTTCAGGACCAGATGGAGGGCCTGCGATGCATCAAGAGCATAGCAAAGGGAAAGGACTGGGAAAACAGGAAGGAAGGAATCTCATTCCTCAGTACATATGGCCGGAGCATGCATGGCACCCCATCTGTGGGCCTTGCATGGCTGGGACATGTGGGTGTGATGCTTCACATCCAGCTGTGCTTGCCAGGGAGTGTGTGGTGCACCGGGGCAGCTGAGCACAAGCTCTGCCCAAACCAGCACTGTGCTTCTCCCTGCTGTACACAACTGCTCTGCCCAAGCTGCATATTTCTGCTCCATTTCCTAAGTTTTAGCTTATGTCTGGCAGATAAAACAGCATCCATCAATCAAACTCAGCAAGGCTGTTATCTGCAGGAGCAATAAGTCTCTCTCCGTACTCTCTCCTCCAACTGCCTTCTCAGCCAAACTAACTAAGCCAAACCACCCTGGAGCTCTCAGGACAGGCCCATATGCCCAGCATCTGGAGAAGGCATGCAGAGAGCACAGCCTGTGCCTTGCCAGGGCCATGGTAGCTGTTGGAGGTTTTCTTTTCCAGCACAGTCTGATCCGGATCCTAATGCAAACCATCAAAACAAGCAGACGGCGGCCACCTCTGGGTTCCTGCAGGAGCTCCCAGAAATCCTAGGACAACGTGACAAATCCTGTCTGGAGAAGCATCTCTTCTCACTCTTTCCACAGAAAGGATCCCCAAGTGATGCATATCCTGAGATGACAGATAGCATTGACTGTTGGAAACTCTCCTGAATGTTACACTACTGGGATCTTAATATTATCTGTATTATCTTGTATAATATACTTAACTGATCCAAGAAAAAAAAGGAATACTTAGGGAATCTTGCTACTAAAACCTGTCATAAAAATCATTAAGAGCATTAAATTATGATAATGAGAGATAATTTTTAAAATTAAGGCCTGAAAATGTCTGCAATTTCGTGTTATGTTGGAAAAAGTAACTGAAAATGAAAAATAAAAAGCTCGTAACTTTAGTCGCAGAAATGAAAGGCCACATGGAGATTAAATAATAATAATAGTGGTATACAGGGGAAAAAACCACATATGCACACAACAATTTTAGGAGTCACACCTCCTATGAACAGGGTTAACAAGAGGCTTAGGCAAAGCAAGCAATTGCCTGCAAAATGACTCGTAGTGTTGCCCATACTTCCTTGCCTGTGTCAGCACCCCAGAGCCAGGGAGGCACGGCAGCCCCCAGCCACTGTAGCAGCCCCACCGCTCCCTGTCCATGGCAGTGAGCCCAGGGAGCCCTCCAACAGGCTCCATCCTTGTCCTGGCTGTGCCCACCTTCCCCTGCCTCCTCCGGGAGCTCCCTATGCAGGCCCTGTTCCAGCTCCCGTCCCTCACTCTTTACATGGAAACATTCAATGTTGTCTGCACAGCTGAGGAGTTTGAGCAATTAACCATTGCTATTTCAGAAATAACATTTGTAGTGTCGGCAGGCCAAAATAAACCATACCTTCCAAACTGATTTACTGTCTTTAATTTTTTCTGGAGGAAAAAGGCAAAGCTGTGCCAATGGCGCATTACTCGGCCCTGAAACCACTAGTCTGGTCACCACGAGAATTGTGCTCTTCCCATGGATTTGTTACCTTCTAACTTTGACCCTGGCAGCCTGTTTAATCTCTACATTTTAACAAACTCACCTTTAAAACAGAAATTTGACTATTCAAAAATAGGGCTTTGCATTTTGGAGATGAAGCCATGGATTAAGTTAGTACAACTATATGAAATTAATTTTTCACTTCAAAATGAAGGGGGCACTAACTTAGACAGCTTACACAAAGGACTATGAATAAATACACACACTTAAAACTCCCTTTAAGAGGCAATTCAGACTTGAGTTGGAAAGAAAACGACAGTAAGAAGATCAACATAAAAGGGATTAGGAGAAGTTTGAAGAAGAGGTTTGAAAAAGAAGTGTGATTGGCATGCAGAAGGTGGGCAGATTTTCCAGACACAGAAAACAGCATGGGGAAGACTTCCAGCGCCAAAGGAAACAAGATAAACGGCCTACCAAGAAAAGAAGAGTAAAAATGGGAGCTGTGTTTCCAGCAAGATTGATGTCACTGTTGCTCCCACAAAATATGTGCAAGTATTTTGCAACATCTGTTCTCTGAATGTCACATTTCAGCAAGAATGGGCACTGCCCGCATGTGTAAGAACCTAAGTGTGCATATTTGTATTTTGCATGGGCTCCTTGTGTTGGTGCAACTAGAAACTGATGTTTGAAAATTTGGCCCCGAATAGCTTCACTGGAAGCAGAATGCAGACAGATTTCTATGAATCTCAATGTGTTTTATTTTTATGGCACTATCTTTGCTGAATCCAGCAGAAGTACCATTACCATGATAAGCTCTGTCATGTGGTGCGCCAAACCAACCCACATAAAAAGCAGGGAATTTTTATTTTATATTGCAATTAATCCATACATTAGCAGACTGTAGTACCTATAGAGTTGTATATCAATATCTTAATCAAACATGGTAGCAGGACTACCACTTCTTGAAGTTGCCATGGCATCAAATGGGAGTGCTGGCTGGTCAGACGGGTGGGACAAGAAACCACATGGGGAATGGAGAAAACGAGCAGGTAAACTATGTATTTGCACAAGGAGGTCATGGGTCATAGCTATAGAGAAGCCTGAACAGTATCAGAATAAAGGGACTGAACCGGGATTTTGTTGGGCAGAGCAAGAGATCCTTATTTTCATGAGCACCTACCGTTCTCCCTCCATAGGATTTCTGCCTCAGCTGGCTGGGAGGCACTGAGCATGAATTAAAGCTTCTTGCATTACTCTTCTCTTGCCTGCTGCAAAAGAGGGTACTGAGACTGAAGATTACAGTAGGAGAAAGTAGAGCAGACAAATACTGACCTGGGGAGATACATCTGCCTGTTGTGGGACTGAGTGAGTCTCCTTAGACCAAAGGCTTGTAGGACTTTACCAGTGCAGAGCTCACACAGTACTACCTCTGAACTTGGCAGAACTGTTTGCTGAGCAGCAGCAGCCAAAATGGAAGTCATCAGGCTGTATAAAATGCAGACATAGGGGTAAGGTGATAAACAGAATGTCATCTGGAAAAAAAAATTATTATGTGTCTAAACCTTGCATTCACTTTGACCTTGATCCTGCACTCTTTGCTGTTGCTCGCAACTACAGTGTGAAAGCAATGCTCTTCCATCTTATGGTTCTACTATGAAAATAAACCCATTAATATTTTTAAAGCATTCAGGATACTGTCATGCTGAATGACAGCAAAAAACCCTCCGAGGAAATTAATAACTCTGTCTTCAGTGCAGTGTCTGAATAGGATGTTGGAATTAAGGGATCAGCTTCTCCCTCCCCTGCTAAAAAATGATGAAGAAAAACTACTGCATAGCTGCTTAGTGAATGAGCACTGTCAATCCCATGGCCTGGATGAGGCACCGTCCTGTGAAGCTCATCTGTAATTGCATCCTTTAAGCCTGTGCCATAATGCACCTCCACAGGGCAGCCAAGTCGCCCTGGCAGCTCCTCTCTGGCTGCGGTCCCAGCAGGGACTGGCAGGGAGCGGGGTGAAGGTCCATGGACGCCCAGAAATGGGTGACCAACTGTGAAAAAAATGTTCCCATCTCCAACTCTTTCATTCTTTAGGTTGAATGGCAATGTAAAGTATTATTACCCTTACACACTTACAGCCTATGCAAAGCAGAACACCAAGGACAAATGGAACAAGATAAAGCAACGGAGATGGAAGGGGTGAATGGCAACAGGTAACTCACCTGGCCAGTGGTGAACCCCCAGGAAGTAAAGCCAAGGGCAGGAAGCCCAAGGCACAGATGGGGAAGCTCAGAGGGGCATGGGGAAGGGGATCTGAAGCAAAGGCAAGGCCCGGTTGTGTGGGCCAGTGCTGGAGGAAGGAGATGGCAGAAGGGGTAACTAACAGCAGCCAAAGGAAACTGCACCCCATGGGAACAAGGTATGCAATTCAATCATATCTGAAAAAAAATTCTCTTAAAAGCCTAAAAGCTATGACAGGCAGGGAGAGCAAGACCTCTCCTGGACAGATTTTTAAAATTACTCCCATTAATGTCTGAACCATAAAACTCTACCGACTGATGCTAAAACCCAGTAAGGGAAGGCTGTGAGGGCTGAAATCCAGGTGAGAAGCAGCTAGCAATCTGGCAGAGGGTGTCACAAAGCTAAATCTTTCCCTGGCATTCCTGGGATCCTTGAACTCCTCTCCAAAGCAATACATATTTCCCCTGCCTTGTCCTGCAGACAATAGTGCAGGGAGCCCTACCTTGCACTTGGGGCAGGATGCCCAGCCAAGGCTGTCCACAGAAGAACTAAAACATCAGAAATTGGCACCCGTCATAAATAAAGCACCACTAGCTGAACCGAAAGGAGCCGAGACCCCGAGCCCAAACGCAGAAAGCCATTGTTGTTTCAAGGGCTGGGTTTTTTCCCTATTGTGAGCACGGTAAATTTTTATATACAGATCTCCCTTTCAACAATGCCAGCCCTTTCCTAGCCCTGCACTTTGAGGTGATTGTTGCTATTTGTGAATGACTTGGGAATTAATTAATGTAAAGCCAACTGGCTTATAAATGGTTGGCATTGTGAACAGCCCCAGAATCACGGGGAGTGCAGTTTATGTGGTCAGAGCCACATTCAGTGCTGTATGTCAAGGGAGAAGATTTATTATCACAGTAGGTCCATTTTCCAAAAGTTTGCAAGGGCTGTTTCATAATGAAGGGGCACTGTTCACAGCACAGTCAGCACCTATTTTTTTCTGGGGTGTATTATAAATCCCTAGCTAGAAAAAGAAGGTGGGGGAAGGTTATTTAGCACTGGGGGCATGAAATTTTAGCACAGGAACAACATAAATAATATATTTACTATGGAAAGAAAGACAGAAAAGAGAAACAGGAAAAAAAACCTTTTTAAAGAAAAATTCAAAAGAATACAAAGTAGTAAACCTGTTTCTAATCTGATGACAAGAGTTAAACTCCCACATTATAGCTAATTAAACTAAATGAGTCTACCAAGCTGAATTACAATGTATAAATATTTTTGGTCACTTGCCTCCCTCAGAAACCATCTTGGATTTAAAAATATCACTGAAAAATAACACGTAGTTCATAATAATTTAATAATTAGAATAATTATTAAATAATTTAATAGTTAGAAGCACAAGGAATGAAAGGCAAATGTACTTTCCTAAAAAAGCCAGCTGAGTATTTTTAACTAAAAACCCATCCTGAATAGACTAAAGTACAATGGACAGTGATAGTACCCTCCAAAAACCTCCCCACTGATCTCCAAGTGAAGGAGTGAGGTTGTGCCTCAGGCCATATCCTGGGTGGTGGGCCAGAGAGGCTGTGGCCAGGCATGAGGCTGATCTGTGTTTGCTCTGGTGGAGAGGGACATCAGCAGGGTGAGCTGCATTCTGTGAGAAGCCATTTGGCCCCATCTGTACGAGTGCCAATGCTGCTGAGAGGCCCAGTGGGCGCTGATGAAAGAGACATGGCAGCAGGGCTGGTAGCACGCTTGCTGTGCCATCTCTGTCACTGATGGCAACGCGGCCTTGGGCACATTCCTGTCTCTGTGCCCAGGACAGCATCCTTCCTCCGCCCTTCCCTGATGTGTCTCTAATTTTCTCCAGCCCACTCCTTAAGTTCTCTTGCTTTCTGCTGCCTGCAGCAATTTGACTACTTGTCCCCAGGCTGGGGACGGCACAAGGAGCCTCTGGAGCTGTGATCAGCCTTACCATCTCTGTTCCCCCACGAAGAGGAGGGGGAGCTCTCCTGTGTGCAACAGACCCACTGAAGCAAACACAGCCGGTACCCACGTTACCCCTTTTTCCAGTCATCCCATTCCCTTCTCCAACCTCCCTGCAACTGAGATGCTGTAAGGCTCATGGACATCTGTCATGGGGTTTTACCCTGGGATTATAGTCTTGCAGTGATACACGGATCAAACAGCTCTTGATGACTGTGTATGCACAAAGATATTTATAAGAAACATTCTGTGATTTGCCTGACAAATATTACACCAAGAAAATATCTATATTTTATTCTCCCAGCTAAACTGCATGTGTTAAAATCTTCTCCACCTCACTATTGTCGTGCTTTCTCAAAAAGACAATAAGAAACTATGATGACAACAATAAAAAATTATGATGCTGCATGTTCTCTTACCTCTTACAGCAAAATTCCTAAAGCCATTTAATAATCATCCTGTATTTCTACATAGCGGGGAAGAAAATGAAAGGTAAAGTGAAAGAAGCCAGAGAAGTCCCATGAGGGAAACTTGAAAATTCATGCTTTTACCAAACCGCAAGTGAGGAACCAGATAACGTAATGTATATAAATGAGAGCAGCAGCTCTATTTCATGCTACTTAGACCATCAGATGTAGAGACCATCATTGCCAAGAACTCCCATGTAGTTAGTTTTAAAAAGAAATCTCATATACGATGAAGTAATTTTCTGAAAAGATGTTTTTTGAATCACTTGTCTAGTGGGTTTCCATAGAAGCCATCCTGTTCTCCGAGCAGTTTAAGAGTCATGTTAAGATCCTGACACCATTCATGAGTGCCAGAAAATTCAGAAACTGAAGATACCGCTCGCTCCCTTGGTCACACCATGTGCTCATACTTGTTTACATTCAAATACTATCTCTCTTTGAAGGAGAACCCTGACAAAAGCTTTCCACCTCTCTCTGATAATGATAAGAAAGTAGAGGGGAAAAGGAATAAACACTGTACAGCTGAACAGCATGAAGGGCTTATCTCCTTCTTCAGACACTTTGAATTTTGTGAAATTTCCCTCACATTTCTAATGGGATTAAATGCAGCACTTAAGAAAAACCAAACCAAAAAACCCACACACAAAACAAAAAAAAAATAAAGCAAACAAACAAAACCCCAAAAAAGTCCTTGCCAGACTGCCATATATATTTGCTTTCTTTCAGCTTTGTGACTGACTATAAAACCACGTATACCATGTTGATTATTTTTAACAGTGAAAACCATAGGTGACCCTTCTCCCCATCAGTGCAGAAGAGAGGCAAAGGCGAGTGCAATGACAGCCTTCAAAAACGATCAGATCCTCTGCTGCAAAGTTACATCACACTAGAGAGAGGAACAGAAATGTTAGCTTCAGTCTGCTCCTAAGCAGCAAGTTCAACCAGCTGCTCTCTTATTAAAAAAAAAAAAAANGAAAGAGAGGTTTAACTTGAGTATTATCAGAGATTTAAAGTATTAAGAGCCTGTTCAGCTGTGCCCTTGCTAACAGGTGTCTCCAGCAGTGAAATGCAATTAATATGGAGAGGATTTCTGGGAACATGGGGATAGATAGGTCAGCCAAATAATCCCACATTAAAATTAGTGGGTTGTTTATAGCTAGTAGCACAAAAAAATTATGATAAAAAATAAAACATTCAGGTAGCACTGGGCTTGCTGAAAGGTTTTATAAAAAAATTATTACGCTTTTCACACCGTAGTGGCACTGACACTTCTGTAAAACCCTGGAATGGTTCCAACAAAGCCAAAAATGCCCTGCTCCACAGCATAACATGCTAAAAACCACTCTTCTCCTGCCTTATCCCTGCTCTCCATCACCTTTCTGGGCATCGTAGTCTTTACCCTCTCTCATTTTCTTTGATGTAGTTCTCAAGAGAAGAACATCTGATCCCAGTAATCTCAAAAGAGCAACAACAGTGGGAGGCCTATTAAATCTCATTTTCAGCTTGTTCTGAGAAATTGAGAGGAGGGAGAGGATGAACAAGAGAATCCCAAGCATGGCAGTTGCTGTAAATAAGAGAAAACAGAGGGCACATCACAAAGAGAAGAAGTTGTTGAAGGATCAGTGGTCCCAAACTAGAGATTATTAAAGGGGAAAGAGAGAGAGACACCCCAGCTGGTTTTCCACAAGCAGCAAATGTTTGTGGTGAAGGAAGCATGAAATAAAACACGGGGCAAAATCTGCACTAATACGACATGAGGATTGCAAGTGCGAATGCAAAGAGGCCTTTGAGGGCCATCATTACACATCCTGTGCATTAACACTGAAGCTGGACTGAAGCAGCAATGGGAAACCTGAGCCCTTTCAATTATATTCAGCTCTGGAGGCTCAGAGACACACCTCCATCCCAAGGGCTTGGATGCCCTTAGTTCTTAACACAAAAGCTGCAGATTAAACACATTTCCACTTTGGATTCAAACGTGCACAGATACAGGGGAGTATCTTTGGCAAACTAGTTTTATTTTACAACGCTTTTGGGGAAATAACCTTGCTGAGCTAACTAGGTGCGTGGGAGACAATATATAAGATTTCTGGGGGTGGAGAGGAGGCTGAAGTAAATTAATCCCTTTATACTGCAGTACTGAATACACCTATTTACTAGATGTCACGAAACCAAGACATTGCCACCAAATTCTGCTCTTGAAGTGATGATTCAGATAAAGGGTTTTGTAGATTAGAAGAGACCACACAGGTTACTTCTGATCTTCAAAGTAAGTTTGGAGCTCGGATGACCTACACGTTTGCAGATGAACAATCCTGGGAGGAACATGACTCCATGCACAGTCTTGGCATGGGCTTGAAAAGCCACACGCCCGGGACCCCATCAGCACTTCCTCTCCTCCCGGGGCTGTGGAGGCAGCTGATGAGGCTCAGCAACTTCTAGTAATTAAAGAAACAGGTGGAATAACATCACACTATCACCCGGGAACTTAGCACGCTTCTTTTTCTGTTGCCCTCACACTCAGATGCTTTTCTTTTATTCCCCTCCTGTCCTCCCCCTTGCATCCATCATGAAAAGTTAATTTCCTTTTACTGGAGTTCACAGGCAGGACATGAAGTTAAAAATAAACAACTTACATGAATTCATTTATACCAGGGAAAAAATCCAATAATTTCAGGCCTTAGTGCATCTGAAATTATGTAATCATGTCCACTAGTGGTGTGGAAACATTTTAGCTGGCAAACAGGGGTGCAGAGCAGGCATACCACTGGAAGCTTGAAATAGCAAGTGGCAGACACTCAAATAAAATAACCACAGTGAAATGTGTAAGATTAGAAGGGAAAAGGACACAAACCAGCTATGACTTGACCTTGGTTTCAGTTTACTCCAGATGAAATGACTGAGATACTTATAGCCCTAAGCTTCATCATTTAGTCAGGAATTGCCTGTGATGAAAGCAGTTGGACGGAGACATTTTCACACACATTTGTCTGCTTTAATTTTTCTCCAGCTGCTGCCTTTCCAAATTTGATCTCCAGACAAAGAGCATTAAGACAGGTGATTTAATAGACCAAGCTAAATTGAAGATATTCTGGCAGCTAGCACACAAAAATTATATCCAGCTACCTTGGGTGAGGAGACCGCTCTGTGTCAGAGAACCGGGGAGGGAGATGATCCTTGGCTCAGGAGACACCTTGGACACTCTACATCAGTCAGAAATACCATGAGGACAACCCTGCCTGCTGCTCACCACCCAATCCAGCCCCATGCCCACCTCCCAGATTTGGGGCTCCCACGAAGTCCCTGAATGCCGGGATGCAGTGTCACGATCTGTCATGATCTGTTATGTCCGTCTCAGGTAGAACTGCTGAAAAAGCAGATGATCCTGCACCCCCTTCTCCCTGTTCTCTTCACCTGGTCTGCTTCTTTCCCCCATCACCTTCTCCTCATTACAGCTCCTTAGCATCACCCTACAGACACTGTGTCAGGGAGCCCAGAGCATGGAAAACTGACCCTGCAAGGACAGAACAAGTGACTTGGCCAACACAGCCCCCTAAACAAAGGACACAGCAGGAGAGCTGCATCGTTATGGGGGTGGGAGGGGGCAGAATCTCCCTCAGATTAAGGCATCTGCATTGTTAACCAGAGCCCTTAACTTTGGAGATGTCCTCTGTTCACCATGCAGCCATCATGGTTAGTGGAGAGGCTGGGGCAGGAACATGAACACTGCTTTCATCTGTGAGTGTCTTCACCTTCATCTTTTTTGTATAAATAGGCACTGAAACTGAGCCAGAAAACAGACACATCCCTGATCTGAGAGCAAAGCCTACTCAGACTGAGGGTTGCCAGGCTGATGATTCCCACTCAAGTGAGCCAGCAGCATTACATACACACACCATGCCACGAACAACCATGGAGGCACTGGGCAGGAGGCAAGGGCCAGCCTCCATCACTTTCATATGCTCATCATAAGCTCACGTTTCCCTCTCTATTCCTCCTGCCCCTTTGTAGCACCTCATACTCTCCAGCAAAACCATCTCCACACCTCGAGGCCTTTGGATGTAAGCAAAGCCATGCTTGTTGGCAAGCAAACTTTTCCTGTAGAGAGTCCCTTGGCTCTGGCAACAGCACATTTCTGTTTCGCTGAAAGGTACAAGCCGTGCTGTTTATCCCGCGCTTGGTGGGAGCATGTTTGCATTCTTAAGAGCAGTGGTGCAAGTCACTTTCCCTGGGTATTACCATAAAAAGCTAGGTTCCCCCCATTTGCTTTTCTGTGCTTCACAAGATTGCCACTTTGGGTTTTGTGCTGGGGCAGCAGGGGTGAGATTAGCTTCCCAAAGAGAATTAAATCCATAAAAGAGGTAGAGGAGAGCCTGCTGGTGCTATTCAGGGGCAGTGGGAAGATACTCTTCTGCAGATGGATCTTCAGAGCATGGCCCCCCTAACCTTTATTATTATTCTTTCACTGCCAGGGAATTTAATTGATCAAAGCGACCCAATTCTTGGCACAAGTGCTTGAAGCTGCAAATCTGTTCAGACCTTGAGCTTATGGCCAGAAACCCCCTAAAGTCGCTAGCAGGTTTTGCACTCAGCTTCTACAGGGAGCATGCCCCAGCACTGCAGTAAAGAGGCAGTGATAGAAAACGCTGAGAAAGAGGGAGGGGAAAGAGCTGATTAGACAAGCTCACAAGGATTTGATCTCAAGTGGGCCCGCTAGGCTCAGAAAATTTGGACAATTGGGATTTTCTCAGCCCTGCAAAGTGAGAAGCCAGAGGTGGCATGGAGCACCACTGTTTCTTCAGCAGCACCTCCCGCCTGGCACCATCATTTTGTCACATTTGTTCTAGCACCTGATGGGATGAGTCCCCATCTGGGATCCAAGGTCAGAACCACAAACACAGAGAGGATGGCCGCTTTGGCCCCTCACCTGCTTTGAAGACACTTCTCACAAACAACTCAAAACCTTGGGAACAGGCACGAAACAAATAAATTGAGAAAAAAATCCCAGCCGGAGGGGCACCAAGGACACAGGTCTGTACAGCAGCATTGCCAGGCAGGAAAGCAGATCCCGGGCAGTGCAGCCACTGCAAGGGTTTGATGTGGAGCACTGGCCACCAAACAGCGCTTGCTGCTAGTGAGGGCAGACGACAGCAGCAGCCACTGGTGGCCGGGGCGCTGCCGCCAACCCGTGCTTGTTTCTGTTTCTGTGCCCCCAGTGCCCACAGTCCTGCCAGGACATCCTGACTGGGCTGCTTTGATTGCCGCTTGGCTGTTGCTGGTATCTATAAAAACCACCCAAATTACAGCTCCCCTTAAAACACCAAGCTAGTTACTAAAACAGCCTGAGATCAAGAGCATGGGCCTGGCACTGACCTAGAAGCAATTGGCAGGGGCAGGCTTTTAAAATTATCTACCTAAATACGGATTTCTAATAGAGAAACCAGAAATTAAAAGAGTATAAACTTGTCATAAATATTTGAGTGAGAAGCAGCCTGGAACAAGAGTCTTTTGGTCTGTTAGCTGTAAAGATGCCTTTTACATTACCAAAACATCCTCTGTCACTCTTTCCCTGCCCGTTCATTGCTCCTGTGGCTTTTTCCAGCCTGACTTTATATAGAGCCAATGGCATCAGAAAGGAAAGCTGCCTGCGTTTTATGCTCTTCCTAATTTGCAAGAAAAACAAATGTAAATCACACCTCACATTTGCAGCACTGCAAAAGAAAATGTTAGATTTAAGGCTCTGATATGTACAACAGCAGAATCAGAAAGTATAGTCAGAGTGATTGGATACCAGACAAATTATTTTATATTTCTTTTAAGGTCTGCTAGGGAAAAAGAAAGGCTTGAATATGAAATAGCATTTCCCCTTGACTCACTTAGTATTGTTTTGCATTAAAAAGGAAAAAGCCGCATGGTACAAAGCATGCAGCAAGCTGTGTGAGTGGAGCGTGCATGTTACAGCAACGCACTGAGCATCAGTGCTTATTTATTAAAATTCTGATACGAGGTGAAACTCAATTTAGTTGATGTCAGCAAGCCTCCTAATGAGGCCTCTTTTTATTTTTTTAATATTTTTATTATGAAAGGGCAGCTTTGTGCCTCCTCTGATCAGCTTGACAAAGGACATATAAAAATGCAAAGAGACATAAATATTACTGTAATTACCAATGAGAGACACCACGGACAAACGCAGGCAGTAGCTGCAGATCTGTCTGCAGATGTAATGGGTGAATATTGTGGGTTACTTGTTCTGCTCTGGTAAGGAAGGGCATTTTGTAAACCATAAGTCACTTCGATCGAAATCTAAAACCAACCCCAAATTTGCAGCTTTTTCCCCAGACTCAGACATATTCAGAAAGTACCTCTGACTAAGCATGATCCACTTTCCTGTTCACTAGTTTTGCAAACACTGATGCGTCTCAGTTTATGAGCTTTCTGCTAAGCCCACACAGGGGCTTTCTCCCGATGTAGAAGATGAGTAAAACTGCCCTTTGGTCCCAAGCCCAGACCTCAGACTGTCAACTCGACAAAGAGCTTAGAGGTGGCAGCAGCAACATCAAAGGTAGATGCAAGGGAAGGTATGCTACAAACCTAGGAGTTGTTATGCAAATTAAATGATGCAATGTAAGGGTATGTTAATGCCTGCATTAAGCCTCTGAACATGCCCAGTGTGAACCGTTTCCAGAAGCCTAAGCAGATTCATTCTCAGCTGGAGGCTTGTATAATTAATAAAGGCACCGTGCCTTCTCTCCTGACCCAAGTGGCTAGGTACCAAACCATTTTTATAGCTTTATAGGTTAACACCAACATCCAAAAACGTATTGGCAGCTTGTGCAGATCCTGGCACGTTAGTGTGATGTGTTCCCAGTGTGAAACACTACTTAATAAGCGGGTCACTGCATTCTGCATTAGCTTCAGTTTCTGAGTGGGCTCAAGGTATAGCCCCATGTAGAGTGTATTATGGCAACAACGTCTCAAAGGGACAAAGGCGTGGATAACTGCAGCAAAGTCCATTTGAAAAAGAAAAAGTAGCCCTGTTCTCACTGGAGATACAGGCATTTTGAAAAGGGCACTGTCACTGTTCAGGCATTCTGGAGCATTCTTCAATCTAACACACTGAAGAAGTTCACATGTGTTACAGGGAAAGGTGGTTGCTCCTTCGTGTAACAGAGCCCATAGGGGTTCAACCCACTCCTGCCACTGCCCCACCAGCAACAGTCCCAGTTTCACCCACATGAACGAGCAGCCCTGCTCATCCTCAGTGCCAGTCCCAAACTAAGCTAGCCTATGGGACACTGCTTCTGCACTGGGATAGAGGACTAGTAAGAGTAGAGAAGTGATTTATGACCCTACTAGCCCTTCTTCCAACTGGAGATTGCTTACTTGACAAGCAAAACTTTGTGTTGCAGGAGTGTCCACAGTTGAGTGCAGAGTCAGCCCAGTTTTTTGTAAAGATGATCCAGTAGGAACCAAGCTGACTTTGCAGTGTGATGCATCAGAAAGCTCAAAGAATTAATTACTCAGCTAGTTCTGTGCAGAAACCCCTGCAGAACACGCACAATGTTAAATGCTCGTATTTATGCAGTAACACATCGGCAAATGGAAATGGTATCTACCAGCACAGCCCAGTGTGCTCGAGTTCCCTGGGCCAGATAAAGTCATAAAGTAAAGGAATGATCTATTGCAAATGTAGTGCATTAGAGCTCTTCATTAACAGAGGGACTAATCAATTTATGGAACTCATGAATCAGGAAAGCTATTACTTATAATGATTATTGGCAAATTAACATATCACAGGGTACTGACCCCAATTCATCTCCAGTGCAGGCCTACCCTTCCACAGCCAGGGAAGGGCCCAGCACTGTTCCCTGCCTTTCCACTCCACTCAGCCTGACTGGGTCCACTCAACACAGGGGAGAAAAAACCACAGCAGAGTCAGCCTCCAAGGTTTCCACTTTGGTAGTCATACATGTGTATTGACAGTACAGATGACAGTAAAGTAAAAAAAAATGTTAAATGTATGGAAGATTACAAGCCTTAGCCTCTGGCTATGAGTTTAAAATCCACTCAAGTGTTACATACTAGAAGACCCAGTGGTGGGGTCCAAGTCATGAGAGAGAAAGAGATCCCCTGCCAAATTCTAATGCTGATCTTGTTGCCCACTTAATGCTTGCTCCTGTTTTGGAGGTAACATAATCCAACACATTATTTTGGATTCAGATTTAGCCCAACAAGGGCTAAGTGAGGAAGATCTGTTTACACAAGAATCCCAGGGCCAGGCTGCCTGTGCCCCAGTAGTGCAGCAGCCCTATAGATCAAATCAACCAGAGTGGGACACATGGAAAACCTCAATGCAAGATGAAAGAAAAAGAGAGGGAAAGAGGGAAATAAAGGGAGAAATGGCATTATTCAACCTACACCCAGTCACAGAGCTCAGTAGGCCACACGTATGAAATGATCCTTTATTAGCGATCCTGTGGCTTTAAACCAGAGGAGACGTGGGCTTTGAAATCCTACAGACAGACGATCATTCCCTATTTAATTCTACTAGGCTTTTTCACAGAAGCTTTTACAGTCTAAACTGACATTCTTCTCTCTATTCATTACCGCATTCCTGGCCTAAAAACTGTATAACAAGGGAAAGGAAGTGGAAAATTAGGTTACAGTGCAAACAAACATACTGAAAACATTGCACATTTGAAAATAAATTAAGTTTAACTATACTTCCCAAAGGTTAACTTCATAGGTTTTATTATTAGAAAATATCAAAACACTGTTCATTTACTGCAGGGCTCTCCTGCCCGCTGCTTTGTTTCTGGGTCATGCAAGTGTCACGAAGGGTCAGCTCCACATTACTTACAAGCCACGCTTGCTTAACAAAGTAATCCACAATCTTTCCAACACTCATCCACTATTAAGCGCTCGCGCATAGGGTATCACAGACATCAACAAAGCACTCATAGGTTCACCAAAACAAGGAAGCCCCTACCAGCTGAATCATTGGCTTTCTGAACATACTTGCAAAGGGCAGGACACTCCAGCCTGCCTTAAATCAACATTTCCTTGCTGAAGTCAAAGGAGGCATGCTGCTCTAGGCCATCCATGACATCAGTCATATTGCTGTCTGCTGAATTAAGGTTTAATCCGAGGTTATCATTGTCTTTGGTAATTACTTATAGTTTATTTTTGTTCTCAAAACAACAGCCTCACCAATACAAAGAGCAACCAAAAGTGCATTACATTAGTTCAGGGCTCTGTACACAAACGTGGGTTTGGGAGGTTGGCTATGCCCAGATGCACCCTCAAGCTCTGCACTGATGCCACAGCACTGTGCAGTTGTAGCCACTCTCCCTTGCTCTGCGTCAGTTTTCATGGGAAAGGAGTACAAGAGCCAGAGACACCTGCATGATTCAGCCAGGTCCCCACTCAGGAAGGTCAGGAGATGACAAACATATCTCCACATGTCATTTTAGAATCTTTGTGTCTCCACTTCCTACACGTTAAATTTCCACGTGAATATTTGAGACTATGTGTGCCTCAACTTGATGGGGGAAAAGCCCACGTTAGCAGTCTGGTTTGAGGCAATGCATCAGACAAGATGACATAATTGGAAAAAAAAGCTCAGTGTTTAGAGCTATGCTGGGTCTTAATGGGTTTCATCTTTGTGTGTGAGTTAATTGTCAGTCCCCTGTCCTGCTGCCATCACTCCACAGCTTCCTCCTGCTGAAAGCTGTCCAGTCTCTTGACTAGCACGACAAACACGCACGTCTTAATCATCACCATCTTAAATGGACTCTCCAGAGTAAATGACAGAAGCACAGCTGCAATATTTACTTTTCTACAATGGAAGTCCCCCAGGGAAAAAAAGAGGTGGGGATGGGGAAGGGACCCTTTCTTTCTTCTGAGCACTCAGTGTAATTACATTCCTAATGGTGAATTTATGATACCTTATCTTGTGCACAATGAATACTCTATGTGAGTCACCAGATTTGATATGACACTAAAAAGAAAGAGTGGCTCACAGTTAAGCAAAGCTGGAGAACTGGATGACCAAGTTTTTGTTCTGTCAAGCACCAACGTTTCACCACCTTGAGGGCATTATTAAACTTGCCAACCCTTTTGCTCCTCTTATTGGTGAGACATTTCCTGGAGAACAGGAAAGGAGGAGGGAAAGGGGCACTAAAACATACTTTCTAAAGACTTGAAGACATTTGTCCATTTTATGACTCATTTGTTCTTGCTCTCTCTGTTCTTGCCATTGTGCTTCTCCCCATTTAGATCTTGTTGACATCACTCCTTTGTTATCTTCCTAAATTAGCTGTAATGAAGTCCTTTGAGCTACATGTGCACGCCTTATTTCTTCAGTTTTTGCTTCTCTGAACTGTCCCTATTCACTTTCCTTCACACTAGAGCCTCCCTTCTCATGCTTTCTAATCTGCTTTTGATTTGCTTCTTTTCACCTTTAGTTACCCACTGGCCAATAGCCAGTGTATTTTACAAAATAAATTACTTTATAACTGACTCTCACTGAAAAGTGATAGGCACGTACACAGATAAAGCTGAGCATCTAGAGCAGGAGCCATCTGAAATTTCAGTGCCCCCAAAACACAAGGACAAAGAGGACAATCAAAAGGAGATAGCACGAAAAACCCCTGAAGGGGCACTTGTAATTTCTGGCACGTGCGAACAAGTCTAAGGGATGTTTGTCGCCGTAAAACCACTGGACTGCAGATCATGTAGCCGTACTACAGCAGCCTGTCTGGCCACCTGACCGTCACCCGACTAAACTGGAAGCTGTTTTTATGTAGCATCTTTCGTAATCGCGGTATTTCACAGCACTTTAGAGAATAATGAGTTGGCATACTACGGCTATTATGCACTTAGCAATAGTGCACAGACAACCTTGCACATCTAGAATCAATTTTATTGAAAAGCTGATGGGCAGGGCAGACAGGTTATTCTCTGCCTTTTTGTTATGAGAAGTGCCACGGATCTTGAGCTTGCCTCTTGCAAGGCAATATAAAAACTGGGCTTTTATATATATGTTGGGGGTTTTTTTCAAAGGAAAAAAGAAAAGGTGGACTTTTACTGAGTGATAGCTTGCTTAAAGTGGGTTACAAGGACTCTATATCCCAAAAATTGCCTCCTAGTCCCTATTAGGATGATAGGAATATTTTCATGATTAGCTACTATGTCAAACAACATAATTTTCATCATCCTGTATCTACTTGAGAATTTTCTTCAAAAAGACACAAAGAGGAATGATTCAAGTGGAAGATGAAGATGGCACTGCCCCTGAATGGCAAGTCCCAGAGGCAACAGCAGTTCTCTACACAGTCTATGATTTGTCTCACCCTATTAGCCACCTTGATGAATATTTACATATCATTCTTTTATGCATGAATGCAGAATCGCACCCACAGGTAATGGTACAGTGTGTGGCATACACTATGAGCTTGTGACACTGGACTCATCCCCCCTTCTCCACTCTATGCTTAGTGTGGGAGGAAAGCACACCACCATCCAGGATCCCTTTGGAAAGTGGCTTAGTGGTAAATCTCTCTCTCTTTCCCTTTCTCTGCAAAGCACCGGACACACTGTCTTTGGGGATGGGCACAAATTCTTCTCCTGGAATTGCTCTCAGCCTCACACATCTCCACTGTCTGAGAAATTAGATGAGTCACCAGCAACTGCACGTTCCTGGACACTGTCCTGTCCTGGTAAATCTATGCAGGACCCAACCAGCCAAAACATTTGTTTTGGTTGAGAGTTAACTCACAAAAACAAATGAAAACAGAAAACACAACTTCCAGCATAGGCTCAGAGTAGGATCCAGAATCTTATTTTTTTTTACCAAAGTTCTTCAATGTATTTTTTCTTGCTTAAATGAAAGAAAAGATCAGTACTAGCAGCATGCTACTTTTGAATTTCTTTTTTTTTTCCCCGAATGCAGGCTGTATTCAGAATTTTTCTTATCACACCGTTCCACAGTGGCTTTGTAATTCTCCTTGGTGTTTCCCAGGAGAGCCATAAATACCTTGCAAGACCCCAGCAATGTTTGTAACAGTGATTACTGGGAGGGGACCACAACTGCTAACATTAGATATCCTTTAATTTAGAAACAATAGACATGAGAAAGGCAACATGGCCCAGCAAAAAGGAGTTTGAGGGACTTACTCCTGTGTCTGCCCCTCTTCTTCTTGCACTTTGTTTAGCTCACCCATTTAAATGTTGACCTCAGCAGAGCAGTTGTCCTCTGCGTCTGTGGAGACACAGAGGACTGATCACACGGGCACCCCCTTCTACAGAACATCAGAAGCCTTTAGTCTGGTGCAGTTATGCAGCCGGACTGGTTGTATGACAAATTTCAAGGCACATTGATAGTCCACTTTTAAAGGATGCATACTTCTTCCTATCTATCTTGGATTTCATGCAAGAAAGGTAACTCTCCAGCTTACACGTTTACAGCAAAACTTTCAAAACAAATACAACAAAGAAAGATGTTGTGACAAGTTACCTGCAAACCTGGAAGATAATAGCTCTCGGAGGTCAAACTACTCAGTTTACCCAAAAGAAGCATTAACTCTTACATCTGATAAGAATATCAATGTCGCTATTCAATATGTGACACATTCTCTTTGCAGAAATACAAAGACAATCCGTTTATCCATTAGTGCAGGGTGTCACATCAATTACTGGGATAGATGCATCAGGGAAACTCAATTGCTCTCATAGATTTTTCCAAGCGTTAAAGTTGAGTTTGCCTTAACCCCAAAGGAAGGAAGACCTTCCTTTGCTCAATATTTAAAATCTCCACTGCTGCACAAATTAGAAAGCCCAGCCAACTTTCACAACTCCATGAGTGCAAAATCCCTCAGTAGTGCCAAGTATATCCTTAAGGGAGCTGCAATCCTCAATGATCAGTTTCAACACTACAAGCGTGAAGTCTTTCCACCACCCATCATGGACAGACATTTTCATGCAGCACCCTCAAAATCTGTGCTCTTCCCACAGATCTGCAGTCATTGCAAAAGCTGATCTCTGTTCAGGTCAGGTAGTTTCCCAGTTCACGCATGGAACTACTAGCCCAACCAAGAGGTGGATACATGGAACAGTAAAATGGTTTGGAGGGGCACTGGAGCTGTATTAGGTGTTTCTAATCCTGTTCGCCCAGTTTTATGGCTTGGGAGTCATACTGAAACACTCCCAAGGGCCAAGGCCTTTGATCAAATCCGCAGTCCCTTACTGCCTCTTATGCAGTATCCTGGATCCATTAAAACCCATTCTTTATTAGCCTCTGGAATCACAGATGACGGAATACTGCAAGCAAGGCTAACACTGCTTTTCCAGGACTGGCAGATGTCAGAAACACTTGAAATCTGGTGAGAAACTTCCATCTCATGACATTTCTTCAAACCTGGGAGCTCTACATAACTTGTTCAACTTCTTCAAGCACAGCTCAGCTTTCAGGCCCTGAACTTGTCTGGAAAAAGGTACCACAAAGGCAAATATGAGACGTAGAATTTGAGAAGCAGCCAAAATTTTTCAGAGTACGGAAATACCTTGCTCATTCTGAGTTTGCAGCTCGGGCCTGTGTTTTGCTCTCTTTAATGCAGTTCACTAAATAAGGGGAGTCATATTTTACAGAAATAATGCAAAAGGACAGAAGGCAATCTGGACTTGTCTATCTTTTCCATCCCGTGTCCTCATAGGAGGACCACTCTCTGGAGAGCTTATTCATATTTCAAAGGACGAGCTGTGGTTCCTGAGCTGATTTCAGTCTGTATCATTTCGGTCCCAAGAGTGTTGGCACAGTTAACAAAAACACACCCAGCAGCAAGGCAGCTCTGTTGCTAACACGGCGCCGTGTGGATGCGAGGTATGCACATGCACATCAGTCACAGTGCTACGCTGCACCCTGGGCCCTCACACACTTTATCGGTACCAGGCACACTCCTTTAAATTTTTGATGCTGCTGAAGTGATCTGAAAGCTGCGGTTTCAGCTCACTTGTGAACTCCTCCACTTGAAGAAGAGCTCCTGCTAGGTTCCCCACCCCACACACCCCCAGCCTTCTTTTTGAGGATAAAGAGGGGTGGAAAACACATCAGAGACACTGGAATGATATCGTGCCTCTCATCCCACAGTCCAGTGACTCAAGCAATCTCCCACGAGGCAGGAAACCCACCTCCAGTTCCCTCCTCTGCCTCAGAGCCTGGACCACCTTAGATGATCCCATCCCAGAGTACCCAGTAAGATGGTGGGTATTCGAGGATGCAAATTTGGTGTGAATCACCCAAATTAGTCCCCGTGATTTAGCAGGGCAGCTGAACAGGGAACAGCCATACAGGGTTCTGCAGAGCCCTGGTACTTGCACGTCACCTCGTCAAACACATTCTCTTAACTCTGAACTTAATTTTACCACCCGTTTATTAATTACTGACTTCCTAATCAAGCGCCAGCAAACAAGGCATTAAATAAACTGAGCAGCAGTACCAAGGCATTTGATAAACTAGAAATAACACATCAAAGGCTACAGTCTCATGGTAATACAAGTTCTAGTTAAAGGCCTCCCCATGCATATACGCCTTGATCTGTTAAGGTTATTAAAACGGCAAGCACAGCTGTATTTTTATTAAAATAATTAGCTCCTTCAGTCTGTTTTGAGTGATGTTCCTCATTTTAGATTCAATTTAAGCTCCATCCTATCCAAAGCAGCATATGATTGCAAATTATCTCTATCACAAATGAAAGTTACAGTGGTATTTAAAAGCTAATTATTAACTCAATATTGTAATGGCTTGAGCCTGTAAGGCGCAGAGCTCTTGAAGGCCCCTGTAATTCACAGGCATCAAGGTGTCATACAGCCTCCTTCAGAAACCTGAGCCACAACCCTGTGTCCCACTGCAGAAATGTCCCTAGAAAGACCATGTTTGAAAGCATTTGACACTTCCTATAGACAGCAGGCAGCCATCTAGTGCAAGTTTGTGAACTTCTCTGCAGCAGGGTTAGTTTAAGTAATAATAATATTTATATTCTAAAGAACACTGTTTAAATACACCTCCCACACAATAGATTTACTATTTTTAGATGGAAGATGTCTGCACATCAGAAAAATAGCAAAGATCAGAGCAGGAAGTTTGAAGTCAAAACTCCTGTTTTATGATTTTACTGGGGCTGGAGGAGGGAATGTTTGATTATTTTTTTTTTTAGCCACCTCTATTTGCTAAGCATCTTTTACACAGAAGTCAGTAGAAATACTGAAATTCCAAGAGAACTTTGTGAGGTCTGCCACAAGCGCTCACTACTGTTGGGCCTGGACTAAACTCCCTAAATATTGCATACTGAAAGTTAGCCCATCTGTAATATACATAAAACTCTTTGCCTGATGGAAAGGGACCGAATTTAAGTTCCTCC
The DNA here is from genome assembly GCA_013397115.1 of Edolisoma coerulescens. Lineage (NCBI taxonomy): Eukaryota > Metazoa > Chordata > Aves > Passeriformes > Campephagidae > Edolisoma > Edolisoma coerulescens. The sequence continues at coordinate 2,144,749 of VWZW01006279.1, forward strand.
CTGCCACAGCGCCTGAAGAACAATGCTGCATCCTGCTCGACCAGCATGAGTGTGGTGCTACCCTTGGCTCATCACTAGCCCCATGCAGGGCTAGCAGGGCTTGGGGTATCACTACTTGGAAGCAGCCCCTGGCCTTCTCCAGCTCTGTCATCCCATTGTCGGGGCAGACATGCCCTATTCTCTCAGGTCAGTACTGAAGCCATGGCCTTGACAGCAGTGGGAGGCCGTGGTGCTTCAGGGCAGATGGAGGAGCACAGCTGTGAGCTTTTCATGCAGGAGAGCTTGTGGCGCTGCCCTGCACAGGCACTGGCCAGACGTACCTTCCCATTCCAGACCCCATCCTCCCTGTACTGGGAAATGCTATTTCTTACTGGTAGCACCATGCCTTGCTTCGGGCAAGCTGCCTCCCAGCCTACAGGGACTCAGGTTCATGCTGGGAGGAAGAAAAAGAGCACTTTGGAAGTCCTACTAAACTCTGGTTCTGAATCTGGGACAAGTCATTAATTATTTTACAATAATAACGCCTGAGAGTCAAAGATGACCAAAAAGCCTGCTGAAATTAGAGGGTTTTATCACAGCTGCAAAATGGAGGGGTATTTAGGATGTAATTGCAATTAGATGTTCTTTGCTGCTCTTCCCCTTGATGGAGTTTTTTCCTGGCTTGTAGGTCACTGACCTTCCCTCATTCTTTGCAGGGACATATGGCCATCACTCTCATGTCTGCAATAAAACTCTGCACACAGGGCCTTAAACAAAACCAAAGTTTTCACCTTGAGCACAGTGAGTAATCACTGCTGTTTGAGCGCTTTTCGCAATCGGCAATTTTTGCACTTTGGCAGTTTTTCTCTCCAAGTCCAGAAGAAAGTCATACCTTGCCCTGGATAATATATTGAGAAATGTAAGGCGATTATAAAAATTGCTAAAATGGAGAAAGTGGTGGGTAATGGCACCAAAATGAAGGCACAAATTTCCTGCAGGTAGGACTTAAAGAAAGGAAAATAGGCTTTGCAATGAATGTAAGCAGAGAGAGACAAAGGCACAAGAAAAGTTTACGTGCTCTTACAAAATCTGAACTAGACTTCCAGAATTTTTTTAGATACTGTTCATATATACATGCTCATCTAAATTCACCTCAGAAGTGCTGTATACTGTAAGCAGCCTGCCAAGAATTAATGAAAAGAATATATACATATATATATTTCTCTCTATTTACTCTTTTCTGCCAGTATTTCACATANGTTTTCCCTCAAGCAATCAACCAGCACTTAAATCCTATTTAAACTCCAATGACGGACTGCCAGGAAATGCTCTGTGCTAACACCAAAAGATAGAAGACACACATAGACCTTTTTTTCACCCCGCTAACCCATAGTTTTACCCCACTGGTTAGTGTTTTCTCTTTTCTGCTTATTTCTCACCATTTCCTATGCACCAAGAGAGGTTATATTGCTCCTTCACATGCTAACTGTGCTCAACTTTTACAGATTTCTGCACCCATGAAAACATGCACTGGCGTTCAACTGCTTCCCTCTTAGTTATCCCAAGTGAGCCTGCGCTGGAACTGATTTATTCCAGCCCCTTTTATGCCATTTCCCTGCAGACAGGCTGCACGCAGCCATGCTGAGGACTCCCGTTTTCCTTTGCGCAACAGGTCATCAAAACAGCTTCTCGGTTTCTCAGTGGGCACCACACATGTATCATTTGCAATGGACTGGACCTGTCAAATAAGGGAAAATGCTGAAAAGATCACTTTTCCCTCTATAATACAGCTCTGTCATATAGAACTATTGCTGTGATTATCCTAGAGGCTTGGGACATGACAGATGAGTTCTCCTCTGTATTTTACCACTTGGATCTTCTTGTGGTTATTCTTTCCATATCTCAACAAACGTAAATTCTCAGGAATGAAAAATACTAAGGGACTCGTCCATCTTGAGTTCATGAGTGTTTCAAAAATAAAAAGACAACCCTGGTGTACAACTTCACCAGAAAAAAACCCACTTTCCTTTTGAAGGTTTCTGCATAGAACATGTGAGCAGAAGTATGTTGAGGTAGGCAGGAAACACAGGTTCTGTGATGTGAGACTTCAAAACAGAGAAATATATTCTATTTTTTGAAGTCCTGCTTTGTGTGTGTGTGTGTGTGTGTGTGTGTGTCTTTCCCCCCTCCTCCCCACTAAGCTGTTGCAGTTTAGTGCTGTCAGCTTTGTTTCATTCATGGGTCCTGGCTCAGCTCTAGAGAGCAGGGCTCTTTCTGATAATGCTGGATACTTTTTTAAGGGACGTTAAAGAGCTTCATCAGGAACACAGTGGTCTAAAAGCTTGCCAAAAATCTGACTGACTTTATAAGCTCTATTAGTGGTCAGACTCACTAGCAGAGTTTGTAAGCATTGCCAAACTGCTCTGGCTGCAGTTCGACATGCTGTGCTGGCTGCAGCTAATGCAGGCTGAAAAGTGAGTCGTGATTATCCCCCTCCCCCCAGGCTCTCCCCTAGCTTGTCACCACCTTCCTATCAAAATTAACCCTGCCTCATATCTGACAGAGCAGCTTTACAGGCAATCACCCTCTCAGACAGCTGTGTTCATACAGGCCAGGTTGAGAAATACCATGGTTAGAAACGTTTCAGCTAACCAAGGTCATATGGCCAGGAGTGGGGCAGCTACGAAGCTGGCAGGCTGATGAGGCTGCAATCTGGAGCAAGCTAGGGGAACAGGCAAAGTTTGGGGACAGCAAGGACCTCATCAGTGTCCTGTTTCAGGAAGACCTGAAAGGAGAGGGCTCTCCTCTTGAAGTTCTCCAGCAGCTCCATCCAACAGAACAAGTCTTCAACCTCTGCATGGGACCCTGCTCTGCTGTTTCCAACAGAATGGCCAAAAATACACAGCCAAAAAGCTCCACACACAAAGGCAAAACCTCTTGTCATGTCCAGGCAATTTTGGCCACCAGGAAGCTTGCATAAGTTTCTATTAATAGCAGTAACAGATTATCTAAAAGGAATGAAAGGCAGCTAATACTAAACTTGGTGCATGGGTCAGTCTGCAGACAAAACACATTGCTTGCTTTGTGGTAATGTTTCTTGCATAAACACAAGATATTTAAAGAACAAACCTTAACTATCAGTGCATTTGGGTGGGATTTTTTTTGCCTTCCCCCCTCCAAACATTTAGACCTTCTCCACAAATTTCAGTCCTGCTGCTTCCCAAGAAACACAATTTAAGAGAAGAGGAGAGGCTGTGTATCACCCCACGGGCATAGCCCCAGGCAGCACATGTGCCCTGAGGCACGCAGTGCAGACCCCACATCTGTATTTCGACTACAGGATGTGCTAGAATGACGGAAGTTGTCCAAAGGCCCCCAAGGATATGTATCTACCACTGAGTGATCCCTTCCATTCCCTTCTCCCTGTATGGATAGTTTTACAGAATTGGCTCTCAGTCTTAATTGTGACAGTGTTTTAATGGAAAAATATTGCCTGGACTGGCCATCTATCTCAACTACTGGATCCTTAAAAAGTAAAAAAAAAAAAAACCAAAAAACAAAACCAAACCAAAAAACCTCCAACCAACCATAAAACACAAGGAAAACCCAAAAAACCCTCCACACTTGAAAGCTGAGATGCAGGCAGTCCTCAAAAACACCTTTAGAATTTCCTCTCATAACCTACCACAAGGCTAGTGTGGGCTTGCTGTACTTAAACTAGTGGTTTAGTGGACTCCTCTTCCTTTTCCTACATCTAGTGGAAGCTTTCTTCAGGACATCTTCCACTGCCTTCCTCACCACTGAAAAACAGAAACAGAATAAAAATCTGGCAATCTCTTGCCACTATGGCTCCCCAGAAAAAGGCCTGATGCCTGCCATTGTCAGAAAAAGCCAAGGATATCACACAGCAAATGAAGACGACTGCTGCATGGAGAAGCTCTTCTCCTGAAAGACTCCCCTGGGACCTCACCTGGCAGTGAGGCATAACCTGTTTCCATCAGACTTCATCTCACTGCAGAGCAGCAACAGGAGGTATCATTGGGACTGACGTCCCCCAAGGGTACAGCACCCTACCAGCCAACTCACTCTTCCAGGATCAGCAGCTTCCCTGATGGCCCACTTTTGAGTGGATCACCTCCCCCCAGCAGGGAGATCAGCCAGCCAATTAGCCCTCCCAGTTCTTCACCACCAGAACAAGGACAGCACCTTCCTGGCACACAGGAGAAAGGAGGGAGGCATGCGATTTAAGGAGGTGAAACAATGGCAGTGCTGAGCCCTGTGGTGCCAGAAATCCCACAAATTTGTGGTTCTGGTACTAGTGATGGTGCCCACTGTTGGCATGGCATGTATCAGCACATGCAGCTGATTTCTCACCTCAGCTTCGGGGACGAACTCAGAAACCAAACTTCTGTGAGCTGTGAACTGCTGTCCTCATCTCAAGATGATTCACTCAGATGCTAGAACTTTAAATGTCACTATTGTTAACTCACAACTCAGCAGAACACGCAAGAAAGACTCGGAAGGGATGGATTAAGAAAGCCTGCGTGATTAGCATGAGTCACAGCCCATTTTAGCACCACCAGCGAGTAGGCCGAGCACCCAGCACTTCATTGCCTTCAAGAATCTGAACCCCAAGGCAGACGGTCTGAACCCATCCACAAAGGGACTAGGCTTCAAAGCAAAGCCAAACCAAAGGAGCCAAGCAGAGCTCATGGGTGTATTCCAATCCCACAGAAGAGCTCAAAGTGCCTGAAAACACTTGCACAAGACAGTTTATCATAAGAGAAACGTATGATTTTCCAGCTGTAGCCATCTTCATGGAGGTTTAAGGAACCCTTGTTCACAAAAGGCTGCATTTCTGCTCCCCTGCAAGTCAGATACTTTTTACAGTCTGTTTTTGCTGAGCTGATCTCTAACTGGACCTTTCCCAGTGCAGTTACTACAGTGTATGCCCAACTCCAGTCTTTCTTGAACCAAATTTGAGTCTTACATCAGAAGAGAAGGTACGGGCTCAATACCTTCAATACTGGATGGAAGCTGAGTTTGCTAAGCTGACAGTGTGCCAAGCATGCATAGTTTTTCTGGGGAGCAGGCAACACAATGCCTGGTACTTTTTGTTGAGTGTGGGTGAAAAAGCAGGGTGGAATCTCTATCAAATACAATAGAAACTGAGATTTTGTGGCAATGAACAAGAAAGTTATTGCTGTAGGCCAGAGAGCAAAAACTCATACCAGGCAATGGATGTAAGGCAGAGCAAAGTGCATGGTTTGGAGAATACAAACAGAAGAAAATAATTTATGGTAACTGCAGGCTATGTCTTAGAGACGGGAGCACGTGGACAGGAAAAGTCCTTCATTCGTTTTCAATTCTAGGACTGCTGCAACAACAATACAATTTTGCTTAACACCATAGATATATTACCAGAGGGACTGAGAACTTGGAAAGCTTAGAAGCAGCACAGCCATTCTCACATTTTGAAAGAGTCTTACCATGACCATAGGAGACTGTCAGTAAATACATTTGTTAGGGTATCACTAGGCATGTCAAGGACGGAAGAAAATGGGGCAGGAAACAAATGAATGCATTTACATCTGATTTTGCATCTAAGTTATCAAGACTTCCAAAGCTGAAAAGAGCCAGCTTTACAACATCCTCACTATCTCTTTGTTCAGAAAACATCACAGCACTGTTGTTGGAAGTGCAGTGCTCATGAAGGCGTTGTATTTATAGACTGTATTTTCACAAGTCCAGAGGCAAATCAGTCTCACCTCCTTCCCAATGCTTCATTATCATTTGCTTTGGTTGCCTTTTATTCCAACTCCAGCTTCAGAGCTAGAACATCTAGTCCACTCCACCTGCCCTGCAATGGTGTACAGCATCCCTGAAATGTGACACAAGGGTGGGACTGAGCCTGCAGGTCCGTGGAGACCTGAACCAGTCCAAGACAAGTTTGTGGCACGCTGGCGCTCATCCAACTCCTACATTCCCCTTTCTCCTTCACCAGTGCTGGGGGTTATCAGCTTCAGTGGCAACCTGGCTTGCCACCTGCAGAAGCAAACTCTGCTCCCTGGAGCAGCCCACTCTGCAACTACAGGAGCAACAGTGTGGGTATTAAGATAGAAGTCAGCTGGTCAATACTTCAGTTGTGGTTCCAGAAGGAGGTGGTTCTGGAGTAGAGTCAATGCTACATATAACTCAAAAAAATACTTCCTAATGAAAAATAAATCTCATTTAATAAATTCATAAATAAATCAAAGCATCCACTCAGAAACAGATTCCCTAAAAGCCTTTCCCCATCACTGAAGCATGATGTTCCATATTGCCCTTTGCGTCTTGATATGCTGGGAAGAAAGAAAATGGAGAAGAACATTTCAAGTATGCTTCCTGTACATAGTCATGTAAGCACTGTTGATATCTATTGCAGATGTGCAAGTTATGTTTGGATACAGATTCCAGTGCCTCACAGCTTTCAGTCATACACACATTGACAAAGCCAGAGTCAAAATAGCTTGGTTTAGTTTCCCACAGCTCCAGTGTCATTCACCCTAACACAGATGAACAGCATTTCTCCGATTCCCAGGCATCAGCAACACACTCACAGAGCTGAACAATCCTTGTGACAACACAACTTGGGAAGAGATGATTTCCCAAAATCCTACATGAAGTTTGGGGGCTGTTCAGTCTCCATGTGTGCCTGGCATCAATTTCCTTATCTTTAGGACAGCATAAATGATCACAAAAAAGTTGCTGTTATCACTCTCTGTAATGGGCTGTCTCTTTTTCTGTTATGCGGAGCATCAACATGAAAGAGCAAGGCCTTGAGCAGGTGCAGACCAATGACCCTTGTAAAGAAGATACCACCATCCCCCAGCATCTCTAAAGTTTGTGCACACAATAAGGAGCTGCTGTGCATTGGTAGGGGGTGGGGAAAGGCAGGAGGACATTTATTCCGTGTTGTTAAGCCCTATTTAAGTCCATTGGTTAGGTTTATCAGCAATGGATGGATTTGGGGTAAGGATCACCAGGATAGCAGGATTTAGACAGTCCCTTATTTCCAGTGTCCTTCCCCCTTTTTATGGTGCCCTTTTCTTTTTTTTTCCACAAGTAAATTAAAAATGTTGCTGCAGTATTGCTGACCTCTTTCACACAGGGCATCGAATCTCCAAAGAGTCCCTTAAAGCCCAGTCCTTTCTCAGTGCTGTATCCTATTAGTGCACTGACCCTTTGTGCATCCAGCAGAGCTGCTAACCAAAAATGCCATTGGAATCTGAAAGCTGTGGCACAAAGGCAGCCCTTAGGTTTGAATAGGGCAGAGTAGAGGATTTATTCCTCCTTGGAGTGAGCTCCTCATGGTATGGGGGTTACGACAGAGCAGGCAAGGAGAGAGTGAGGGCTCTTCTGCAGACATAATTCTCTCATTAAAAAGGAAACAAATTGGAGTCCATACCAAGGATTTCCTAAACCAGAGGTCTTACCAGCTGACTTTAGTTGCATAAGCAGCCTCAGACATAGCCAACTTCCCAAGCCTAGGTCGTCATGGGGAAAAAACTGTAGGAAAGAAAAAAATCTGGGTTTGAATATGGATCCGAAGAACAGCAGTCCAGTTGTGTGCCACAGAAGGGCATCCCATTCAGAATTCAATAAAGGGAGTACTTGAAAAACAAAGCGTCTTTCAGGTATTAGAGCTACCAAAGCTTTTCTGAAACATTCCTTGAATTTAAAAGATGGGAGCAGAGTGCCTAGGAGCTCTGCTCAAGATAACTTTTAAATAAGTTGGTGTGAATTAGTATAGAAAACAGCTCCTTCCTTCACGTTTCCAGAAGTTTTGAAAAGGAGAGGGAGATATCTACATGCAGAGAGCAAATAGACGTGGTAGATTATCACAGCGACTACTCTCATGAGCATAGCTGGCCCTCAGGAAGAAAAGTCCAGGACGAAATAGTATCCCTCAGTAATGAATTTGCTCTTACACCCCATCACAAGTCAAAGGCCCTAAGCTGACTTATTTCCACTATTACAGGGGAAGACTGATAAGACAGAGGCACTGAACACACTCCCACATCCCGAATGCTTGTTTTACTTTCCCTTCACCCATCCGACCGATGAATTCTTTATGCGAGATTTTTTTTTTCTCAAGAAGAAATTTGGGACAGATTGCCATTCTATCACGAACAAGGGATCACAAGAACATAGCTGTGTTTAGCATTTTACTTGAAAGTTTTTGTATCTATAGTTTTGCCACAATTACGTTTCCCCTTTGATCCCCACCAACCATACTTTGGTCACAGATCATTTAAGACTTCTAATTTCTCTTATCCTTCAATTCAGGTACTTAAGATAGGAAATAAAGACTTAAAGATTGGATGAATACACATATTACAATACTTTCCATGATCTGCCTTTCCCATTGTTATTATCACCTTCCTTCAACAGATAAGCTGGGAAGTCCTGCCAAATCTTCAGCCAAGTTAACAGGAGGCTTACAATGATACAGCCATCACTACCACTGGAGTCAAAACAGAAGTCTGTTTTTCTTCCTTTCTCCACCCCAACACTTACTTATGTATTTGACTAGCCTACCTGGTTGGCTGACTGTTCATGCCTCAGAAAACAGAGATTTCAGTGTCTGGTCCCTTCTCTTGGTAAAGCCCAGAGGAATCCTGGCTCACCAAATCCCTGAATCACCTTAGGACAAATACCATGAAGCTAATACTGAAAACAGCATTCAGAAGAGCACTTCGGGTACAGAGGCCTTGAATTTTCTGTAAAATATTTTTAAAATACTGCAACAAAGATAGGATTCTTTAATATTTAATCGACTTTGGCAACAGTGCTTCATCTTCAAAATAAAAATTAAACATGAATGTTTGTGGATATTTGCAGCTATTTGCTCCCATGAATGCAGGGCAAATGAAATAAAAATACATACTGTGGCCCCTATGTGATCTAAAAAATTTACTTATTATTGGAAAGTTAACTGCTTTAGGTGGAGACAGGAAAGATATGGATAAAATAATATTGAAGGTAATAAAGTGAAAATAATTGATGCTTTCCCCTCCCTTCTAAGTATTTCTACTATCACCAAAAAGGGTAAACTTAAACGGACAGAAGGAGAATTAGATATGCCTCTACTATCGCAAGCTTAATATCTTCATAGATCAACACAAAAATCTTTCCTTACTGCTTACTGGTTTCTCTCAGCAGCAGACCTTCTGCCTTTACAGGAAAGGCCTGTCTTTTCCACAGCTCTGAGCTCACGTAAACCTTCTCCTACAAAGAAGGGCTCTGCTCCCTTAACTATTCTGGAGTGTTTCAAGTGTCAAAAAGAAAGCGTTTGGACATGTTTGGGTTTTAGGAGTTACCCTTTTGTTTTCCTTTTCTCTTAAAGAATTTTTCCCATATAGGCAGCTAGGAGACAAATCAC
>VWZW01006279.1:2154187-2199295 GCA_013397115.1 Edolisoma coerulescens
GAGCTGCCATCACCGCGTGTTCCCCGAGCTCGCTCCGGAGCCCCCCTGCAGCCGAAAGGAACCATCGCACCCTCCCTGCGCACCGGGAGCCACCAACACCCCTGCCTGCTGTGACCGTCACTGCGCGGAAGGGGAAGGTGCCTGCGGCCGAGAGAGGCTGGCACTGAGTTACTGGTTCTGTTTTGTTGTTACTGCCACAGTTATTGTTGTTGGTTGCCTTGTTGTTTATATATATATATATATATTAGTAAAGAACTGTTATTCCTATTCCTCATATATTTGCCTGAAAGCCCTTAATTCTAAAATTATAATGATTTGGAGGGAAGGGGGTTTCATCCTCCATTCCAAGGGAGGCTCCTGCCTTCCTTAGCAGAAACCTCTCCTTCAAACCAAGACAGGACAGTAAGAGGAAGCGACGCATTTTCAGTCTCCCTTTCTTTTGGACTTCTACTGCCTAAATTAGTCATCCATGCACATGCAGCATGTAACATTCATATCATTAATAAAATAGTCTGCCCACATCCTTGGAGGCAGGAAGATAAACCTGGAGCATTGATTTCAAGCTTCAGCTGGAACAGGCACCCAACATTGACTGCACAAAATGAAAGATGAAAGTCAAAGCCTTTGGCAACATGCACACGGCAGTGTCTGTAGCAGACAGCTCCCACCTGGTTACGTTTGTTACCCCAGAACCACAGGACATCACACATCTCCACTGCTCTGGATTGACAGCTCTAGTTCAACAAAACCAGTACCATATCCATAGCTGACTTTGCTTACAAGCACCAACTCTGGCCCACCCCTCCCTTCCAGCCTCCCCTACTGCAAGCACACCTTCAGCAAACAATACAACTTCACAGCCACTCTGAGGGACCTAAAAAGCTGTGATCGTGTTCTGCTTGGAGCATAAAGTTAAGAACTGCAGCTAACAAAATTGTCATGGAGAGGTTTTACTCAGGACTGATACAAGTGCAATATAACCCTCAGAAGTCGTTTTTCTTCCATTCTGTCTTCTTACTAGGCACCTAAATAATTTATGACCTAAACAAAGTAGAGAGCAAGCCCACCTCAAACTTACTTGCTCCTGCACCCTCTATCTAGCAACTCTTCTACTGCAGCTCACCAGTTTGCAGTTAGGTATTTCCTTCATTGCTAGAAAACAGGTCTATGCATTTTTGTTGTCTCAAGGTAAGCAATACACTTGTAGTTAACCTGAACATGGAAACCAGAAAGGCAAACTGAGGCCTTCACCAACATCCACACTGGCCCTAGCAGAGGGCTCCCACCTGACTGTTACCCCAGAACCACAGGACTCTTTTTGCTTCCTTTTCAGTGCTATCAGTTCATTTAGGTCAGCTGTAGACAGGCAGCACTGACCTCAGGGTAAAACTAGAGATCTTTGTTGTCCCTGTATCACAGGACAGGTCATGTGCACCAGTTACCTTGGGGTTTAAACAAAAAAAAAAAAATATCCTATGTGTCTTGATTAAGAGCAAAGAGCCTGCCTCAGAGCATCTTCTCCTTTCTAGGCTATAGAAAAATAAAGGAAGGGAAAAAGCACAGGCAGAAGCCATAGAAAGGCTGCCAGAGGAGCACCTCAGTGATCAATGCAAGTAAAAAGGACGAGGCAGTTTTCATCACTTTATGGCAGAGCTGGCTGCTGCAATCAGCAGAGCGCTCTTCGGCCCATCACTGTGAGAGGCCTCATCTTTGACCCCCTTCCTGATAATTATCCTCTCAAACAGCTCACATCAAATGAGACTTATCAGGTGCTCCAGCTGCACTCAGTCACCATCTTGGTGTACACATCTTATGACTCCTGAGGACAAGCAGGCAGAAGCCAAAAATAGCCTCATCTTACTTACACAACAATCATGAACGCTGTAATAAACAAATAAGCTCTGATGAAGCTGCTTTATAAAATTACTTCAAATTTAAATATTTTATCTTCCACCAAGAAGGATAAGCAGAAATGCTAGCACTATCTTTAAAACAACAACCAAAAGAAAATCAGAACTGCTCCATTGTTTATTTCTAATGCGTGTGTGAATATTGACGATAATCAGAAGCATGGAAAAATAATTTTTTTCCAGCTTTTTTTTCCCCCTTCAGTTCTTATTAAAAAGTCTCAATCAAACACGTTTCATTCTTTCCCTAGCTGGCAAAACATATGCTTAAGTTCTACTGACATTAATAAAACCTAGGCAAGCACTTGCTTTATCTTTTGATTGAAGTGTTACCCTCAAATCAGAGTGCATAACCAAAAGCAAAAGCAAAATTGAAGTGCAAAGAAGGCAAAGTGAAACAGAAGTGTGATCCTGAGAGTGAAGGAGTTCACTCTTGGGGGATTTGCTCTCTGGTTTGTCCAGTAAGTCAGATCAATGAGCTAAAGGTCTGCAAGAGAGACAGTGTATGCTGGAAAGCTTCAATTCGGTTCTTCTGCTTGATGCAACTTTATCAAGCTTCCACTTCAAGAAATTGATGGGGTTTATGACCAAGATTTTGGAAACAAGGGATAGAAGCTCTGACCCACCTGTCTGTTCTCATGGGCACCTTGAATTCAGATGACTGACCATGCATGGTAAAGGTGACTGGCCTTACCTCATTGGCTAAATCTCTTCTGATGTTGATGTGTTTGGTACCAGGACTGTGGTGAGCAAGTTTTTGTAAAAGACAGGGGCACTCCTGCAGCTGGAGAAACCCCGTGCTGCACAGACACAGTGGAAATATCATGCCAGCTTGGAAGGAGTATCAACACCTGATTGTTTCCCAAAAGGTGAGCAGTCATTAAAGCCATACAACATCTGAAAGCAGCAGATGAACTTGTGGGAAGATCCTCATTTTAATTGTTGGTGACACTATGAATGCCCTGATAAGCCCTGATTTAAAGGAGACCAATCTGTTTCTGCTCCATGACATACTCTAAAAATGCAAGTGGACTGGCAGGAATTTGTGGAAACTGTGTTTACAGCAGCTTTGAGCTTTATGCCAGGGAGCAGACATGGAAGACTTCTTTTAGTGGAGCTTGCTGATTCTTCTACAAGAATCAGGTCCTAACAGAAGACTCAGGTTCATAAATCACAGAACCATTCATTTCCACTTTGAGTATTTCCCAAAATCTGAAAGACTCAGAAACTGAGCATTGCATTTGCACATTTCTATGCCAGCACAACACAACATATGCTTGACACATCTAGAAACATTATGGTGCTGCTTCCATTTCCTGCCAACCACTACAACTCTTTCTTTTCTTTCCTGATTTTAGGTTTTGTGAATTGTTTCAGTGAAGAAAGAGGAGGAATAGACGAGCATTTCAGTACCTGGGAAAAGGAAGTGTTTAGAGGAAAGAGGCAAAGCACGTGTTCTCGGGATCAGTTGGAGGCAGAAAATACCACAGAGCGTGACACAAACTGAGAAAAGATTTTGTACTTGCTTTTCATTTGTTCCCACAACAGATGGGTGCTGGCCTGACTCAAATTCTCCATGATGTAGCAGTCATTGCATATGCTTCCAGATCTGTGTCAGTCTAGCTGAAAGCAAACGTGCCACTAGCTGCGTATGAGTTGAAGTATCAGCATAGTGGCTGCAACCATGATGGTTACATATCCTCAGAGTCCCAAAAGGTCCTCTCCCACTCTCTTCAAGCCTCAAACTGCTTTTGGTTGTCTCTGCCACAAGAAGCACTGGGTTTTAGGTATATAACAGTGTTGATAAACACTTAGTATGCAGTTTTAGGAAGACCACAAATGGAGGATCCACCCTTCAAACATATTCAGATTTGGGAGACAGTCAAACATCTGAAAGATTTGATCCTTATCTAAACAATTTGAACCATCTGAGCACCACCCAAGTCTGCACAAATGGACTGAACCCCCTAGGGAAAGCCCTTTCTCATGAAATTTTGAGTATTTCCAAGCCTGGCTTGGCAAGAAATTAACATGAGAGCAGACTCCCCTGTGGTATTTTGGTATTTCTGATTTCAAACACAGCTGAAAAAGCAGAGCAAGAAGATGAATTTTAATGTATTATCTGAATTTTTAGACATATCAATTAACTTTTTTTTTTTTCTGATGACAAACTCTCTAATATTTTTGAGCACAGGCCCCTTAATCTTGACCTATGTGATGGCTCAGCTTCACTATCTGCTTTAAAGCCTAACTTCTAGGCACTGAGCTCTGGGTTGTTTCAAAAATAAGGGCATCACATCACAAAGCACAATCTCTTCCCTTCTCACAAAGAGTTGGCCCAGAACAACAGCAGACCACTGCTCAATAGAAGGTAACACTAAGACTCTGTCACATTTCTACAACAAGACGTCCTCTGCCTTTTACGCTGTTGGCAAAACAGATCTAGCAAGGGTTGGTGGAAAACCATGTACTCTCAAAGGCCAAAGAGGGACTGTCACCTATAAATCTCAGAGCTAATTTAAACAAAGTAATAAAGGGCATAGTCTCACCTACTGAGGAAGTAGAAAAAGTGTGATATTTCTCCCCAAAATATAACAAAGGTGCAAGCAACACCAGAGATCACCACATTCCTCTTCACTGGCTGTAAGGGAAAAGCCACATTTTGGAAAAGAAGGAGGGAGGGTGTGTATTTATATCCAGCAGCTACGGGAACAGAAAAATGGTATTTTACCCAGACTCTGATCCCTGAAGGGGCCCACAGTGGCAAAAATAGGATAATTGTAAAATAATAGCTACGGTGTTCTCACACTTTTTTTTTTCCATGCTGCTAAAAGCAATTCACTCAATCAGTAGTTGGCTATCATCAAAATTCCCTCCTTCATCTCTATATTCCACTTAGGGAGTAGCAAATATAGGGCACTTGGCTCATAACTTTTGTTTTTTTCAAGCAAGGAAATTCTTATAAAAATGAAATAAGCCTCTGGTTTAATGGCCATCAACTGAGCACAATAGCTATGCTGGGAACAAGAGATCTCGAAGAAATTCCCTCCATGACTATAGGGCTGATTCTCTCATATTAAATGATCATGGCGTGATTCCAGATGCAGAAAAGCCAACTCCTTCAGGATGGTTTGTTCTTGATTTTAGCTAATCCTCCCAGACTACAGAGTATTCTGTAATAAACCAATCAGCAAAGGGGCTCCCAGGGTGCAACACCCCACTTCTCAAAACTTGGATCTGTACCCAGTCACGCAAACCAGTCTAATCCTACACGAAGGCACACGTCTGTGCACCCACTGGTAATTTCCAGAAAACCTTTACCATGGATGTTCTGGGAAAGCAGTTATCTTCCATCTGCAGTTTCTTTTTTCAGCTGGTCTTCATAATCAGTTGGCTTCCCTGTACCCCTGTTGATCACAGTCAGTATTTCTGCGTGATCTATAAGACTGCTTTAACCTGGCATGAGTCTGGACATTTTCTACTTTTTCCACAGACTCCTTGACAAAAGGTCATTCTTCCCAAAATATACCAGGGTGACCCAGCCTCAAAATAATTTGGGACCAAACCATCTCATTAAAAACAAACAAGACTAGTTAAAAATAGAAAGAAAAAGTAATATTTTTTTGTTTTGGTTTTTTTGTTATAAACACACCCAGCAGGCACATCTGCTAAATCGAGGCTAGAGAGACTCAGTTTGGGCCTATACAGCAAAAAACTTCCTGCAATTACAAAGACCAGGTCTAGTATAGAAGTTATCTCTTCAGCCTGTCGGTAGGACAGTTTCTCCTTTCTGAAGCTTTACTCTGTCTCATTGAAATAACTCTAATTCTTCTATGTTCTCCTGCAGTTTGCATGGACCAGATATTCCTCCCCTCCTCTCAAACCATTCTGTGACATTATTATGCACAATCAGTGTGTCGTGCTCCATCTCAAAGTCAGCTGAGGTCTTTGAGGATTAAGAAAAGGTGCAAGGTAAATGTTAGATATGTTATTATGACTTTAATTACATGTCCATCTACTAACAGCTCCTCACTGAAAGCATGAATTTAAAGCTGGATCCTACCAACTTCCTGCTCCAAGCTGCCCATGGCCATCCAGATATATCAGGCAATTAATGGAAGCCTGGGGAAATGGGGGACAGGGGAGGAATTTTTGACCACAGAGCAAATATTAATGCAAAGGAGAAAAGACTCTTTCCAGAACTAGCACCCTGTTTTTGTGGATCCCACATATTTTATCTCTTAATGTACCCCCTCATTCTTTACAAGTCCCAACAGCTGAAATGTGTCTAAAACAAGGGATTCCTGGAGTCAAGTCCTTCTTCCACCAACAGCTCCAAATACTGCCAGCACAACATACCAGAGCTGTCAACATTTTACCTTTCCTTCCCTATTCCCTCCATGACAGCCCATCAAGATAGAACTGTTTCTGAAAAGCCACTGAAAAAGACCATGCCAATGGAGGAAAAGCCCTAACTGGAGCACCAGCCAACAGTCCCAGAATTATCACCTGACCAAGCTGACATGCATTTCATTTGAGCTAGCTAAGCTTACCCATAATTTGCAAACATTCTCAATTCATAAATCAGTAATGATTCAGAAGTGATTATTGTGGCATTACATAATTTTCTAAGAACAGCATCACAATGCAGCTGCTTGCTACATCTGTGAGTATTTTATGGATACTATCCACAAGTCAAGGAAAATATTTTCTGCCAGGACCCACCAATTATTAACATGCTAGGAGAGTAAAGGTAAGCTAAAATGAGGACTGCTTTACCCTTCACCTCTTATGAGTTACATTTCTCTCTTCTTACAGCTCTGAGTGAAAGGAGCCTGGCACACCATTTGAAACAGTTCATTTGAATTTCCATCTCCAAATCCATCCTTTCCAATTTGGCACGATGGGAAGATTCTCTGTAGAGGTGCAATGCAAGTTGCTGCAAATCAGGACTCAGGTGCTTGGCAAGTATCTGCATCCAAAGTTCAGATAACACCTGGCTGTATGGTCCTGCCTGTAGATAGAGTGATGATTCTCTATCTATCATAAGTTCAAGAGAAGAAAAAATGCAGATACCTAGATAACAAGCAAACAGCAGATTTACAGATGCCACTGGCTCTTGAAACCTTGTAGGAGGCAGCAAAGCAAGCAAGTCTCACGATGTGGTGAGGAGGCAATCAGCTAATGTAGCTTTCAGTATCTCTCTTTTCTTGCTTTTGGATAATCTGGTCTTCCTATCAAATATCTTAGTAGTCTTTGCTGAATGAAACATACGAGGTTTCAAGGATTTTGCTCTAAACCATCACGTGGTTTGTATGTCTTTTTGAGGTTTATCTATGTAATTCCCTTTGGCAATTTTTCTTTCAGAGGTTCTAACACTTCTGGAGACAATATCAAAATTATGCACGTACTCATGATTACATACAAAGCTGGCATTACACAACTGCAAGTCTGTAGCCAAGAGAAGAATGGAAACTCCCTAAACCAAAGATGATTTTAAAAAAGTAATTACTTTCAATCACATGAAGACCAGCCATGGAGGGAGCCAGGGCTGCCAGGCTTTGTCCCTCTCCCCAGAAGAGAGGTTGCAGGCACCTTGAAAGTTGCCTTTTCCATGTGAGAGCAGACAAAGCCTGCCACCAGGAGCTCATTTGACCCTCCATGAGGGGCCTGGAAAGGGAGAGAGGAGCATGTGGTGCAGGGGATCAGCTAAAAGGCTTTGCATGAGGGGGGACAAGGAGAGTTCGGAATGGAGCAGCCATCACCCTGGGTGTGAGAGGACACCCAGGCTGAGTAGTAGATGCATGTTGCCTTCTGGCAGGCAGAAGGCCTGCTTTAAAACACCCACACTTTCCTTTTGTTACTCCTTCTATCATTTATTTGCCATGGGGGTAGGGAAGGCTGTGGTTAGGTGCAGCTTTCGAGGAGGAGCCCATCCCTGGCACGCACTCAGCCTCTGACTGCACAGGGAACGATTCACACCCTGTGGTGAGGAGGGGCTGCTGCCTGGGTCCCTGTGGCAGCAAGCACCGCCGGGTCCCGGGCACACACATCCTTCTGCAACACTCCCAATTCTCCACCCAAGCACAGAGGTGTTCAGGGGAAGTAGGTACCCTGTGTGCTCAAGTGTCACAAACTCATCCCCAGCCGCAAAGTACCTGGCAGGTACAGTTTGAGCCCTGTCTGCCAGCAGGGTCACCACCTAGTAAAATAGAATGAAATATGGCTTCGGAGGTGGGGAGGGAATCGCAGGGAGACATGTCAGAATACCATGTCTGAAAACCACCTCTCCAAACAGAAAAATGGGAATCCCAGGGAAAGTTCAGACTGACTATTAGGGATGATTTCTTCACCAAAAGGGTTATCAAACACTGGAACAGGCTGCCCAGAATGACCATCCCTGGAGGTATTTAAGAGATGTGTAGATGTGGTGGTTAGGGACATGGTTTAGCGGTGGACAGTGCTGGATTAACATTTGGACTCCATGATCTTTGAGGTCTTTTCCAATCAAAATGATTCTATGATTCTATGAATTGTGGTAGCTAAAGCTGTAGGGGGCTTTGCCCTCTTCTTCCTAGAAGTTTGCTCTGTCTCTTCCATGCCCAGAGAAGTGCCCATGGGCTCCAGAGCACACCTGGGCATCTGCACAGTGACATAGCCTTCACCTGCGAGAACACAGCCCTCCCTCGATACAAACCTTACTCATTTATGGTCTAACATCCATCCCAGCAACAATGCTACCACTAGAATTATTTACTTCATGGTGAAATCAGTAGAGACTACACTTAGGGAAACAAAGTAATGCAAATCCTGAAACATGAGTAACTTAAACTTTACTAAAGTTCAAGTCTCGGGCCCTTCTGCAAAACTTCACCAGCACATCAAGACACATGACCACCAAGAAAAGTGAAAAGAGTAGAATATACCCAAGGAATAAAAATGCTCCTTTAGGATCCATCATCAACAGCTTTTCACATCCCTCAAATTTCACTAAGGTCTACATCCCCAGCCAAGATCCTCTCTGCTGTATGTGGCTGGAGTGAACAGTGGAGGCAGCACCTGGCCAGGACCCAACCCTTGGACGAGACTTGGGGCATGCTGGTCTCCAGCCACAGCCTGACTCCTCCAGGGAAAGCTCTGATTTTCCAGCAGGTGATATTTTAACAGCACATTGAAACTGTATGCAGAAAGCAAGAGTTCTGCACTGTTACTTACCCAGATACTGAAAACACAGGTTCCCCCACACCTCCCAAAAATATGTCAACAACAAAATAGTCCTCCTGTGAAACCAACAAAACTAGCACTCTCCAAGAAAACATGAACTGATTTGGAAACTGTTTAAAACTTCGGTTTATATAACTACATTATGTTATTGGAGCCATTCTGTATGTCAAGATCTGATCAGACCACAGTACTTATCCTGCTGCTGGATAGTCTGTGATTTATAGGTTACTGTTCATGGGCACATAAAAATAAATACTAAGAAATTACTCAAATAAGGTCTGGATTCTATGTATTTAAAATTTAGATGCCAACCTAAATAAAACCTTGATCTAGCATGAATTTATATCCATTCTGTTATCTGAATGGTCTTTCTGTTCATCACCTGAGCAGAAGTATGGCTTTCTTTTTTTTTTTTGAGGCATAGTCCAAAAACATACAAGTCACAGTTCTACCATTGCATCTTGGACCATAACAGTATATAAAATAAAATAGCTTCCATTTGTTTCCACTTGAGAGAGCATCCTTTCTCCTTTTTTGTCAGTCTTCACACTCAGGTATCAAATGGCTTATACAAGCATTACAGCTGCTGATTGACTAAGAATTATGCACTAGTTTCCTAAATATCTTGGCTTTTTTGACACTTTTCATTTTCACTCAGTGGTCTATCACAGACTTACTTCTAGGGCAAGGAACACCTTTTAATATCCATTTAGAACCAAGACAAACAGAGGCTCAAGGCGGGTGGATTCACTAGGGTCCACTGCAATATGAACAGCTAACAGCATAAATCTCTGCCAGCTGGCGTGTACAAAAAGTACGTATGTCACACACAACAAGTATCAGCTGGGGTCTTCATCCAGGGAAGCATGCCAGGTATTCACTTATTTATTAAAAAAAAGTATTTTATCAGAAACAGTTATTTATTAAAAAAAAAAATAACCCAAAACTTATGTTATCCAAGAAGTAACTGAAAGAGAAACTTTGAGGAATGGTGCTTAATTCCCCCAGAACAAGACTGTAACAGAAAACCAGTTAAACCCTGGAAAGTCTCCTAGTAAGGACAGGAGTACAGCAAAACCACTGCACTTGACATGACAGGAAACAAATGGACAAAATTACTAAGACGGCTCCTGCACTCAGCTCTGATGAACTGTCACAGGGGAGTTCAGGTCATCCTGTAGCCAACAGCAAGCCAATAATTTCAATTAAATTCCGGAGGAAAAACTTAACATCCGGGCAAAAAAAAAAGTTTCCTTCAGCTATTGTTTCCTTTCCAAAGATCACTCCTTCAGCTAAAAGCACAGGGAAAAGGAAAGAAAGAAAGCGAGTGGGTGAATAATGCTCCATGACTAATAGCCGTGGTCTGACCAGTCTGAAACAGCTTCAAGTACCCATGACCTTTAGAAGAGCCACAAGTTAGATGCCAACAAAAACGCAGAACACAAACCCTCACACCCCCTTCCTTTTATCAAATGGGCGTCGGGGCGAATAAGCTGACAAAAACAACATGGAAGTAATCTGCTGAGTAATTCCTCTAATATTCCAACGTGGGTTGGCTCTGAGAGTTTGAGGCACACAGCTACGAAGGCGCTGTGCTGACTGTATTTCAGATGACAAATTCTCATTAATCACACACAAATACTACGCATTGTTCCACAGCTTAGACAAATGTTCTCCTGAAGCAGTCTCGAGTCATTAACAAATCGCTGAGCCCTCCCATGCATCTCATTACACAATTGCTCCAAGAGGACGTGAAAGCTCTCACCCGACTACTCCACGCATCCCACTCCCTGCTGTCATCCTGTGGGACTTCACTCCGTGCACGCATTCCCCATGCCATTTAAAGGTCTTCAGGACAATTCCGCTTTCAGGGGGTGCGCATCAGTTAACTGTTGAGGGGCTGTTTTGTGTGTCTCTTCTGTCGAGCAACACAAATCTGCCCCTGGCTGCAGCATCATTAGATCAAGCTTGGCAAAAGCAGGTAATTGCAATAATAACAGCCAACCCTTAATAGAGTATTTTAGCACTTTTCATCAGCAGACCTTAAAGAAGGTCACCTAAACTGTACAGAGGTGCACAATATCTTCTGTGGCTCTTCCCTTCAGATTGTCAGCCACATGGGAAGTCCTTCACATCTTTCATATTGCTGGTCCATGGAGACATATTTCACTAAAGCAATACATTCCAGTCCTGTGTAAATGGAAATGTAGTAATCCAGTGAATATAATTTTTCAGTGAACAATAGACAAAAATCCATCATAAAATTATAATTAGAAGGGAAGAAATAACTCTTAGGACAGAGCTTGAGTATTTTTCAACTCACAGAATATATAGCAGTCCTAGTTATTATCCCAAGACTTAGTTTAGCATTTAAAGTTTCATCTGTTTTTATTCCAAAATCACTTCTAAGGCATTGAGCTTGACCTATTAATATCTACATTAAATGATCAGAATTACACAAAATCCTGTCTTATTTCTTGAGTGGACAAGTACACAATTCCAGTACAAATACTGAATTTCATGGAAACATTTCTTGAAACAATAAATGTCAGAAAGCAATATGATCCATTCTATAAAGAAAAAAAATACTATGCTGATTGCATTTTGAACGCACACTGACAAATTCTCAAATAATTGCATGATGAGAAAAATATGCACACCATTAACTACAACTAGTTATCAAAGGTAACTCACTAAAACTTAATGGAAAGTGCTCAAAACTCCCAAGTATATAATTTGCTAGCTGTAACAACTCACATTTGAATAGATGTCTAAGTATTATTTAACCAGCACTCAAGTTGAGAATATTATCTATCTTGGGGGAAAAGCAGCTTGGGCTAAAGCAAGAACTGTGATATGATTGCCACTCAAACCTTTGGGGAAAAAAGTCTGGCAGTGCATCCAAAGTTCATGCCTAGCACATGCTTATGTAAGCCAGAATCCTAAAATCTGGATGTAACAACTGAAACATAAGGGAAATTCAGATTTCAGGCCATCCCTGTCTAGAGAGAAGCTTGTTTATAATTGTGAGCAAAACTCTGCACCCTAAAACTGTGGAAAGGCACTATGTGAAATTCATGCAGCTACAGAACTGATTATAGAGCAACAAAGTAGATCTTTGAGGTACAGCCTGAGCAGTCAATACCAGAAGCCAAGACCACTTCAGTCCTGGGGAAAGCTTAAGCAAAAAGCCTACCTAAAATAACTTGATGGCAGCACAACTAACTGCAGGGACCCTCTCAATTGCAAACTCGTGGACAGGAATAAGAAGCCATGGATGAGAACAAAAGAGGGGCAATGAAATGAATGTCTTAGGCACTGACAATTCTGAAGATGAGAGGTGACAGGAAAGATTTTGAAGAGAGAAGTAAACAGAGTGGAAGTCACAAACAGGAGAGCTGACAGCCAGAAACTGTTTGGATTTTAAATGAGCTCAGTGGACAGAGAAGGGGAAAGATCATTGAACTGTTACCCATGAATGACAAGGATGGAAGTGGAGCACTGTGAGAAAGAAGACATCCAGCTTATTTGGCAGCAATAGCTTTAGGAGGGTCTTGAATGGGGACACAGTGGCAACTGATCCTGCTTAGTCTCTGACATGTATCAAAGAAGAGGGAGATGAGGATAAGTGGAAAATTGTCCATCCTAGCAGGAGAGATGAAGAAGAAAGAAGCACCAGAAAATTCAGCAAAGAAAAGAGAGGAAAAACCCTTGGGCATGTGCAGAATTGCTGATGAAGTGTTTACTGATGAGTGGTGAAAGAATCTCATCATGTCAGCTAAGCGAGCTGGGAAAAGCACCTCAAGACTGAAAAGGGGCAGAAGCAGTCCCTGGCACAAAGGCAGCAAAAATGAAAAAGGAGCTCAATGCATTCTTCAGACAGCATTTTTAGTACGGTGTGGGGAAACTGACTGAGGGGGGATGTTGCAGAGTCCATAGGGAATACAGAACCAATTCCTTTTTTCCTGGTCTGCAAAGGATATGTTTCTTTTCCCACCCAGCCCAAATATCACCTTCTAAACTTAAGATTAAGCCTCTAAATGTTTGGGTTGGACATCAGGGATCTAAGGAATAAGAGAACATAAGAAAACTTGTGCAGTGTGGCTAAAAGCCTTTCTAACTCCATGGGAAAGGTCTCGGCAAACAACAGCCAACAAAAGCTAGCAATGGCCAGAAGCACATGCAGTGCTCCAGCTGACCCACCATGCAGTATTGGCCGAAGTAACACACATATTTCTCAGGTAACATTTGCCAAACAGGTTTCACACCCCCTGTTTGTCCCCTCAGAGTAATTTCAAGGTGACCCCCAGAAGATGGATCTCAAACAGGAGGGCTGAGACCAACGGTCTCAGTTTTCACCACAGGTGCTGTAACACATTTTGCAGAGGAAGAGCCAGGAGGAGCCCCCTTGAGCTGCCACCAGGTCATTAGTACAGCATGACCACACCAACCCTTTGGGTTTTTTGAAGTGCATAGACTGCCCTGCTCTGGTCCTGCTGGGCCTGTGCTTATTCAACAGAGGATGATACTGCTACTGGGATTCAGTAATTTTGAACCTTGCTTACCTAGGGCAGGACACGAGGTTTTAAGCAGTCAGTGAGACAGGAAGGGCAGGGCTGGTGGGAAGAAAAGAGCTCTGGTTTCTCTAACAAGAATGCCTAGGTGTTAGCTGCTACATTTGAAAACTTGGTTCATGTTAGTCCGCTGGGAAGGTCCAAGGGCATCAAACAAGATAAGGCATCTGTTACCACAGCCATACTAAAATGTCTGTGCTGAAGCACCTGAACATGCCACATAAGCTGCACTGACCTGCTGCAGTCAAGTTTTCTTCTATCCTGACCGAGTCTGCCAACCTCTCATGGCACCCCGTGTTCCCCACTGGGCAGGAGCCACCTCTATCCCAAGCCAGCAGACCCCACTCCTGAGCAGCCCAGAGGGCTTGCCAGACACCGCGGCACAAGGTGCTCCATCCTCATCCCTGTCACAGGGGAGCCACGCTTTGCTGAGCCAGGGAGAGCAGACACCTTTTCCATATATAATGAAGCCTCTCAGCCTTATATGCGTTAGGGACCCTGTAAGAGGAGCACTGGAAAATGCAAGGTGGTATTGTATTGTATTAATGTCACTTAATGGTAACTGTCAATGATCGTGATGGAATAAATATGGAAAAGGAAATTACTGTAATTGATTGACAGTCTGGAAGCTTCCACATATGATCTAATGAGAGAGACCTGTGAGAAGCTTCTGCAGTAGAGGCTATTAATGCAAATCATATGCACCATGCCTGCTCTCTGAATTATGCAATGCCATGTGAATGTCTAATCCGTTTCACCAGGCTTGTCTCTATCCAGAACGAATATTCTACTGACATGCTGATTAGTATATTAGGGGAGATTTAGAAGTTCAGTGCTAGAGTGGGGCCATCACAGTGCTATTAATTTAGTTCAGAACAAAACAAACAGGTCTGTAAAGCCATCAAAATCACTACATAGGTCTACAAGATAAGTTTGTCACGGCTGATGGGAATTTGCAGGAATGCCTTGTGATACATGGTAGGAATTAACAAATAGATAAGGAGAGTATCGCTTTTCTAGGAAACTACTGTTGAGAACTCAAGACCTGAAGACAAGGCGAAAGGCTTAATATAACTTCATGATATTTTGCATGGATTTCCAGAAAGAACATTTTGATGACAGAAACAGGCAGGAAATTTGGAAGAGGTAGTTGGCATATTCATATTGCAGTAGTGCTATAGACACATAAGCTAGCATGTAAACATGCTGGAAGATGGTGTCTATCCCCTGATTTCTCGGCTAATGCCATTGTATTTTCCCTCTAAAAAGTATACTTAGCTCAAATACCATTTAGATCAATGCTGGAAATTATTTTGATGGAGTCATCTTGGTCACTGGGGACCATTTGTCCTTTGTGCAAAGCAATAACACAATTAGCACCACAGTGACTATTAGAGGGAAGCACAGGTCTGGACCACAGGAGACCTCACACAGTTTCAGATTAAGCTTGGGGATGTGAAGAAAGATTGCATACAGCCTCCTATGCCTGTGCTGGCTGTCTTTCCCGCATTTCCACCACAGTAAAAATAATTCAACTTTAACAAGAAATTGAGAGAAGACACTGTGATGTGTATAGGATTCCTCACTACTTTCTAAAAATAGCCATTTTACAAGTCTGCAACCTAAATAATAAAGCAAAAAATTAGCCCTCAGTCATTCACTCTAGCTAAAATGAACACTTAAAGCAACAATTTTGCCACAATATTCTTTGCATCAAAGGTTCTTTAAAAAAAGGTAGAGAGCCCATGAATCCAGTGACAAAAGTAAAAAAAAAAAAGCTGAAGAACAGCTTTGTCTCAAGACAACTGTTGTTCTCTTATTATGCCAACAAAGTCCTGACCCTGTGAGACACCTTGGCCTATAATACCCACCTAACACCTGCCAGGAGACAGCAAGGATTCATTCAGGACAACTGCAAGGACATGGAGAGCCCAGGACAAAGCCAGGCTTTTCAGGTAAACCAGTGTTGAAGACACTTCCATCAACTTATGTAAGGTCAAGAAGAGCCTGGTCATGAGAGGCCCCAAGGCACCTCTGAACCTCTTACGTGGAAAACAGGACAGACAACATGCGAGTGATCCTCAGGATCCTCTACACCTGTCCAGAGGTCCATACTGGATCTCTGTTTTCCACCAGTTTGTCTGCAAAGCACAATAACGATAAACCTCCTCTTTTGTGCTAGTGCTAAGATTTCATAGAGTTATTACTTGTGCAGGGACATTACAAAACAGCCCCGTTACTGTCTATGCTTTATGGCACCTGGATATGCCTAGAGACAGATGCTGACAGCAGAACCAAAGAGATCTTGAAAAAAAGCACAAGGAACAAGGCAGGGTTTCATATTTGGCAAGTCAGCACTGGGGCAGCAGGGATCCCTGCGTCACTATAACATTCCATATTCTTGTAGGGGAAAGCTGTCCACAGCCCCCCTGGATTCAGGCATTGTTACTTTATTAGGGTTTTTGCGGTGCCATGTGACAGCAAAGTCTCAGCCACATCGGCTGTGCAAGCACAGCACAAGGCAAGGGAGACCTTGACCCAAAAGACCTGCAAATACCCCAAGAGCCCCGCAGTAGAGGACACTCATTTTCTGAGCTGGGTGCAGTGATCAGCTCTGAGGATTTGCATTTGGGCAATGCTTTTGCAAGGAGATGAAAAGCTGCCTTCACCACACAGGGAGCCCGTGGGCAAGGAAATCTCCAAGCCAAACACCGAGCATTTGGGCTCAGCAGGGCCCTGGATGCAGGGATCCCTGCTTGCGGCCTGGGACTCGACAGCATCATGGGTGGCTTCACACCCAGCCCTAATGGACTGCAAGACGTGTCTTTGCAGGGAAATCTCAAATCTTCTCCCTTGGGATAAATGTGTTTGGCAGCCAGTGGTTTAAAATCCCTTCACAGTGATTTCAGAGAACAGATAATGTTCGTTTGTAAGCTCTCAAGAAATCACTACAGTTTCCTGGCAGCTACACAGCTCCCAAGGAGCATGCAGGCACCCTGGGACCTGCAGACCCCCAGCTGGGACAGGAGCATCTACACTGGCACAAAGCATTTCCCTAGCTTTTCCCCTTTTCCTTACTGCCCCACCTCAGAGGTTGCTTTGGTAAGGCAAAGATTAAGGACGTTTTGATCAGACTTGCCTTACTAACACAAAGGATTAACTCTCCGTGACATTTTGATGTTTTGAATTCACACCACAGAAATTTATTAATTTTTCTTGGGAGGTTGAATTGGTCTGGGAGGGATGCATGAGGCAAGAATGGGGAGGGGTTTTGCAGGAAACAGAAGGCTTCTCTAGTCTTGGAGGAGTTATTTGCCACCCAGGGGCCAACACTCAGATTTTTGCAGAGACTGGTATTTTCAACCTGTAGAAACACTCTGAGGGAGAAACTGTGTGTGTGCGTTTTCAGCATTCATGATTTCACTATTTTACTTGCAGAACAGTCTGATTCTCTCTGAGCTCATTCAATGCAAAGTTTGCTTTTGGGCAGGATAGGCCAGAAAGGCAAAACCTGTGTCCGGATTTCAATTGCTCCCAAAAGTGCAGGCACACGAGGTCTGAGACTGCTGTGCAGCAAGTAGCCAGCTGTGAATTAACACTTCTGACATTGCAGCATGCTAAGCTGCCACGGGAAAACCAATCCTATACCTTAAACCACGTGGCACACCACTCCACAGAGCCTGGTAATGAAGGAGGACGGTATTAACATTCCAATCAAAACATCCAGGAGGAGGAAAGGGAGAACTGGTTCTTCCAGTGTCAACTCCAATTAGGAGGAAATAGAAGCCACAGATGAGAAATAGGAAGCATCTGTATGTGAAAGCATATTTAGCTTTGAAGCTGGTGTGGGAATATTGGCTTAGTCCTTACTTTCCCCAAGTGTTATGTCATCTCATGTGTAATGTTGACACTTACAAGGATTACTTATTAAATAATTCCTTTACAAACAACAGGGAATAATTCTGGCCTTTGATATAGACAGATTATGATCTCAGATGCTACTATAAAGATCTTATATTCGTCTTAACAGGCTAAGCACATTAAGAATCAGGGAAGAAAACACATTAATGCAAAATATGGAAAGCAAACCAAAGAACAGGAAAATCAGAAAAGCCATGCTGAGCCACAGGTTTTAGTACCTGAGAAAGGGAAATTATTAAGAGATTAAATCAGTCCACACCAGTCTTCAGTTAAGTAAAAATAGTGTTCTATGCCAATCTGGGGAAAAGGCTTTTTTTTTCCTTTTACATTAAACAGTTCTCCATTTTGGGACTGCAAAGGAAAAAGGAAAAGGCTTTAAGAACAGCCTGCAGATGTCTAATTAACCTGACACTGCCCTCTAGTCAGGCACAGCCAGCTCCCAATTACCTGCAGGTGCTTTATCCAGGTTGTGGATGAGGTCTGGCAGGATGCAGGGACTCCCAGGCCAGCTCCGTATGGGTGCAATGCTCCACGTACACTGCTATCCTGCTCCTCCTAGTCCTGGAGCACTTTAGACTGTTTCAAACAGCACAGAGCCAGAGTTAATAAGCTTTTTAGGGCCTGAACCGGCTCTCTGAGGAGCTGACCTGGATACTGCAAAACCAGGAGCACCAAAGGAACACAGCACGTGGGCACCCATCACCACCTCAGGCTCTCAAGTGCTGTAAGCAGATCAGAGGTCCAGACCAGTGACTTCCCTGGGGCTGTTTGTCCCCGGAGGGCTCATTATTCAGGCAGAGGGATGGAGGAGCACAAGCCCACCAAGCTCAGACCCTCACATCCCACCCAGGCTGCTGTGTCCATCTGCATGTTGCAGAGTGCTCAGTAACTTCCCCACTATCTGGGGCTTCCAGAACACAAAATAAAGAGCTGGCCATTACCTGTGCCCTGAGTGGCTTGTGCTGCAGTCTCTGTAAGAACCAAGTGCCACAAGTCAGATCTCCACTGAAAGTCTGAATTCCATGCTCAAATCAGGCCTGAAATGGAGCTGCATTTGCTGTGTCAGGAGAATCTAGACCCAGTATCATGGTCTTTCTCTGGAAATCTTTCTGCCTGGAAATCTTTCTGCCTGGAGTCCTGAATGGGCAGAATCAAGGGATCAAATGATCCTGCCCGTTAACAGCACACCTTGGCTTCAGGGAAATTGTACTCAGGGTCACCTTGGCCCAACCATTTTTTTTTTAAACAAAAAAAAACCCCAAAAAACCAAAAAAACAAACCAACCAAAAAAACCCTAAAAAACAACCTAACCTTTCACTAGGACATTTTTTCAAGCTGTCCCCATTGGAGCATCTGTTGTAACATGCATAGAGGGGAATGAGTCCTTTAGAAAAAGGGTGAAATAATTAAAAAAAAGAAACAGCACTAATTTAATTTGTTTTCTCAAACTGCAAATCCTTGTACTTGTATGTGCTTGAAGCCAGTGAGGCATTAAAGCTGTGAAAATGCATTCAGGCCCTTCAGCAGCACTTCCTTCGCAGGAATGAGAATAGGAAAGGCCCTTTTCATACTGTCCCATTGTCCCAGCCAGCCCTAGGTGTTCAGCCCTGGAGCTCCAACTAGCAGCACAGTATGGGGTTACCCAGGGCAATGAACGACAAACAATTTAAAACTTTTCCATAAATCTGGAAAACAAAGAAGCTTTTTATCTCTGCACTGAAAAGCGTAAAGGAGCAGAGCCTCCATCCCCAGAGCCCACTGCACTGGCGTGATCAGAGCAATCAAGCTGATGGTCTGACAGCAGACCTGCAGCAGGCAGCCCTGTTCTTACAGCAAAGA
Organism: Edolisoma coerulescens; assembly: GCA_013397115.1. Classification (NCBI taxonomy): domain Eukaryota; kingdom Metazoa; phylum Chordata; class Aves; order Passeriformes; family Campephagidae; genus Edolisoma; species Edolisoma coerulescens. Next base: position 2,173,653 of record VWZW01006279.1, read on the forward strand.
GTAATCACTCAAGAAATCCTTCCCAGTTGCCTGCTACAAAAGGGGAGGCCCTTCCCTCTGAACCTCAGTATCTGTCCTGCTGGAAAAAGCATGCTGTTGCTTCTCCTGCTAGTCACACCATCAAGAGGCACAGGTTCCTCAAACCCTAAAGGTCACAGCAACATGACAAAGGCAGAACAGGGCCCACTGTTAGCCTCTTCTTGAGCATTAAGGAGCAGCTCTTGCCCTATAATAAAAGAAATCAAGCCAGAAACACTTTTTAAAGCAGTGAGGTGAATAGCAAAGCGAGAAGAACTTTTTTCGAACCTAGAGAGTGGCACGAAGGAGAGAATAGAGACTGAAATGACTGAAAGCCTGCAGAACATTTTATAAAACAGTTATTTTTCCCCCCAACAATGGTACTCTGTCCCTGACATGAATCAAAAATGTCACAAGGCAGTTTGGTGAGGCCGCATCTGAATGCTGGGTATTGAGCTGCAGCAGCTGCAGGCAGACTTTGTGGTTAACCCTGTGAGACTTTCACTGCTACAGCTGGCTTCGATTCTGTCGCCGCATCCAAGCAGCCGCTCCTTCCCACTGCGCTGCTGTTAAAAATAATCACAGCCTTATCAGTGTCTGCATTTCATTCCACCGCAGGCATCACAGGACCAGCTCAATGGTAAAGATGTCAAATTAGGAGATATATCTATGTATACAAACTACATATGGGCCTTCTGTCTTTTAAAACCTTACATTTGGGCTGTTAGGTTTCTAAAATATACAAAGCATAAAGTGACTTGAACTCAGACCTGTGCTTCCTCCGGAAACCTCAGTTCAGTCTACAAAATCTTCAAGAGGAGAATAAATCATCTTTGCCTAAGGAACACCTCTCCCTATGCCACTTGGAAGCCTTCTTTCTGACACCAGTACTAGGACATCTGTTGCCATTCCTTCACAATCCAAAGCACTAAGATGGGCTACGCACTTGCATTTTTATCTCCATGGTATCCAGCACTACAACAGGACACTTTTCCTAAAACTTTCAGCATAAGTGATGAAAGCTCTCTGCTTCTGCAATGCCAACAGCAGACACCAACAAGGCAAGGCACTAAAGATTGATAAATGAAAAACTAATATTTTCTCTCAAGTGTCATGAAAATTTCTGCAGTTTTTCAAGCTATTGTTAGTAGCCTACATCATTTTCAACTCACCTTCTATAAATTTCTCTTCCTCACAACATTCTTTCCCTGCAGAAAAAAAGTGAGGAAAACAAAGCTGAAAGGAGAGGTGCCATTATCAAGAAACAGAAGCCTCATTTGTATTAGAAGTTTCAGTTCAAAAATAAATAATTTTTTAAAAAGTTACTGTTTAGCAATCGGTAACCAGCTTCAATCACCATATCTTTCCCAAGAAATCAGTTTGAATAGAGGTCTTGACTGGTATCTTTAAATACATTCAGAATTGCTCTAGTGACTCTGAAGTAAGCCCCTCATGAAAAAACCCAAAATATAGAATTGGTTTTAAAGTCTAATCAAAACAACTCAGCCTGGTGCATTAAGTTGCATGCACTTCTACGCACCAGTACAAGTCTTTGCGTAGTGATTAGTTTCATTAGAGTTACAGGCTACTGCAAGGGCGGTGTATTGGACCAGAGGACTCCTGTATTAGATTGCTGTGGGGGGGGAAAAAAAAAAAGAAAAGAAAGAGAATTGAAAATCTTGCATTTCATCATGGATTTACACGCACACAGGGATTTACTTACTGGGTCAAGCTTTATGCACTTGCGTCAGCGTAAGCCCACAGCCAGGCTAACTAAGTGGAAGATCTGTTCACTACCACAGAAGTGTTTTAAAACAAAGGCTTTATAATCCCCAAACTGGGATATTTGCAGGAAGTTCTGCTGGGGTCCTACTTGCTGATTGTGTGAATTTTTCCTTACAGAGCAGGCTTGGCCTTCCACAGAAGGAAGGCTGCAGTCCTAATAAATATTCGGTGGCTTTTTGCCACTGTACGCATCATAATCCTCTCCCAGCTCTGTCAACCTGCCGACACATTCCCTCCCACTAAACCCCCTAAAGCACATCCCGGTTCCTGCAATCCAGCCCTTCAGCAAGAACTGTCTTTCCAGTACAATTATGCAACAGATATCTTTAAGAGCAAGGCACTAGAAGACGCACATCAACTTAAAGCAGAAGGCCTCTCAGATATAGCCTCCCAAAAACCACCAAGGCATGTGAACATGCATTAGTAACAGCAGTCATCCCCACTTTCTTGTTAACAACAGAGGCAAGAAAAACGAAAAGGCAAATTCCAATGCAATCAAATTGTTTGTGAGCACACTGTGTGTGCAGGATGGCAAGGCACAAAGGAGAGCTCCTGCTTCCCTCCATCACCCTCTGCTCCACCTGACAGTGTCTTAGCCTGGAGCATACCTAAGGGCTACAGCACAAACTGCCCACGAGGAAAACAGCAACTTGAAACGATTCGTTGCATCATTAGGTCACAATCCGTGCTAATCCCCAAATTGTGTGGGCAAATGTAAGCATCTAGAAAATAGCCTGCCCTTGAAGAGGAGAAGTCATTGCTGGATATGTACCACCTGTCATCCTTTTCCTTTACTTAATCCCTGCCCCATTTCCTTTACGCTAGGAAAAAAAATCACAGCCCTCCTTCCCTAATTCTAATGCAAGCCTCCTGATAGCAAGCAGCATTGTTTTAATAAGCCATGTCCATTTTTAATCACACAGTTGGAATATCAATAAAAAAAGAGGCAGAGAGAGGTAGAACAGGAGAAAAGGGGACTCTGGGCTGCACAAAAGCAATCACAAGTGGAATGCAGTGCCATTGTGAAACGTGGGGATCTGCCCACACCAAAACACACCTGTGGTGTCCACCAGGAGGTTCCAGCCTGGGGTCAACAAATAAAATCAAGAAGAGAGGGATGGGCAGGAGAAGTTGCAGTGACAGGGTGGAGCTCCCCAGCAGCTCACTGTCTCCCCTAAACCCTCACCCCTCTACTGCCTGCCACAGCACTGGACTGTGCTTTCAGCTCAAGTTGTGAGCACTACCAGAGGATTTGTGGTGGATGTAAGTGACCCCTTCTTCCTTTTCTCTTTCTGATTTTGGCTTGGTGAACAATGGTCCACCATCCAGGAGGGGGGGTTTTGTGCTGCAGGGGCCCCTGCCTTTCACAGGCAAGGCATAGTAGACAGCCTGACTTTCTGTGGGTTGGAAGCCTCCCACAGCACATGCTGAAGAGGAGGAAGGGCCCTTTTACCCTGGCCAAAATCTGCTTTGATTAATAATATCCAGCAGAATAAGCAGTCCTCCACGACTGCAGAAAGGCCTCTCCTCCCTGCCTTTAGCACAGATGTCACCCAACACTGCCTGGCCCAGGGAACAGAGGAGACCAGCATCACCTCCCCACCACATTGGGTGCACCCCAGCATTAAAGAAAACATCCTGATTTGCCCAACAGCTTTGTGGCTGTTCTTGAAATTATCAGTGCACCCAGAAGTTATCAGGAAGCAAGGGAAGCATCCCAAGAGAGAAAAGCAATTGGGTGACAACTGAGTAGTACTGTTGAAATAAATTACCAGCATTCCCCTCAGTCTCCCCTTTCCTCAGGTTCTGGCTCAGAGGCTTTTGCCTATATCTAAATTTTTCAACACTGATTTACCCTGTGAAATCAATGAGGCAACTCAAACAAGTCAAGGCTAAGCACTCACAGGTCCACAAAAGTCAGCTATGCAGCATCACTGGAGGAACTCAAGACAAGCACTATCTTTGCAGAAGTGCATGTGCTCCAAGTTCACACCCTCCACAAGAACAAGAGGTACATATTGCATCAATTGACCATCAAATTACCTTAGCAGATGCAGAGAAACTTTTAAGTTCTGTACAAAATTCTACAATTTTGTTGTCACCACGAGATGCACACTAGGGATATTTTAAAAATTTTATTAAATAGAAATGTACAAATATTTAATGTATGGACAACTATTTGTCAAATTGCACAGTCTCTGATTTTAAAATAAATTTTCTGCTGTAACACAACATTTTACAAGAGCCCAAGCTTCATAAAGCTTCTCACAAAAACTATCTTGGTCAACTGGACATTGCCCAAAGTGAAAGCTACATCTCAGTGAAGAGAGGGTTATCCTGTGACAGAGCTGTGTCAAATCGCTGAAGAGTTAAGATTCTGCTTTTTGAAAAATTATTTTGACACACAAGATTTTAGTCACTGCAACATTTTAACCCTGTTTAACACTGCAGATGATGAAAAATCAATTTTTTTTCAAATCTATTCTGAAATTTCCCGTATTTTGCATGCTCTGCACAAAAACAAGTTATTGGACTCAAAAACAGTCTAGACTATTTATGTTCCCAAGGTTTCCTTCTACAAGTTACAGGAAAAATACATTAGCCAATCACATGTAAAGACTGTGCCTGAGAAGCAAGAAGTTCATCAACAGTTGTAAAAGGGAAAAAAGAAGAAAAAGAAGTTGTTCAAACTCACACCATTGCAAAGTTCTGCTTACGTTTCTTTATGGTAGCAGGAATCACCCAAATCCATCGATGCAGCTCAGCAGTATCTGCAGAGATACCAATATCAGTTAAGATGCACCCTCGGACCTGCTTCAGTTTTTTCACACACTTTCGGAGGAAAAGTAGCACAGCCCACACTCAGAGCTCAAGTAATAAGCAGTGTTTCTCCTTGGCTATTAGTAAAAACACCAGACTGGGAAGTCTAAATGTGAATATCCATAAATGTATACTCATTTCTTTTGTCCTGTAGGTGCCAAGTGCCTGGCATCATAAAGTTGTGGTTGGTAGCCAGGCCTCCTGGACATCACTGCAAGATGGGTAAGGTGCAATTAAGAAAGGCAAAAAACCCACTGAAATCAAGTTTTGCTATTGAATCAAAACAACAAAACAAAAATTAACCTATCTCCATTTCAGTGAATTTGAGATTCCACAGGAAATATTTTCTTGAGTCTTGCTGTATTATTTTTCTTTCACTTAAGTTTACCAAATTCCAGAGACAGTATGACCAAGAAAAATACCCGCATACAATGAAAATCAGCAAGGAAAAGTTTCCTTGTTCAAATGAGGCTTGAAAGGCAGGAGAGGGCAAGTAAACTTTTTGTTTCTTGCCACTTCAGATCAGAAAAAGCATACATTTGCTTTCTGCCAGTAGTCACACCTCTTTGGGAAATCCCAGATCTCTACACCTCTGCTCTATTTCCTAAAGCATCACTCACTTCAGTGGCTGTAAGAAAAACAAGGGGGAAAAAAAAGAGGCTCATTTCTTTGCAGAGTTCTCACCCCACAGCCCCAGCTGCTCCCCTGGCACAAGCTCTGCCAATTCATGCTCAGTCCTTCCCCATGGCTGGTACCTCACCCACCCAGAAAGGTCTTCCCCCATACTCAGCTTCTTACAGCCAAGGGGCCTCAGTAGTCTGGGTGCTCGTAAAGGACCATAGCTGGTCCTGCAGCTCCAGCACATCCCCCAGCTGGGAGACCTTAATCACAGTATTTTTTACTGGAATTACCTGGTAACAGAACGAGCAAGAAAGCCAGAGTGGAATCTTAGCTCTGTTGCCACATCCTTCCTACCTCCTGGCTACTGTTGAGGGTGTTTGTTTCTCATTAGAACAAGTCCTGCCATCCATCCTCCAGCCTGCCCTGCCCAGGCCTGACTGAAAGGCAGATGTGGGCAATACCCAGCCTGAAATCCCACTGCTGCTCATTTACAAGCTGCTCGGCCACAACCTTTCCCCAAAGACCACCGTGTTTATGGTGGCAGCCCAGCCAGCCAGTGTCCCTCTCTAACAGCCACCACACATCCCACCCATTGTCCCACTGCCATTGTCCCAGTTCTCCTTCTGCAGAACAGCCACAACAGCACTTTTCATCCCTGAAATGCACCGCACAAATGGGGAGCACAAGTCAAACAAAAGCTACAGCCGCTCTGTTTACTAGGGAGAAAGATCAATGGGCTTCAATGAAAGGACAGGAAGCTGATGTTCTCACTGTAACTTGTTGGTAAAACAGTGAATAGTGCTATCGAGACTGACAAAGGCTCTTTTCTTCCTCCTCTTACTTTTTTTTTTTTAATGAAGAATCCAATGGAGAGTGTTATCGTGTAGTTATCAACAGGCCATGAAATGGGGAACATCAGCAAGTGTATTCAACTCCTTTGTTTGCTCTTTGAGAGCGTTAAACAGAAGCCTCAAAGTGCACACAGAAAAAGAAAATCAACCCACGATAGAAAAAACACAAGAAAAACAACACAAGCAAAAAAGACAAACTGCTAGGATTTTAAGAAACCCGAAAAAACCCACCCAACCAAACCACATATGGGAACACATCTGAGGGGTTTGCAACCACAGTAGTTCAGTATCTTTCCCGTGCTCAGGGTGTACAGAGCATGCCAATGGATTAGCAAGGAAGAGCACGGCTGACCTAAGGAAACAGCCAACCTTTCCTTATATCCCTATAAGGCCACTGCTGTGACAAGCCAGCCCTTAGGGCCTATAGAAGCTCTGCACCTGGTGTTCACATGATTAGCCCCTTCTTTCAAGTACATCTCGAGCACTCCTGGATGCTCCAAGTTTAGTCACCATCCACATCTCAGCATTTACTGGATACCACGAGATCCAAGCCTATTCATAAGTAAGGAGTGTGTTGTCCTTCTACAGGTAAGGCCCCTCCTCTCTAACCAAAGTCGCTCCAGCACAGTGTAACGACATTCTGCAGCTACTTGTGGAAGTATTCTTAAACCTCTGGCTGTTTTAAAAGTGAGTCAATATGAGCGACATCAAAAAGCATGCTGCTGGAAGAAGGGCAAATGTGTGTGCAAATATCATATTTCTCAGCACCTTTGAACTATAGCAGTCTGTCATGCAGCCTAGATGTATGCTTTCTGCTTGTGCATTAAAAACAATACACCTGAATATTTAGGTACATCCCACACGTTCTCCCCGTGATATGCATCACATGTGTGCATAAATCTGCAACGCTGGTGAACAGTTAAAAGGCTATCACACAACTAATGCCAAATGTTTTGCAAATACTTTTTGGTCTTCTGCGAGGACTCCCTCGCAATATCCTAAATATAAAATTTCAGACTCCAAATTCAAAGTGAGGCTTTGCACAGGGGAAATTGTGATTTTCCTTTAAGGCTCAAAGGAAAATTCAGGACTATACAAAAGACATGAGGTTAGTTATTGGCAATGTTGTTCTTCAAAGGAATATAGAAACTGAGAGGACTGATGTCATGGGAAAGCCAAGTAATCAGTGAAAATGTTTTTAAAGGTTAACCTTTTCTTTTACTCCTTCTGAAGAACATGAAGAGACTCGATAAGACTTCCTTCCCACTTGTTTTGTGCCAGAAATATGATCCCTTGGACCTACTGCTTGCAGTGAACCTGTTTTCCCACTTAAAGTTTCTCATTCCCATTTTATACATTGATATAAAGCTGTTTATCCAGCACCCTAAACACAGCAGCACATCAGCAAGAGCTGTGCTCCTCGCTGAGCACTCACTGACTATTGCAAAGCGATGGAGAGCCTTCCAGTTCACACTAACCCCCAAGGAGTCCTTAATGGCCAGGGCTACTGGCATACACGGGGTATGGTCACTCTCGTTCATGCCTTGGGAGCGCTGCTTGCTGTCCTGAAGTTGGATTGAACCAGAAGTATGTGGATCATGCTCTGTATGGCCCTAACATGAAAAGCAGATGGGACAAGTGCTGGCCTGGCAAGCGCCCTCCACCAGGCTACCCTCTGATGTTGCTTGCAGCCCACTTGTCTTGCACAAGACGCACACAGAGGAAGGGACGTAAAGCCAGGTGCCCACATTCATCTTTGCCCACCTCTCCTTCCTGTGTCAGACCAAAATGGAGCCAAAAGGAATGGGAAACCATGCTGCTGCCTCAGCATTTGTGGCATGTGTCCATGCTAATGGGCAGCCAGAACTTCGGCCTTCTTCTATTCCTTCTTCTAATGAAAATTGACAGGCCAGTGGCTCCATTATAGTGACTTGCCTCAGGAATTGATAGTGTGTAGCAGAGACTCACCGCAAATAAAATACACACGATCATTTTATTTTACTTAATAAAAGCATTGCTTCTGCTAGCCTTAAATTTCAAATCCTTGGTGTCATCCCCAGTTACACATCACTTCAGTTTTTTCACTAAATAATCACACAAATCAAAATATTATCTTCCGAGTATAGTTAAGATGCATTTTGTACCTATACCTATAGCATCAAAAATAGCTATCCCTTAACATCTCTGAATGTGAGTGCTCCTTCCAGAATAGGAGTTTACTTAACAAGGTTTTCAGCAACAGTTATTACTCTTTAAGTGTATATCCTGCCTTAATCCAACAGAACTTTCAGCTTTCTATTGGAGGCATAACAGTTGAATTGATCTTTTATACAGGGGGACAAATTTAATTTTCTGGCTCCAATTTGGAAAAGAATGCCTATTCAAGACTGCACTTAAGCCTCACTGAAGTCAATAGGACCTAAACACATGTTTACAATTAACCATGTGCTTAAGTGGTGGTCTGAACTGGGTGAATAAATGTGAAGTCAGTAGGTCTGCTTGCATAAGAAAGAATTACCAGTCTGAAAGAGAATTACAGAATTTGGCTATAAGAGGCTGGAGGATTAGTAACAAATGTGTCATTCCTTTAAGTAATTTACTTAAACCAAAGCCATGGCAGAACTGTTTAAAGTATGCACTCAGATTAATTCGAGGGACAGACTTAGAACATAATTATCAGCTAAGGACAACTGTAAATTTGTAATAATATATGAGAATCACCAACTGATTTTCAAATGAAATCTACAGAACTGAACATCCTGCTCAGATTTAATGAATTCCAGCCCATTCCAGAGCTAGGTTGTGACTTCACACAGAAAACTGAGTAAGTAGCAGTGCAAGCCAAACTAGTAATTATGGCTCCAAAAAATGAAACCAAAGAGCAGATGTAAGAGTCTCCAAACCCTTCCAAAATTATTTTTGCAGTAGCAGTTTATGAGAAAAATATGAGAAGCCATCAAGAGATCTTAAGGGGCTTAAGCTCCCAGGTCTCATTGACTGATAAGGGTTCTCTAGACTGTCAGACATTTCTCTGAGTAATCTTAAGATATTAACAGTGAGGATAGATCCCTTTATTGGCCATATTTAAAGAAACATATTATGATTTCCAGGCAAGCTTATCATGTACATCACTTACTCTCTTTCTTCCTAGGCTTTCTCAGTATTTCTGACACATGAAGAGCTGGTACATCCACATCAAATGAAGCTGGCACACTCCTATGTTACTTAGGAGAGGAAAGGGAATCATCTCCAGATGTCACTCCACTTCTGTAAAATCCATCAGAAGTCTTAACAATTAAGGACACTTGGACCAAATAACCCTTATTGACAGGGGGTTTGTTTGTTTGTTTTTAAATCAGTGCTCCTATTGCACTTCTAATGCATTATAGTCACAGCTGGCTATGGAATATGACCCTCCAAACTAGACTGATACCACTTTTGCAGTACCAGCAGCTAAAATCAACAACAAAAAGAACTTGAAGAGCACACAAATGACTGTAGCCCTCCATGTCAATGCAGGGCTTCAGCAGCTCCAGCTCAGCTAGCTCCAGGGCAGCTGCATCCCACTACCCCCATGCCAGAAGTCTGCAAGTCCCCACAGGACCCCAGGGCAGTAGTGAGAGCCATTGCATCAGGATATTTCCCTCCTCTTCATCTTCAAGAGATGCAGAAAAAATAAGCCAGGCATCCATGCCAGCTTTCCCCTTTGCAACAGATAACAGTGGTCTGCTTGTGCTCAGAGAGCTGTGTGTGACTGCTCTAAGGCTTTGCAGGTAATAACCCAGCTCTGGAAGTTACCAATTAATTCACTGCAGCTGTCCTGCCCTCTTCGCTTACTAGCAACTAAGTCTGGTAAATGTGTGGGTTGTTGGGCTAAGGAGTGCAGGACTCTGAGGTGTGAGGAGGGATATGCTATTTCCTCAGTTTTTCCTCTACTCAGCCCAAGGTACAACTCTCCAGAGAGTCAACACATAAAAAAATAAATATTCCTTCAGAAGCATGCCAAGTGCCTGTATGTATAAAGAACAGCATGCATGTGAGCAGGGGTGACATTACTGCCACTTAAGTGATTTACATGTTCCAGAGCTCTGGTAGGGCTGCTGCTGCATTCAGGATGTCCATGTGTCTCTGGCTTCTCTGGACAGCCTCCAGCACAGCGTCATTCCTGGGACCCTCTGGAACACACTTCTCTCTGCCTGCAGACCCTATCACAGAAAGGGGCCTGCTCAGCTGTCCTGGGCTCCCAGGACAAGAACCAACCCTCCAGTCACTTAAAAAGGTTTTTACCCCCAGAATTTGAATATTATGCACAGGAGGGATTACAGCTGGTCTCACAAATATGGGAAAACTGAAAGCAGTTAATAGTCTTGGCTTTCAGCAGATCAAGAAATACACCTATCTAAATAGCAACAATATACCAGTACCTGTTTAGGTGCTGCCATTCCTTCATGACACTGAGATGCTTCTGAGGCATTGAAAACCTTTTTTCCACCACACAGGTCCAATCCTGCTGTTAAATCACTCAGCATCGTGCCCACCTCTGCAATCACTACACTCCCTTCCCTGAAACAACTCCTAAGGAGACTTTTTAAAAACATTACAGTCTCTGTTCCAGCTGACCCACACGATCGTCATTAATGGGTGATCAAAGTCCCAGGCACATCATCTGTTGCTTAATTACCAGCAACTCAGTCTAGGAAAACAGGTCAGGAGGCCATCCCTTTGCCCCAGTACACTCTGCCCAGTGTATGATCATCAAAATGTCATGACCATCACTGTGGGCTTTGGGACAGGTACAGGAATTTCTCTGGCTGTTTGCTACAGAGTTTAGATCAGCACAGACTCATAAAGCAAAGAGAGAAGGCAAAGAAGGCCTGTGCTTAACCCTGGCTTTGTAATCTGACATGGATATACCCAGTTCAGCATCAAACCTCCTCAGATCAATTCCCCAATTTGCCACACTGCATTCAGGACAAACCAGAAGTCTGCAAAGGAGGCTCTACATATACCCTCCCATTTTAGGGAGTCTTTGCTGTGGCAGGAGTGGACATAGAGCAGTGTAAACCCCTCCAATTAAGGGCTGATCCTGACATCAGGGTCAGTTTGCTCACTGGGCATGGGATGCAAGCATGGAACGGGATGTGAGCATGGAGCAAGACTCTGCCCTGCGCCAGCCCAGCCTGCGTGCTGCAACAAGCGACAGGCAGCCGTCACAGAGGAGCATACGCTCCAAAGCCTCTGGCTAGCTTTGGATACACCAGATGTAGCTGGTCAGCAGGCTGATCAGCAGTACTTGGCACATGGTCTCCCAAAGCTGGAGAGAAACCACAGAGCAATGCTGGGAATATATGAGTTGTCAGCACCACAGCAGGAGAGAAAGAGACAGGGATGAATGGAGGCCTCTGAGCTGTTGAAGTCCATGCCTGCAAGCACAGCTCCTGCCAGAGGATGGACCAATATGGGCAAGGAGAATGGGGCATGAGGGGTTGGGCAGCTCAGCCAAGGACATGCAGGGAGTCGGTGGCACAGCTGGCCCAGGAATAACATGACGGAAGGCATGTAAGTATCCTGGGTTTGAGTCCCCTCTCCTTGTCCCCACAAAAAACAGCCCCTGTGGCCATAGCATGCCTTTCCTCAGTTTGCTTTCTCTGATCCTCATTGTAAGACAGGGCCCTGGCTTCCAAAATGCAGTATCTCTGCTCAGCAGATCCCATGCCCTCATTGCCTGCTGCCTCACAAAACTCCGTGTGCCAGAACACCGTGCTTGGCGCATCCTGCTGCCACAGAAGCTGCTGCCGTCAGTGCTGTCTGTCACTCAGTGTGAGCAGCAAGCACTGTGGCAAGCAAGGGAAGGGAAAACAAAGCAGGCTAAAGTGGCAGAGCAAGCCCCTCTGGGAAGAAGACTCCTTCTTTCATTGGAATGCGACATGTGGCACTGGCTGCAGCATGGTTTGGAAGTAGCATGGAAGGGCATGCCAACATCGAAGGACCACTCATCAAGTCAGAGTGGATTCTTGCAATTAATATTCTCATTATTCTTTCCTTGTTTTCCTTTTTCTTCATTTTCTGGGGAAGCAGACTTCATGACACATGGCATAAAGTGAGCCAAGTCACTCCTGATATGACTTGACACCTCCTAGAGCTCCCCTGTCTGAGATGCTGTCACATCTTCTGAACAGAAATGCAGCCCATGGACTGTCCCACTTCCTGCTCTTGTGTTATGTAACTCTTCTGTACCCAGAATCTATCTGTCGGTTCTCCTGCAGGTGCACGGTACCAAGCTGTTTTGTTTGGCATCGGCTGAAGAGGCGCAGGCTTGGGAGCCAGGTTGCCTCCTTTGTCTCCTCTGTAGCATCATTTTGGATATGTGGGTCCTTCTTCAGAAGACAGATGTAGCACTAACACACACTGGACGATATGGGAACACAGACCATCCATTAATGCTGGAGCAGGGGAAACTGCTTGTCAGGGGATGCTGTGGGCACCAGGGGTTGGTGGGCATTCAAGAGGCAATCAGGGAAATCCATAGCCAAGACATGCATGGCAGGCTAAGAGTTATGATTAGGTTGGTCCTTGGTCAAGCAGTCTTTGAGTCACAAATTGCTGGCCACCAAACTAAAGCTGTGCACAAGTGACGTGATCTGCTGGCCAAGTCCTCCAGCTGCAGCTGTGTGAGCCGTGCAGAGACTGGACACTGAGTCAGGTGGACTGCCATTCTCAGTGAGGAAGGAGGGACTGGAGCCAGCATTTTTCCAGTCTCTTCTTGTTCCAGACAGGTGTCTTATCCTCTGGGGGCCCTGGGAAGCAGGGGACTTTGTAGTGCTGCCAGGGGCCCAGTCGTGCCAGCACGAGACAGGGGAGAGCGTGCCCCTGCACACGTGTTCCTGCTGTACTGTGCTGCCATCTTCCCCGGGGCAGCCAAGGATGTGGCTCCTGGAGCCCGTTGCCTGCTGGCAGGAGGATAATGTGGATGTGTAACACTAATGACTGGCTGGGGCAATTTATCAAAGCTCTTTTGAGGCAGCTCATGTCCTGTGAAGACAAAAGAGAGACTCAAGACATTAGATCACCAAATTCAGGCCTTGGCCCAAACTCTGAAATAAAGTTTCATCCAAGTGAGAAAAGCAAGGGAATGACACAACTCTGTGCATGCACACATGTGTGTGTGATCCAGGCAACCTCCCTTTTCTTCAAATCACCACCTCTCACAGGGCATCTTGCTGCCCAGCAGAGTTAGGCACATTTGGGGGCTTCAGGATTTGCATCAGCCATTAGGGTGTTTTATGAAGCAGAGTCAGCCAAATTTAAGATGCAGCCCTGGGCTATTGGCATGGTCCCTCCTCTGTTGACTCAGGGAGCTGGCAGGCTGAGCAGAGAGGCCAGGGATGGAAAGGACCATGGACAATATACCTGCCAGACAGCTTTCTTTTGAGTCTGCTGAGCACATTTAAAACTGCAGCACTTGGAAAGAGCCCATGTGGCACATACAGGCTGTTAGAGATATATAGAACAGTTTTCCAACCTGGTAGCAGGCACAGTGCCAGTGCTTTTATATAAATTTATTTGTTTGTTTGTTTGTTTGTTTAGTTTGGCTACTTATTTACTTGCCTGTCCCACTTCTGAACAGGATCTTCTTCCAACTACACATTTGCAATGACCCTGAAAGTCAGGAAATGGCACGTTCCCACACTGCAGGCTGACAATGACATCACACCAACCGATAGGAAATACTCCCTGCACAATCAGCACACACAGACCAGCTTACCCAGGCTCATCTGGACAACAAGGACCCTCCCATGTCACACACTCACCGCAGCCCGGACTGAAGAGACCTGGAAGTGTTTGGTACTGATGTGCATTTCGATGCCATGGACAAAAGCAAATCGCAGGCTGGATGGCCTCAGCATCACCAGCAAAGGCTTCTGCTTCCCCTCCTGCCCCCAAGGGAAAAGGCACAGAGGTAGTAAATTTCATTTATCAGTCAGCTTGTGCTGAAAAATCCCATATCCTCCCTGGTGGGGGAGCAGGAGCAAAGACAGCACAAGATGAGCCAGGAAAGAGGTATATGGGAGTGATGGAAATAGCCTGGAGAGCCTTTCAATGGTGAGGTTATTGTTCTGAACCTGGACCTTATCAAGCACAGTCACTACACAGCACTTATTTCATGGCCATGAGTTAGTTGTTAGGCTTTTAGGTAGCAGCTGTTTGCACTATTAAAAATACCACTGGCAACCCAGGCCATCTTAGCAGAGACATTGAGGATTTAATTGGAAAGGACACCATAAATTTTCTCCTTTTGTCAGTCTAGATGATCTGCCTCGACCAGGCCTAAGGCATATTGATGGAAAAGCTGCTGCCACCCTACCCTGCATCTAGCGAGTTGAGTCGCTGGAGTGATGAAAGCAATACATCAGTGATCGGTCTCGGGGAAGTATTTGTTTAAATGGTAAAGAATCCCCAGAAAATGATTAGCAAACATCTGCTGAACTGCTGGCAGCTTGATTTATCTCCCTGTTTAGAAAACTGTGTATTTAGAAAAAAAAAATTAAATTAGAGCTGCTATGTTAAAATATTGAACTGAGGGCTTTGAGCAGCAAATTCTTGCTAGTGCTTTTTTATAATTATGCTGGCCATTTTTTTGTACAGCTCCTTCCCTAGCAAAACTGGAAGACTACTCCTCAAAGGAGCCTTGCTCTGGTAACAGTGAACGTTGTGTTTTTTCACTAGAGATTCAGGTGAAGTAAGCTTCAGACTCACATCACCTTATCTTTGCAGTGTCTCCTACTCAGATGTCTGTCTGGTGTTTCAGCTCTGGGGCAAGACTTCACCTTTGGAAAATAAACTGAATATAGAGAATTGAGGGGTTAGTTATGGAAGTTTGTCTAAAGTTTTTGTCTCCCCTTCTTTCCTCATCTACCAGACAGAAACTTTCATACTAATCTCAAAATGGCAAAACACCTCTAAGTCTTGACCAAGTCTCTGTATTAAGGAAGTGGCTAGGATTTCACTTCAGAGAGTGAACTTTTGAATTAATAAAATTTTCATACTTTATTGCCATAATAAGGGAGCCTGGACCTAAAAGGCACTCAGTGCTTGCTACCGTTTGACTTTAGCAGTCAAAATATAACCATAAATATCACAGCTATAGCAGACATTTTGCTCTACTAGAAGCTGTTCATCTTTACCCAAAATTTTATAAAAACAGTCATCCTTTAGTTCTGTCCCACTTAGCTATACTTTCATTACTTTTTCCCATATGAATACATTACAATCATATATATATTATAATAAAGGACATTTATCTAGTCTGTCTATACCAGACCATACATATATTTAGTACCTATATTCACATACTGTGCATAAGTATTGGTTTGTTTAGAAATGTAACACATAAATACACTACATTGTGTTGCTGTTTCAGCTGTGAGTACACTGAACTGCAGCTGTAGAAATAAGGGGAATAAAAGTCAATATTATGATGTGTCATCACTTATTTTTTTTCCTGTTTATCCAATAACTCACAGTGTCAGAAAGGTTATAAGGCATCCTCAGCTGTTAGTGTGAATTCACAAAGTTCCTGCTGTACACACAGACTTCACTTACACTTGTTCTTGCCTTGAATTCTCAGAAATGTAGTGGTCAAGGATCTGAGCAAGATGGCTGGAAGTTTTCCCTCTACATAAGTAGCCCATAGCACCCAGGACACTGCCTGGACCCAGAGCTTGCCTTAGGAATCAGCAGAGTCAATGTGGGACCAACACACCCTCACCTGGCACCCCCCATCGGCTAGCAAGGCTTCACCAGCCACCTCAGCCCCCAGCCCTGGTCACCCACCTCTTCCACCAGCACCCATCACCTCATAACACCCCCCTGCTCCCTAACTGTACTGAGCTGCAAAGCACCTCCTGGGGCACCAGCACTACCAAAATCCCTCCTTTTCAAGCCCAAAACTTGGGCAGGTACAGGGAAGTTGCATTTCTACCACACATGGCATGGGCAAGGGTCACGCTGGGCATCAGGTGCAGACCAGGGCCAGCAGGGTGGAAAGCTTCCCCCTCTGGTAAATTTGCACCCATAGCCTAAAGTCACAGGCTGCATCCCACATGTTTATGGTTGCTCTGCATGGTGACGGTGGAAAAGGATGTTTGTGGATATTGCTTCTGACTTAGATCATTCCAGCTACAGAGGCTGTTTCTGGGCTGCATTTGCCTACGTGTGATGTGGACAAGCTGAGCCTGGGTATATGGTCTGTGTTCCCATGCTACAGGGGCAAGCCCAAATTAATGTTTAGAGAGCATCTGTCCCTGACACTGAGTTGAGGCTGGTTATAACTCTCAGTCCAGTCTTAGTGGTATGTTCTACCTTGGGGCAATTAATGGGCACAACACACCCTAAGGGAAGACAACAGCAAAGAAAAGGCCTTAATCTTACTGTAAACTAAGCCAGACAAAGCCAACACTGCTCCTGTGAAGGAGGAACACACGCCCTTGTGGCTGAAATAACCATTGAGACAAGCACTCTTAGGAAGATGAAAACTTTGTGCCAATTCTATTTTTCTGGGTTCTTTCGGGTTTTTATCCTTCAGTCATGCCTTGCCTTTCCAAATGCCAAGGACTGAGCTGAGCAGAATCCAGCAGTAATTAACACACAGCATTGAGCTCTGCTTTCAAGACGAAGGTGAGGAAACGGGCTGGCTATTATGCAGAGAGCACAGAGACAAAGCCAGAGTCACACTAATGAAGACAGGAAGGATGAGGAACTCAGACTCAGGAAAGTGAATAAAAAGCATCAGGCTGAAACTCAGCAGCAATTTTATTTTTGTTTATTCTGAATCCAAAACTGGGATTAAAACCACGTTTTTAATGAATGACACCCCCTCTGCAGCCCAGCAGTGCTCACATGGAGAACAGATAGCAGGGCAGGTTTAGCCACCAGCAAAATAAGAAGCAGCAATGGATGGTAGAGCCTCACAGACCCTGCTCAAAGCAAACCCCCTCAGGAAAGGGCAGAAGCATCACGTCCCAGATTGAGAGCTGTCCCTGAGGCTTATCATCAATAACATGTAAGAACAATAAAAATCAGGACAGCAATTTGTGTGTTCAGCTTTTCATTCTGGCCAGCAATATCATAGGGCAGTGACCAGCAATCCCAGCCATAAAATATGACTCAAAAGGGAACTTTTTTCCTTTCTACTTTTTTCTTGGCTGAGACACCTACATGGAGAAATCACTTATCTCCCAAGCTCCCTCTGCTCCAGCAAGCAAGAGTTGGCAATTCTTCTGTAGGCATTAAGGTCCTGATCTTGCTCCCAGCAAAGTCAAAGGCAAAATTCTCATTGTGTAAAGGATGACAACTAATTTCCTGCAAGCTCAGTGAAGTCAGTCCCCAAAACAAGCCAATGCATTTTTAAAACCACAGCTGGGGGTCTACTGTATTATAACATGACCCCAGAGAGGGTAGAAATTGCTGCTGAGGTGAGTGCTCACAGCTATTGTTTTAGGCTGCTGACTCAGGCAAACAAGGCTGCCTTGTTTCGCATCTGAAAGGACTTTTTTATTGGTTTCAGGACCACACAGGCTAGAAATGGCTTGGAGTTCTTGGTTTGTGGGTGGAAGGAGGAGTGGGAGGTTTCCTCCATCAACACAAATTGTGAGGAAAATCAGAGTACATGAGAAGCAGCTTTCCAGTGCCCCAGGACGGTGGAAGGCCATGAGGGCTCTTGCAAGGGCTCCCCATGGGCACCAAGGCTGGAAAACAGGGTTCCAGGGTGGCAGGTGCAGCTGGCAAAGTGTCCCTAGGGCAGCTGGGTAGTGGGAGTGACCTGGAGAAGGTAGGAACAAGATCAGAGGGCACTGCACAGGAAAATGCTGGGGACAGCCAATCTTGGGAGAGGAAGCAGGGGCTGCAGTAGGCGTCATGCAATTCCTCTGAGCCACTAATAAATGCCAAAGAGGAAAGGAGTTGAGCCTGGATGCTGATTAAGGGAGAGTGAAGGAGAGAGTCTAATGATGTGCCCTTGGTCTGTGAAGGTCTAGAAAGCTGGCGGCTGGTGAGGCCAAAGCCACAGTGTGCCACTGGCACAGCCCATTCCATGCATACTCCAGGTCCTCCCAGCACATGGACCACCAGCAATTCCTATGAAAGCAGGGAATGGAAGTTTATTGTCACAGCAGGTGGAGATGGTGAGGGGTACCGCAAACTTCCGAAAGCATCTCCAACACGGAGCCGTTCGGTGGCCACCTCCCACGCACACACTCAATCGCACTCGCGCCTGATGGTACTTGCAACAGGTCGACAGCAGAGAGTTGGGAAGGGTCCTTCGTATGAGGTTCCACAGGAGAGGTTTATTTCAGCCACACACGCAAAGGGTACCAGGAACAAAGAACCAAGAACAATGCAGGGCCCAGGCTGATATACGGGGTTGAAAGGGGGCAGAGAGAGCATCAGGGGCCAATGGTCTGAGGTCCAGGGGGCGGTACAGAGGTGGGGCCAGGGTACCGGGACCAATAGGGGAACATTGGGGGAGCGGTGAGGGAACAAAGGCCTAGGAGGGAGTGGGGAAGGGAGAACTTTCTGAGGCAGGGACATATTAGGAAGAAAGGGGGAGGGAAGCCAACAGTCCAACTGAGGGAACAGAACCAGGGCACATGAGCATAATGAAGCAAACACCCTTAGAAGAAGCCTTTTCATTGTAGCTTTCTATGGGGGTGTCACAGGCTAACACAGTTTATTGCAGGCGCAACTGCAAATGTTGCTGAGGGAGCTGTTGCCCAAGTCCGTTTGACTGGCCCTGAATTAGTCCCCACTTAAACACATGCAGAAATAGAATAAGCCTATCACTTTCCTATCAGCAATTTATGGAACATTAGAGTCTGAATTGGCAAAAGTCCCACTTTGCTGAGAGCAAGATCAGGCGCTCGTGCAGCACTTTGTGTACAATTACTTTTAATTCAGCTCAGTTACCAGTGAACTATAATATCTGCGAGAATTTTTAAATTGATCATTTTGTCAGTTTCTCTCCTTACACTTGGTCTGCCTTAGACACTTGTCACCAATTTTATTTAATTAGCACCACAATTGTATTAACACCACTTTTTTTTTTTTAATTTAATTATGCTCCTGCAGTACCCCAGCTTGTTTTGTGCAATTAGCGCTCACTTTCATACAAATTAATCTCCCTGGAGAACGGCATCGAAAATAGAGAAAAGAAGAGACCTCATTTAATGAAAATAACAACATCAACTGGCTATATATGTATATAGCCCTCATATGTTGCCAAACATGCAATTTGAGATTTGTGGCTCCCGTACACATGAAATGATCAAGCGGTTTTCTCTGCAGTGAATTGAGTAATTTAATTTTGTCAAGAGCTTTCTGTCCTGGTCATAGCACAGAGAGTTAACTCTGTCTTTTGCTCTATCAGGCAATTTAATCTAAAGAGGACAAGAGGAAGACTGGTTCCTGTGCCTGGTAAACATTTGCTTTATCAGGGAATGTAAGAGTGCTTCTAACAGCCCTTTCTCACTTTAACTGCAGCCACAGAGAATTTGAGCCGAATTTAGGGTATCTAAAGCCACTGACTGCTTAGTCTCTGTGATGGTCTTTCTGTGCTGAGGTTTGTTTAGTGTTTTGGCTGCCCTCCACATAAATGGACACGAACCTGAACCACTAATTCATATTCCATCCACAGGGAACAGCAAAACAGCTAATTCCTGAGGCAGCAGAAGAAACCAAACAGACGAACTTCACTCATTATCCATCTTTGTGCCATGGTACCAGAAGTGAGCAAGAAACATGGTCCAGGACGGAGTGTTTTGCCCAGCTATTTGCTTCCAATTTTTTTTACCAACTTCTACATTAATTTGCCATTCCCTGCACTTAAAAGTGTTTCATCAAACAGAAAAGCTTGTGGAAAGCCTGTGTGAGAGGAGAGTACAGGGCCAAAGGGGTGTTCACGCACATACACAGTCAAGTGGGTGGAAAAGGATGGAATAATTTATCTGCAGTACCACACCCGAGGGACCAGCAGAGTATGTGGGACAGTCTGCAACACTGATGTAATGAGAAGATGGTAAGCGTGATGGCATGATGACCAACCAGGTAGCACCCATTCAGCACAACTCAAAAGCTATTTCTGAGTTCTCTGAAAAAATCAGAGAAATTGGACCTAGGGTGGACACTTGAGACCATCACCAAAATCACCAGTTAAACCAAGATGTGATGCATTTTTGCATGTTTTCACCAGCTGGGTTTCATAGGAGCTGGTGCCCTTGCCACTGCCCTCAGAGACTGAGCACAGCAGCAAACTTCTCCAGCCCCCCTAAATCTGTCAGGGCGGCAGAGTCACGTCGTCTTCAGGCATCCCTCTTAGAGATGCCTATTCCTGGAGCCCCAGCTTATTGCATGATGAACTGAAGGTCCACAGAGCAATCCAAGCAGCCCTGGCTGAAAGCTTTGTGGTGAAAAAGAGAGGGAGGAATTTGTGCCTGTAGCATGTTCCCTCACACTCCTTTCAGCCCTGAAGCCATGGTGCTTTTCTGCCAGCCTTCAAAGGGATGTGTTTGAGGAATCCCATATTGAGTAACTGTAAGAGGCTTCTCCTGCAAATGTTATCTGAAGTCACACAGGAGCTGGATATAACTGCAGAGAAGGGGAGTTTGGGCGGCTCAGATATTGTCCCAAATCCTTTTTGTCCTGTGGAATGGTACTATAAATTTTGCACAAAGGTGCATATACCATTTGATCAGAAATACTATAAAAATGCCCTTGCTATTATGGCTTATTTTGCTTGCTCAAACTGTGATGGAGAACAGATACATTGAGAAAAAAAGGCGCAAATGGAAAGCTGGTGAAGAAGTGTGGGGATGAGTCAATCAGCTACACAGAACTGAGAAGAGATCAAAGACTGTATCAATGATTAACAGGAGTACATCAGGGGTTTTGGATTTTCAAAGCTTACTCTCAGCCAGCTTAAAGTGAGATGTGATGTGCTACAACCTTCTGTTGTGTTTTAGAGCAAAAGAAAGTCCTGCTTAACATATATCAGCAAACTACAGGCTCAGTATTTCTTTTCACATCTGACTTCTTGAAACTTTACACTTTAGACGGTCAAACAGGCCATTTTGGGCATCTGATAACCCTGCCCTAGCCCAATCAAATTAGCCATCAAAGAAATAAAAGCCCAGTACTTGCCTGGACATCTTCTGTGTTGTGAGATAGCTGGACATTAAAACCATGCCAGAGTGACACTTGATTTTGTTCCGTTGCCACTAACCTGGTTTTTGCTGGTTTGGCGTTTTTCAGCTGTAGGTATATAAGACAGAAGGAAATAGTTTACTTGGTGACAGAGAAGCTTAAAAAGGTAGGGAGACTTAGAGTCTTGTGGAAAAGCAATCAGAAGTTCAGCAAAAGTCTCCCTCACCATCCCTGGATACTTGCTGGAGGAGACAGGAGCTGTAAACAGCTTGGAAAGAGCAAGCTGCAAGCTCTATCAGCACCATTCATGTGTGGATGAGCCGTGGGTTCTCCAGCACAGTCCTTGCATGGGAGTTGCCTTGTGCCTATGGCAGAGGCAGAGGGGATGTTGGCTGCCCACCTTGGGCAGAGACCTGCATTTCTGAGCTGTTCCTATGGGCTGCAGAAGCAGGACATGTCTTCACATGGGAAATCAGGAAAGCTTTAAAGCCACTTTTGCCTTTGTGTTCCTCACAGGCTATGCTGCCATTTGACCTTAAATCAGTCTCCAGTCCTTCTGTCTCTGTGATATCCATGATATCTAACATTGGCAGCTTCTCCCTCTGTTTTACAGTCCTCTCCCAGCCTGCAGCTGGTTTGCCAGCATGTGTGTGTTAAAAAGGCAGGGCTTGTGCAGGACTTTTCTGCTCCTGGCCAAGGTACAAACAAAGGACCCATTTTCTCGGGTCAATATGAAACGATTCCCGAGTTTCCTACTGCAGCAGTATTATCTTTCTAAACCTTGTTACCTGGTACGTTTGAGTGGTCCAGTGAAGGGCAAAATGCCTGCGTGCTACTGGCAGAGCCAGCATTCCTAGGACAACCGGGCACCTTCAGAGGTTCCCCAGGTAATGACTCTCCACCTTCCCCTCTTTACACCCTCAGAGCAGCACTCACAAGGATGACTATGCCCGCGTTGCCCTCCCTTGGGGTGCTTGGTGGAGGAGAGGTGGGATTTCATCCCTCTTCTCTGCTTGCTGAGCTGAGGAGGAGCACATTCCCGCTGCATTCCAGGCGGCTTGCTTCCTAGGCCTTCCTGAGGGCACCACAAGCACAAAAGGCTCTGGCTAAGCGTCGCAGTTTAGCTGTAATTATTCCCGGGGGACAATCCATACGGGCCTCATCTGTCCTGGCCGTCTGCCTTGGTCACAGCCAGCAATGCTCTCAGCAGCAGCAGAGGACTTCCAGCGCACAGACACAGCCGTGCCAGGGCACCATCCGCACCTCGGTGGTTCGTCCGGCGGGGACAAGCTGTTGGACGAACGCCAGATCTGGAATCCCGTGTCGGGGATCCCGGTGTTTGTTACGCGTTATCGCAGCCCCTTCTTCCCCCACCCCGGAAGGTGTTTGTGCTTCTGATTGCGGGGGAGGCTGTTTAGGATCAAACCCCTGTGACCAGGAGGTTTCTGCCACCCTCACAGGGCTGGCATTCCACTGCTCGGGCACACGCCTGGGTGATACCTCCAGCTACAGCGTTTCTCCTTAGCACATTAAAGCCTCACCGGCCAAAACCCCCTTGTTAGCACTTGCTGCACGGAGCAGTTGATCACTTCAGCAGCAGAACAAGTTACTTTGGAGATTAATGACACGCTCGTTCAGCTTTGTCCTTTCTATTTGTTAACTAGTTCCTTCTGCAAATAATAAATACAGAGGGCGAAAAAAAACCCCAACCCTATTCTCCAGAGCACCACTGTGAGGAGACAGGATTAGAATGACATCAAGTGGCTTTCAGCGTGACTTTGTGCAGCGTCAGGGTAGACATTCATACTGCAACACAATTATTCAGTCAATCCCACTCCCTGTGAAGTCAATGGATACTGTGCCAGGGACTTCAAAGGAAGAAGGATCATGCCCTCCTGTGCATTTTAGGGCTCTAACAGAGGTTGCTAAAAGCAGTTTTTAAACAAAGTAATCCCATTTATTTTTCAGAGAAGCATGCAGAAACACTAGACTTGCTAGCTGCTCAGGGAATTCCATTTTTTTTCCACTTAATTGTGCTCCTAAGCAAAATGAGAAAGAAAACTAAGATCTTTGTTTTAATCTTCTACAAAATGAAAATTCAAAAAACTGCAAAGCTCAGTTTGGATCAATGAAAACCTTGTTTTCCAGTAACATCAAAACATGCTTTTTTTGGTTTGAATATCTGCTTCATGAGAGATTATGCTTTGTCGCAGAGCATGAAAAATGAGAATTTCAGTGATATTTTAGTTAAATGGGACACCAGAACGGGCCAGTCTGACAAGGTCTGTAAGGAATGTCTGGACCACATTGCAAGCTTTTCATTCTGATGTGTTTTATTTGTAACTGAAATCCAGAATTAATTGATTTTTCATTCCCTGATAGAGAAAAAAAAAATTAATCTTTTGAGTAATTCTAACCGTCAT
The DNA here is from genome assembly GCA_013397115.1 of Edolisoma coerulescens. Taxonomy (NCBI): domain Eukaryota; kingdom Metazoa; phylum Chordata; class Aves; order Passeriformes; family Campephagidae; genus Edolisoma; species Edolisoma coerulescens. The sequence continues at coordinate 2,197,366 of VWZW01006279.1, forward strand.
CTACAAATTCACAACTTGCCTTAAGGGAATGTTTATAAAGAATTAATAAATGACCAACAGATACTACAGGCTTCCTACAGACATGAATATTAGATATTATAAATGCTCATATGCACACAGGTGTTACAGATATTGAGAGAAGCCCATTGACCTCCTGTCCTCTATAGTAATTGATTAACCATATACCAACCGATCTGTTTATCCTGTACTGACCATTGGTCCAGCTCACTCTATTGATAAACCTGCCCCTCACATAAAGAATGGCCATTTATGTGAGAATTACTCTGCACCAGCACCCAGCGTGACATTTCAGATGTGAAGGCCAGCCTCCACAAAGGCTTTCATAGGATCACTGAAAGGTTTGAATTGGAAGGGACCTTAAAATTCATCTATTGCCAACACCCCTGCCATGGGGGCCGTCCAGGGTAAAGTGCCCCATGTGAGACACCAAGTGCAGTACCAGGAGGTGTTTATACCCCTGCTCACATCGGGCTGGGCACGGCGCTGGAGGAGATGACAAATGCAAAAGGGACGGGAGCAGTGGGGAGATTTATGCACCACCAGGTCAGGAGGCTGGTAGTTCTTACCTTGTCCAACTTAATGTACTGTTTAAAGGCCACTGCTTGAGCTTCATCTGTAAGATGCAGAGCTCTGATGACAACTCGGGACGTAGTAATTTATGTACTTCCAATACAAAGAACCAGCTCCTCTCAATTCCCCTTTCAGATACTTCTCTCACAAAAATGGAAACAAAAGATGATTGCAAAGCCTGGGAGGCTGTCAGGGCTCTGCTGTTCAGAACAGCCATTTCCTACCCAGCAAGAAAAAGGGAGCCAGAGAGGGAGGGCAGCAGAGATAACACACAGCACAATTTACTGCCCCGAAACAGCCTCCTCAACTAAAGGCACAACTGTAATCATTGGTGTGAAAATACACTCCCTGCTAACAAGTGAGTGTGATTTACAGCGTGGTTTCATTCCCAGCAAAAGGGCTTTTGGCAGTCAGGAACGCTGGGCACATCAGCTCCGGGCTGCAGTGCGTGGGGCTGTGTGCAGGTTAGAGGGGCATCTCACAGAAAGAGGGGTGCTTTCTCCTGACATTGCACAGCCACAACATTTCAAAATGCCTCCCATTAAAAAAAAACACAAACACAATTATGATAACGGCAATGAAGGACAGTGCACTGAAATAGTTCAATTTTTGAGATGTCCCAGTGAATGTTTCTGATTTACAGAAATCTTAAGAAGCTTATTGTATTAGTTCTGTTTCCTCAGTTAAGCAAAATCAGCTTTAAATCACTCTTCCCCAAGAGAGAAAATGGAAAGCATAGGTCGTGTATATTAGAGAAGCTCCAATTTTACCAAAATCAGCTTAAATTAACACTTAAGTTTTACCACAAAGATCTGCTAACTGATTTAAAATGGGCATATATCAGTTTAAATTGAGCTCTCACGGAGGCTTGCTTCAGTTATTACAGAACAAACTAGTCAAAGAGACTGCCATCTACTCTTAACAATTGCTGATGTTATCATTACTTCCAAACAGAACAAGACATGTCTGGCTCAGAGTTCGATCTGCTGCTGAAGACGTGAGATGTTTAATGTCATCTTTCAAATTTAAATACCAAGGGCATAAAGGTGGGTATCTTGAGAAGGGATTGCAACACATGCCAAGCTTAAAAAAGAGTCCCTGGCCAGATTTAATTCTACAAGACTTCAGCTTTCCTAACCCAGTCTCTGGCTGCTTTGGCAATTTCTCTGGAATTCCTTTGTGCTGATCTTCAGGTGCTTTTGTGCTGACCTGTGATCCCTCTCCAGGCTCTGTGCATCTGTTGCTGGCACTGGCATCAAACTAGTAGAGATGGGATGGATTGACATTCCCCTGCCCCAGGAACTTTAAAGCCCTCCTCACCAGCTTGGCAAGCCTGTGG